>OY735240.1:4926012-5006012 GCA_963457665.1 Thysanoteuthis rhombus | reverse complement strand
ACTGATCAAATGGTTACTGTTTTGTTGTTTATCGCATCTTTCATCTTACTGATCAAATATCAGAATTTTATATTAAACAACAAAATTTATTTCGAATGAGGCATAACAAACATTTTCTTAGGAAAAAGTATAGATAAATATGAAAAGACAGTTGCAAAAATGAACAGACGATATATATACGTATATATATATATGCACACATACACGTGTGTGCATACACACATAAACACACACATACACACACACACACACACATATATATATATATATATATAGATGGATAGTGTTCTAGACGTGAACATTCATAGGTTGATACGAATGGACATGGATAAACAGGTTCATAATTATGAATAGACATTGTAATCGATGAATTGATTGAATTCACAACTCAAATAGATTTTATAGGAATGCTCTATCTTCAGTTACCAGAGAAACCTGTATTTTCTGGCATGGCATTGACTTTATTTTGGGCATTGAAATTAACCATTGGGAAATATTGTGAAATGAACCGATGAGAAACATTGTAAATCGATCAATGGTACATTCTTATTCTTCTTTCAGCTGTATCAATCATCATGTTTCACGCTGGTTAGTTTTTGGTTGACAGCTTCTTTTTTGAAATGTTCACTGTTCAGGTTTCCCCTGTCTTTTGGGGCGAGTGGGTATGTTTGCAAGGTTTCATCTAATATATAGATTGACAGTCTTGCATGAAATTTTTGCTATACTAAAATAGGGCAGTACTAGCATTACTATAAAATAATATACACGATATCACAAAGTCATTGAAGAACCATCAAAGTTTGTGAAGAGTTATACTCTTTTTATAGCTTGTTTATTTATATGTTCGTCTCTTTGCTTGTTTATTTCAACACTCCTGCCCATACCATTTTGACTACAGACTTTTGAAATTGACAACAGTATTCAACAAAACCCTTTCCTTTTAAAAAAAAGGGGAAAAGAGCTTCAGCGTTTTGTAAGTGAAGAATTCATTTGTTTGCGTATTCCAGCGCCATTGACTATAGCAATTTGCCAACAAACAGTAAACTGTATCCTAAACTGATTTTTTTCATCTTTGGTGTATATTTCAAATCATTTACATTTTTCTCTCAATTCTGGATCAAAGAATTAAAAATGTTGGCAACTTTGGTTCTGCTAGTAATTCATTACGTGCTTCTAATTTGATATAATTTACTGTTACATTTTTTAATGAAATGGATAAGTTTAGTGATTGCCCATAAGTAATCAATTCTAAAAGTTTTAGAGAGAAACATCTGCATATTATTCCCAATTGACAATATTCGACAAAATTTAATTTCCTATTTTTGTCTTTTATGCTTACTCTGACAGGTTTATTGCAAAATATCTAGATCTTAAAGAATCTATTTCAGATGTTTCCCAGAGGAAAATGACTTTGATATCATAAATATTATTTCTTACCATATTCATTTCATGACTTCAAATTTTGACGCTTGTTCCATTATTTTAGTGTATGCTTTTTGTTAAACTTGGCATAGGCTTACATAACGTCAGTCTAGTAGGGACCCTGGTCAGGGACGGATCCAGTTGCTTCGGTGTCGTACAAGTCAAGACTGCCCGACAATTTTCAGCCTCTGGTGGTATCTTTCCCTCGTGTGTTAGCCAGTCGGTTGACCCTCTCCTCTGCCAGTCCCTTGCTCATTTTGGTCCTTCCTTCCTTTCTCTGGTCTTTTAGAAATTTTCTGTTGTGGAATCTCAGTGTGCTAAACATGCATTCAAACTATAGCTTTTTATACAGACACAAACAGACAAGCACGCCAAGTCACACTCATACACACGCACACACATGCATACACATATATCTATAGATATAGAAATATATACTAACACACAAAGAGAGATATAGAGAGAGAAAGAGAAAAAGGAGAGAGAAAGAGAGATAGAGAAGGGGGAGAGCGAGAGAGAGAGAGAAAGGGTATACTGTGATAAACATAGAAAAAGAAATGAAGTAAAATGAGAGATTATTGTTCTATTTGCCATCTCATTATCCACAATATCTATCTATCTATCCATCTCACTATCTTCTTCCTTCTCCCTCTCCCCTCCTCTCTTTCTCTTTCTATGTATATATTTATTTACACACACACACACACACACACACATATATATATATATATATATATGTATATATATATATATATATACATACATATATATATATATATATATATATATATATATATATATATATAGAGAGAGAGAGAGAGAGAGAGAGAGGGGGGGACAGACGGACAGACAGATAGATAGAAAGAGAGAGAGATAAATGGATAAATGGATTTAAACTGATCAATGTATGGATATATAGATATGCACTGAGATAGACAATATTCAAAGTAGGCTTGATACGTAGCTATCGAGATAGATAGAGGCTAGTTTAAATAAATTGGTTGATATGAAAGGAAAAATAACTGTGAACATGATTTGGTAGAATCAAAAGCGTTTGGGTAAACATAATTTTGAATAGACAATGTGATCGATAAAACCACTAACATGAATGCAATCATTTACAAATGCTTTACGTAAATATGCAAAAATCGATATATATATATATATATATATATATATATATATATATATATATATATATATATATATATATCCTCCATTGAGGTCACTGATTACCCCTGTTACATATATTTTGTAGTCAAGTAGAATAAAACCAATAACATCACATAAACGTAAAGTGTTATCATAGAATAAATAAAAATGTGCAAGATGAAAGAAATAGAACGGAACGGCGATGGAATTACTTAATAAAAATTATACCAAGGCAAACAGAGTGAGAGGAAATGTGTTTTGGTCGATTCAAAGAGAATGCAATGGTTTTGGGCGCAACTTAGGTAATAAAAACTTGATGAAACAACTGTACAAACCTGGACCCTAGCTACACACTCCATGAAATTCATTTGTGAGACTGGTGGTAATTTGGTTAACAACACAATTTTCAAAAGATTGCTTAACGCCACTTTTGTGCACTTTTTCTATAATTGACTCATAACTGGAGATCCTTCTCCTGAATGCGTTGCAATATTAAGCGCCTGGTAGTTGTACAGCGAGGTGTTATCAAGGAAGTGCACACTCTCTACTCTTCTCTCACGCCTACAACCAAGTTTCTTATACCCAAAACCCCTCTATCATTGTTTATGCCAGGTATTTATATCTTCTCTAGTTAGGAAAAATAAACCCCATAACATCAAATAAGTGTAAAATATTGGTACGAAATTAAATAGAATAACCTTATAGGATGGAAACATTCACCGTTCAGGCGATAGAATTAGCTCACAAAGGATATAACCAGGTAAATGCAGTGAGAAGAAATTGATTTTGATTGATTTAGTGAGAATTCAGGAGTATGAAATCATTCCAAGTGCACATACCTCGCAAAAAAAAAGAAAAAAAAAGTGATATGTTTAAATAGCGTTCGGGTTATGCTCTGCAGCGAGCAATTACAGACACAGCCCGTACCATTTCCACTCTTTTCAACACCTCAGTTTCCAATGCCTATCAATGTAATCGATTACTCATATTATTTATATCTTTTGGCCAGGCAGAATGGAGTCAATAACAGGACACAATTGAAAAGTATTATTATGGAAGAGAAAATAACAGAGGACTTATAGTTTGAAAAACCAACAACAACTGAGCAGTTTTCAATCCTAATTGCCTGAATGCCTGGCCTGGATTGATTAAATGCCTTAGTGTAGGGAAACGATCTCTCAATCAAGAAAAAAAGCAGAGAATTTATAGATCAGTCCGGAATTTTATCAATCATTTCAAACCCCATTTCCTAATCTCCCAGAAAATGTCTTTGAAATCCAAGAACAACTTACGGTTATATCGTGTGGACAGATGGACAGAAATATAAATAGATTCGTAGACATCTTCCAATTCGTTGACTGAGATAATGAACTCTGCACACTTCTGTACTAGTTCCGAGCCTTGGTCTGATTTATATAAAAATAAATAAATATTGGTATTGCCCTTTTTTTCTAAAGTTCGATTCACGCAATTTTTTGCTGTTGGGAAAATAGGTGAAAGGTGAGATATAGTTCAGCGTTTGTTTCGAGGTGACCCGTTAAAGAAGCAACGGACACCACCTCTCTCACTCACACCCAGTCTTTTTACATCTCCATCGACTCTGCCAAGCATATTATAATCACTGTTTTTTGGTTTTGGAACGCTGAAAGAATTCCATATATAAATGTACTTATTCAAATCCATATATGTCCAAGTAAATACATACGTAATCAGAAATCGATATTTATTCTTCATCGACTTAATTGATCATCCCTGTTATTCATATATTTTCTATTCAGGCAGAATAATGCCAATAATATAACACAGGCGTAATGTATTGATATGAAACATAAAAATTAAGATCTTGCACACCAAATGGCGATAAAATTGGCTAACAAGGAATACGCCGAGTCAAACACAGTGAGAGGAAATGGATTTTGATCGATCAGGGGAGAACACACTAGTTTTCAGTCCAATCAAGTGGAGAGAAAAACAAGAAGCAAAACAAAAATTTGTGCAGACTTCAATCTTAATCATCTAATCAATGCATTCTGCTTGCGTGTCTGGCCTAGAATTAACAGAAAACTATTACAAGGGCATAAAATCAAATTATACAACTGTGCGAATAAAATGATTATCATATTATGAATATTATTATGGGCTGGTTTTATGGTACTACTAAGTGTTTTCCATAAACTACCAGAGTCGAATTTAGCTAATATAAATTAGATTCCACTGTAAATTTTATTTTCCCTGATGCAGCTGATGGAAAAACATGTTGGGGAATTTTTTGTCGGAAAAAGATCGCTAGATATTCAGCAAAAGATTATCTCTCATGAAACATTTGTCCTCTTACTAGAGAAACAAAGTCTTTGATGATAAAATTACTTCTAATACAAGTTTTTTTCGATCTGGTCACAACTTCGAAGCAATTTTTTTTTATCAAAACAATGACCATCCCTGATTCAAGTTTCCACCGTCTCTGCCAAGCATATCACTATATATATATATATATATATATATATATATATATATATATATATATATATATATATATATATATATATATATATATATATATATATATATGAGGGGTGTTAGTTCATTCATGTAAATCTGAAATCAGCATTGAATCAAGCATGGTTGTCCAATCCCATTATAGACATGTTATTGAATAACAATTATCCATTCTTTGCCATTCAATGCTGGATAGAGAAACCTCTTTGGTGCATTTTTTCTCGATTAGCTTCGTCTGAGCCCAACGGAAAAAATGTATTTCGGAGCATGAATTATCTATTGATCTATCTATAGCTATATATATATACATATATATATATATATATATATATATATATATAAGTGTGTATATATATATATATATAATAGGTGAGCTCAAATGTTTCTCCAACTGGATTCCAAAAGTGCATGATGTCGAGTTTAAAGGTATTCAAAGTTTAATAGAATTCATCATCTGTAGTTCTCTCTGGTCTTCAATGGCTGGAAGTACAACCGATTTCTTCCCGTTTTCTATTGGTTACATTTTTCGATTGGACCTGGAAGAGAGACTGAACTAGTCTGGTGAGTTTTTTCAAAATCGAATTGCAGAAGAGAAAGGTCATTCGAATGAACAAAATTAGAAGAGATTACTTTCTCCGATGATCAACAAAAATGTACTTATACTGGGAATATTTCATGGTTGAATTCAATCAGTTGGGGAAGTGTCTTTGTTTGATAGGGGAGATAGATAAATAGATAGATAGACAGAGAGACGGAGAGAGAGAGACAGAGAGACGGAGAGATTTGTTTTGATTACTCAAAATGTTCCCAACACCTATTTCTCTTAATGTAAGTCGTTCCCAAACATTTCATCGGGAATGAATTGGAAATTTCATATGATTTGCATATCAATTTTCAATACATGTTCGTAATGCAAGGAGGTTTATAATAATAAATTTAACAATATAATAAATGTCTGACACTGAATGCAAACTATATCAACTTTAGAGTGTTTATACAATCTATCTATCTATCTATCTATCTATCTATCTATATATATATATATATATATATATATATATATATATATATATATATATATCAAATCATTCTTTATATTTCATATCACTACAAAATATATACCTTGTTTTATGAGCCTTGATATAAAAAATCTGGAAGCTAATAATCCTTGCAAGCTGTTGATCTGAAATTCATCTCTGATAAATGACAAGGAAAAAAACAAAAAACACTTGCATCTAAACCATTTTTGTATTCAATTCACTACTTTGTCCACTCTCAAATAGCATTTCATATTCCCTTCCGAAAGTTTTCAATCATTTAATATTTACAGAAAATAAAATACCTTACCGAGTGCAATGGAACTTTATTACATTCAAGAAAGTTCTCAATGGGAGATCAATTTTATTCCTAGGACCCACCACTTCTTCAACATCATGCAAAGTCCCCTTTAGGGATTGTCATCAGCTTCCACCTCCCGTTATCCTAGATCTCCGACAGTGGTTTTGGCAAAAGCTAGAAATTATCGTTAGCCACATTTACAGCTATACACATATACAGCTAAGATGGCTGAGCGATCTCATTTACCCCGAAATACCTTGCACAAGAAATGATCATAAGAGAGATCTTGTTATTGTGGATGAGATGGTCATTCGGTGCACAAGTTCACTCAATACCGTTTCACTGTCGGATGAGTAACCCCACAGAGGAATGTCTGTTTATACAAGCACATTAAAGCCCCATCTGATTCGGTGCTATTATATAAGTTAGAGTGTGAGGCTGCGAAAAAACGACTTTCGGGGTAAGATATATGGACAGGCTCCGTAAATTTTATTTCTTATTGTAATTTCTGACTACGTATGTCTATTAGGAGTTAGATCATAATTGCACCAGGAACATAGCCCCAAGTCATATTTGCATAAATGTACAATTATTGATACCTACACCAGTCGAAAAGCCTATGGAGGCAATCAGTTGCCGACATCCGTCAAGACGGACCATTACTTATAAGTCATTAAATGAAATTTATGTTTCCCTGGCGACAAATGCGGATATTTCATGGTATAACATTGACGTTTATGCAAGAAGAGAAAAACAGACTGATAAACAGAGACAGAAGCAGTCAGGAAATGAATGAGAGGAGAGAAAATTGAAGTAAAAAGGGAAAGTGAATGGAGGAGAAGCAGAAGGAGTGGAGATAGGATGAGATAGAGAGATTTGACGTGAGAGAGAGAGAGAGAGAAAGAGAAAGATAGAGAGAGAGAGAGAGAGAAAGAAAAAGGAGGGAGAGAGGGAGAGAGCAAGGGATGGAGAGGGAATGGGCTAAACTTTGGAAATAGTACGAAATTTCTAACATTTACTTTCCAGAGAAAGGATAATCTGAAAGTTTCCTGTTTCAGTAACTTATTCTAATAGTCACAATCTGATTTTTATGATTGTAAAAATATCGATTTCAGTATAATTATGTAATTATATCAAATTTTGCTATTCCGATAAAAATTGGGCCTCTGGTTCAAACTAAAAGAAAATGGAAAATTATTCTATAATAAGATGTCTAGGATATTTTACTATATATACTGAAATTATCTGCTGGATTACATATTCATTTCTCAACATATATATATATATATATATATATATATATATATATATATATATATATATATATATACATATATATATATGCATAAATAAATAGAATTTACACATTGTACCCTGACAACAAAGTACATATATAACGAGGAAAGACACTGAAAAATGTAATTAAAATAAATGAATAAATTGCATTGACAGATATTGGGGAAGAAGTAACTCGAACACAGAAAAAAAACAACTTTGTAGAAGATTTTTGATATTTAGTGTTTACAGATTTAAATTCTTCCAGAATATATATATATATATATATATATATATATATATATATATATATATATATATATATATATATATATATATATATATAATATATACGTAATCATGAATTGTGTTATATATTATAGAAACCCTTATTTACAATGATCCCCCGTTATTACATGGTGACAATATCATTTAGGCTTGAGTAGGTATTATCCATTGTATTCACGTAATAATGAGTTTCATTACGATGTATTTATAATCATTCCATCGGATATAATGTCCATTTTTTGATGACATAATTGTAGCATCGAAAGGTACATATAGTGCTAATATAAACCACGGCTAAAAAATGAGAATTCAGAGTTGAAATAGCTATTTGAGCATTTGCATTATAACTGGCTGTTTAGTTCGATGGTAAGAGCAATGCTACGTGGAAGAGGCTACCTTATCTGTTGCAGATTTGATTCTTGCAGCAGCTCTATTTCCTTTGATTGTTCATTCTATTCACTTTGTCTACGCCAAATGATACATTCACCTTGTGATAACAGATCATTTCAAGTATGAGTTTCAGTATATACAATGCAATATACAATCATTTTGTGTGATCATATATCCATTTCTCAATATTGTCTCTATAGAGAGACAGAAACAAAGATATGCAGTCATATAGATATGATCAATTTAGAATCGTGTTCGAACTCCTAACTATTTCTAAAATCTTCGAGGAGGCAGGAAATCAGAGGAGTTTATCTGATTCCTATTGAGAATTTACTATTTCTGTTGTGCAAGTTCCAACACTCGTCTCTAATTTTAAGTGTTTAATAGTCAAAGAACGAAAAGAACATCAAGTTCCTTCACAATTCTGACTTTTAATAAGTGTGACATGTTGATGCATGCCGCTTCTCTGAAATTCCGCACTCTCCAACGTCGGTCTTCGAGAGGAATTGATAACGTCTGTATTTAAGTTTACGAATGTGGCTGATTATAGGAAAAATATGATCTCGTCCCGTCACTTGGCACTACCGTAAAAAAAAGTTTCTGTATATCACATACACATAATACATATAAGGTATGATAAATAGACTTTAATGCTGTGGAAACAACAACGAGAAAAATAAGTTCGAATGTCTTGAAAACTCGTTAGATTCTATATTTTTGCCAACTTTCTGCGACTTTCTTTGCGACTTACTTTCTGGACGTTGACATTGGATTTCGATGAAGGGAAAATATCGAAAAAGTAATCCTAAAGTTCAACACATATTTGTTTTATGCTTTTTTAGACAATTACTGATTTTTTTTTAATTCTATTGTTTTCAGAATGTTTTGAGATGATCCATTCTAGGGTCTTCTTAAAGGATTTGTTAGTTTTGCACTGAGGAAGAGCAGCTAACTCCTGTTACAGATATTAAACCAGGAGATAGCCGTAGAATGGACCAACTGAAACTTCGGATAAACACTCTCAACATCGTAAACAATAAGGATTAGTTCAATCGTCTGAGGTTGAGAGTTATTGAATGTTAATGACTCTTTTCAAGATTATAGAAAAGACAAAGTGATGACTGTAAAACATATGATGTTTACATTATAAACGTATCGACTTTTTTCCGACATTGAGATCCAATTTCCGAAAACTGTTAAAAAATATCTACTACAAATCTCTTTTATCGAGATGTTTCCATCAGTCGTTAGTATTGATGAAGCTAGTCATTCGTTAAATCAACCCTGACGTCATAGTTAAATCGACCAATCATTGTCGTTCCGTTATTAGCATTAACGGATAAAATCGGATACAATACACTATTGAGCGTCTTTGTTCGTGTTCGGAATCAATTTTGTTTTAAATATAAATTAGTTTTCTTCAATGAAGGTTCTTAAACTTCATGTTCGAATTTTAATGAATGGGACATTTTGATCGTTGTATATAGCTTGTTTAGACAAATGAGAGTCCTTGCACTCCAAGCAGTATTTAAATGGAATCCATATTACACATTCTCCTTAACAAACGAAACTCCCAACCGGAAGAAAGAATGGCCAAGAAATGAGCGCATAAAATTTTCCGTGGTTTGGGCGGAGAGTACAAAAGCAAGACCATTCGCCTCCTGAAAATAGGACTTGAGCAACACAGGAAATGTTATAGTTTTAAAATTTGAAATAACTGACCCTTTCTGGGGCAGGGTTATGCATACAAACCTTTATAGAATGAAATAAATGAAATCAATTTTTGTAGCTTGCACTAGGGTTCGAACTCCTTGCCCTGTATGAATCTTTCTTAATTTGTCTTGAGCATATGTGGAACTGATCCAATATTAATGTTTAGTCATTAACCCTGGTAGTTAAGCCCAGATATGATTCCATATTTGGGGCTTTGTTCATTTTTTTGAGCAGTTCTGTGCTGAATATGATTTATAACACAAGATTTAATTTATTTGAAGCAAGGTTCTCTCAAATGTTGAATACATACACATGTTTATACGTGTTTTTCCATGGGTATGTTTGAATATTCGATATCTTAGATTAGGATAGCAAAGATTTATGAGCAATTTCTTGGTTAAATGCAATTAATAACAGATGACTTAAGCTTCTCTTACGTGTAAATTGAATGCAAATGGATACACAGAAACTTTGATAAATATATATATATATATATATATATATATATATATATATATATATATATATATAGATAGATAGATAGATAGATAGATAGATAGATATATAGATATATAGACATAGATATTGATATATAGAGAGGGAGAGAAAAGAGAGAGAGAGAAGTAAAAATGAATGTGCAACTGAATACACACACTTTGATATATATATATATATATATATATATATATATATATATGTATATGTATATATATTTATTTATATATATATATATATATATATATATATATATATATATATATATATATATATATATATCAAATTGTGTGTACTCATTTGCATCCATTTGCCAGAGAGGTTACTTACATCATTGATCAACAAAGGGGCAAAAGTAATTAAGAAAAAATCTGACACAGAATTAATGTCTATCTCCAAAATAATGAAGACAAACCTTTTGCATAAGTTTGTACCTAATAATTTATCAATAAATTGTGAATCGTCATGGATATTATACATATCGGACATTTTGACAATCACGTCTTTGATAAGCTTAACATCATCTCCTGAGTACCCATTTGAACATTATCTTCTCTGGGTTTTGTCAATTTATCATCCTCTCTGTTAAAACATGGTAATTTAGGGAAAGTTGAAGAAACTAGTCGATACAGAAGAATTTATTTTATTGATAAAATTAAAGAAGATTCCGTTCATTCATACGAATGCATACGTCTCAAACAGCTTCTTGAAGACTATAAAATAGTTGTCAGAATGATTCTTTTAATAAAAGCAAAATAATATAAAGATAACATTTATTTGCAAACTTTCGTAAATTTACACATTGATCTTAGCTGAAACTTCAAAAGAGAAATCCAACCTTAACGGCATGAAATCATTCTTGGTCTAAATGGTCAGTTTTTTCTGGGAATATAGCATTAGGATAATGATGAAAAGTAAGGCTACAGATGCTATGGAGGTAACATCTTAAGGGTGATGCCTTATCCTTTGAAATAAAGCTTAGAAGTACACAACCATTGTCGATTATGATGGTTGAGTAGTATTGAAAAATCAAATCAGTTGTCAACCAGGGAACAGCTAATAAAAGCTTCCTTCAATAGAATCGGAATTCCCTGAAACGTCAAAGTTTAACAGCCTGAAAGAGCCAAAGACAAATTTGTCTGAAGAATTCGAAAAAAATTTTTCATACTAGATCTTTTTTTTAAAAACTTTTATCGCAAGCACAACTCCATAACATTATCATCAGAATATATATATATATATATATATATATATATATATATAAGTATTCATATATATGTAAAGTTGTGGATATACTTATAATGACCAATTTTACTTTTTACTGTTCATTTCTTTATCTGTAACTTTCTGACCATCATTTGGAACAATGAACTTTTAGACTTGCACTATAAATAATAATGATCAAACTTGAACATTTATTTACATTATCAACAGCTTTGAAGTAGTGAACTATTGACTCTTAAAGTAAGTAGGAATTCGTGAATATTTCCGTCTCGAAAGATACGGTGTCTGGAGAATGCGATTCTTCATGGATGTAATTTGGTTTCATGACATTATTTGATAAGACTTCCACTCGAAGGGATGAGTAGATGTATAGTAAAATCTGTTATCTTTCATTTCCATATAAGTGGTCAGTGCACGAATCTGAAATCTTGTGATTTCAGCTTGTGTATATATATATATATATATATATATATATATATATATATATATATATATATATATATGTATAGGATTTCAGATTATTTGGGCTTTTGCTATTCTGGCAGCTGTTCAGTTCAATGGTAAGAGCAACGCAACGTTGAAAAAGCTGTTTTTGGTTCAATTTCCATAGCTGCCCTATTTTCTTTGATTATTTTCTTCTATCTATGTTGTCTTGTTCAAGTGAACCAACCATGAAATGGTGGGTAATTATTTCAAATAAGAGTTTCCACATATTATGGCTCAATTTATAATCATTTGTCTGATCATACGTATATCCATTTCTTGATACATAACTCTCGCATTTGAAAGGAACAAATAAACCAGGAATCAATAAGATGAAAATTCGGGATGAAAGAAATCAAATGGGCCTCTGCTTTACCGGCGTCTGTTTAGCTCAATGTTAAGAGCAACGCTATGTGAAAGCAGCTAAAATATCGATCGCTGGTTCTATTCTTAGAGAAACCCCATTTTTTAAATCATTTATTCTATTAACGTGGTCTAGTTCAAGTGATACATTTACCGTGTAACGACGTGAGATTGTTTCAAATATAAGTTTCAATATGATAAAACACAATTTACAATGTCAAATCACAGATATCCATTTCTTGATGTACGTATGTATATGATTTGTAACTTGTATTCTATTATATAAAAACTTATTTGAAGTGATCTCCCATCGTTATACAGTTAATATATCACTCAATTAAGACAATATGAATAGAATAAACAATTAAAGAAAGGGGGGCTGCCACAGGGAACGACTAGGGTAAGCTCTTCAATGTAGCGATGCTCTTACCATAGAGCTAAACAGTCACTGCTAATGCAAAGCGCGAAAAATAACTACTTTCAACCCAAATCCTCAAATCAATTATCGTCGGTCTTTTTCGTCTCATTCAATGCAGCAGTATGTATTTTAAAAAATGGACTCATTTGGTCAAACAGAATGGATCATAAATTGCGTCATATAATATAACTATATATATATATATATATATATATATATATATATATATATATATATATATATATATAGTCTAAATTTAGTTATGTATAATGTTGTATTAACATATATATAAAGTGTAGTATCTGTTCCCTGGCAGAGACCGAGGCACCGTTACTGACATTTTCCTATCGAATGGGCCGAAGAAATTATATGTCAAAGAAAGCATGTGCCGGTGCAATGCGTTAGCCAGTGAGGCTTTACTGAGGCTGCGCATTGATACGTGCATTGGGAATCATCGGGTTCCCTTTCTATTACTCTACCCAGCTGCAGGGAGTACGGCACCTCGGCGCAGCACTGCCCCATTGCACTTAATAGAACAGGTTGGGCTAGTCCTGACACTTTCGTGGCGGCGGTCACTTGGGTTGCTAGAGCTATTTCTCTAGGGTGTCTCCTATTTTCCCCACGTCACATTTTGATCTGGTGGGAGAGTCAATAAATGGCTCACACACACACGCATATATATATATATATATATATATATATATATATATATATATATATATATATATATATATATATATACTGACCATCTATAAAAAATATGTGATGTTTCTCAAAACAATTTTTTTCACTTTGCTATACGGTTTTGTTCCTTTGAAATATCAACTGCTTGCTACGGGAGGAGAACAAATGATAACGAAAAGTACGTTTTAGAAATTACAAAGGAACGAAACGCTGGAAAAAACGATATAAAAATCATTGTACCCAATTGAGAAGCACATTAAAAATATTAGACAAATATTGAAAATTCAAAATTAAAACTCAGTAAACATCTGTTTTCGGCTATTGACTATCATATTCATAAATATATAAATTGTGATCTAAGTTTTGAACTGGGATGTTCAATCTAATTGTTCCGATTCATAGGATTGATATTGTAAAAAAACAAAAAAAAACAGAGACATCTGATGAGATCTTGCAAAAGCCCAAATGACAACACAATGGATATCTCTTGAATTGATGACATCACATATTTGTTCATTGGGTGAAATATTCCAGTTTCAACAGAATTATCAAATTCAAGGATGTGACAAAATTAGAAAATTTTAATATAAATACGTCGATTTGTCGAGTGTGAAATTTTGACATGAACGATTTTAACCGAATCAATTATTTGCATTATAATTGCAAATATTTTGCCTGAAACGATTCGTTGAAATGGATATTAATTTTATCGATTTAAGGATGTGAAATTTGACTTTTGTTATTTTTATCATGATTATTACCGATGTCTTATGCCATATTAACGTACGGACGCTGAAAATTATAAGATCACTGAAAAACAACACGCAAAAAGCATTTATTACAGATCGTAATGATAGAGTTAGTTTTCGTTTTTTTACGGGGTTGGGAGAAGGTATCAAATCATATTTGGGATTTCAGATTCATGGTTTTCAAGTGATATGCCTCAAGGGCAGGTAGGGACACGGATTAAATGATAAAAGGTTTGGATATTGAATTAAATACAGAACAAACCGTTACAGGACAATCAGTGATGTTCCTGTATTGATTTCAAAGCCGGATATCTGGTCAATTGTTCCGTCCCTTAACACTGTTGCATACAACAACGGTGCATTTGCAGGGCAACAGTTAGGATGTCAGCCAATCCAGTAGTAACGTTGTTCTAGCTTAAAGTACCCTGGGCCGAGAGAATCTTCGACAGCAAACGGGGATTGGTAAGAATAATGAAGTTGTAGAAAAAGAAATACCGAACCGAGTCTTCGAAATTATCATTCCCTTCTCCCTCTCTCTCTATATCAATCTATGTATAAACATAACACAAACAAGCACACAGAGAAAAAAGGTAATCAAACTCTCTCTCTCTCACACACACATACATATATATATGTGTGTGTGTGTATGTGTGTGCGTAAGTCTTCATGTATATATATATATATCTGTGTGAGTGAGTATGCGTGTTATTTACATAGTTGCTATGATTTATAATGATAACTTTCAAATAAAGCATATTTTAACGATATGGAAAGGAAACTATTGACTATTTGTTTTTCCTGAGCAAATCTAATGAGACAAATATGCAACCATATTGAACGGCAAGTATTGAAAAAAGATTCCAATATTCAGAAAAGTCGCACACTTTCCTCCAATCCAACCAAAAGTGTCACAAATTTCTCGACTGCAATCTGCAATCGGTAATTCTATAGAGTTTGTTAGACCAAACGAGAAACACAGTTCTTATGGTGCCTACGGTAACGCAATAATTTCTATCTTTACTTCGGAATAGTGTAGTGTCAAAGTTCGTGCAGATTTTAAAGTTTCGCTGCCAAATTCTTGGCCGAGAATAGAGGGTTAAACCTAAATATCCTAAATGCATGTTACCTGAGCGGGCTAATAATGCTTAGTAGTATTGCAATGTGTTGATAATCCAAGCTCCTGAATAACCAAAGAAGGTTGAGGGAGGGTTCAAATCTGAAGTTATACCTTTGGATTTTAGAATTACTATTCATAATTTGCTGGAATTTTAACTCGAAAAGGCGTTGCTGAAGTTATATAGAAAAGCTAAAACCACAAGACCAGTAGAAACAAGCACACAAAAGAAAGGGAAAGACGAAGACGAAGGACAAACAAACAGAAACAGAGGGGGAGAAGAGTGAAGAAGTTAAGAGAAAATCTGTCGATGAGAACTGAAGGCAGGAAATGATTTTTATCGACTTAAACGGAAGTGGAATGTTGGGACGCCGGCAATTTCATCTGTTAGCTTATATTGTTGCATAATGGCTGTTTTTTCCTTCATGAATATTTGCGTATATGTCGTCAATGTTGATGTTATTTTTTTAATATCGTTTTCTGTGCAATCCTTGCATACAGAGAAACTGTTATGATTCAAACTGGTCTCTGGAACCATTGTGAGTTATCTTTTGTTAAAAAATATAGTAAAAACACGAAGTCTTATTAGGTAATTTGGCGGTTAGGAGGCAAATAGATAAACATCGATTTTAGGCTCACTTTTGAGGCATTAGTCCGTCTTGATGCAATTTGGAAACAAATATCTTTTTACACCGAGCCTGTGACAGGATTTTTTCCCCTTAAGCACTAACCCTCCAATGGCATCTATTGCAATCATTATTTTCTTACGACCCCGATGATATATCTATCTATCTATCTATCTATCTATCTATCTATATATATATATATATGTGTGTGTATATATATATATATATATATATATATATATATATATATGTATATATATATATATATATATATATATATATATATATATATATATATATATATATATATATATATATATATAACCCTTTCCGTCACAATCATGCTGTATAAACTGATAATCCCGTTTTTCCTAATTTGTAATTTCCAGAGTTAAATCATAAATAATGGATTTATATTATATATTTAATTGTCCTATCCTGTCAGGAATGCTTCTTTTGATTCCCTAACCACTGACAATACATGTCTCTATTTTCAGTCCTCTGAGTCCTGATGGGTGAAAATCGATTCCTGATAGAAATTTCCCGAATTCTGTGCCTAACCATAAAATATTTCCCTGTAGGTCAGAAATGGTTAGTTTAGCATTTATGACTAAAGCAGAATAGCTTTTATTTTGATACATTTATATTCTTATTTTTCATTTTGCCGATGGGCGTTTGACTATTAAAGAACGGTACGCCCTTCTACTGATAGAGCTTTACAGTATTGACAATCATGCATGTTCCAGGAATATGACTGGTGCAGTCAGCCTCTGTATTTATCTCTCCTTAATCCAGATGAGAATCTTGGAGCCACCAAAAAGGGTTACTTATCTGTAAGTGCAAATGCGATTATATGCATATATTCAAAATCAAAGCACACATACCCGGGTGAATATACAACGCAACTCATAAGTGAAGGTTCCATGCAATGCATATTCAAGACTATTTCATTCGTCATTGAACGCGTCTTTCAAGAAGTATATCTAGAGATGCTTCCAGCATTTCAGGGAAAATTACGTTGGGGTTATTGAAAATGGAGTTATCACAAATTCAAAATGAAATGCAAAGCTGGAGAAAGTCTGGTTGAGGTGAATGTAAGGAACAACTTGATTTATGCAAGTGATCAGCAAAAAAGTATATGTGTGTACGCTTAACGAATGACAAACTCGATTGGAAGGCTGTGAAACTAGAAATAGATGGTCTCTTAAAAGTAGCTATTCATGTTCTTTCCCGTTTTTCTTCGGACAGGGAAAATTGATATCGATTGATAGTTAAAGTTTAAGAAATTCTTTGACACTCTAGTACAGCATTCATCCCCATTATGATGGCTATAACACTAAAGCTAGAACTGGATTGGAGATTCCGTTTCAAGAGATTGCATCAAGATGAAAGTTTATGCTACGACATCGAGGGACCTTTATATTTTCGATGCCGGGATCAGAGATTGTGGCACAAACAAATTATTAAAAAATTCTCGTGTATGTGTACTGATTCTCAAAAATGTTCGTCTGGTTATTTTTAAAGGATCATGTGTATAGAGACTTCTGAACATATTATACTGTCTCAAGTTGAAGGCCTCCACTCTTATCAGGATGGAACTTGGAATATAATTTGTAACATTCTCGTTTCCATTTAGTTTGTGACCATTGAATGGAAGTGAATAATTTCTGATCCCATATGCGTATGCAATAATTTACTTACATATCGAAATATATGGTGAAGTGCAAAAGTTCTCAGTCATTTTACTAGAGAAAGGTCGATAAACAATTCTGTGAAGCCATTCTCGATGATAATGTTACATGTTGCGTATTCCATAAGTGCAAAGAATTTGAATTCACTGATAAGGTCAATGGAATCAAAAAGAGTGGAAAGGTCTACGTTGGAAGCACTTAAGATATCTAGAAAGCCTTCTGAGTGAGTGTACTCTATCTATTATTATCATAGTCAGCAGTAGCAGTCCTCTGCTGAATAAAAGTATTACCCCCTTTCCTTCCATGTCGACCAACACTGCACTAAACTCTGCTACGTTTTATTGGCAAATTTTTCCATTTCATGTCTTCATGTTTTTTTTGGTCTACTCATACTGTGTTGGCTGTCTCTTGGGCAACAATCTGTTAATATTTTGCACCATCCGGTATCTTTTCTTTTGCTATGTATACAGCTCATATCCATTTTGTCTCTTTATGTATATCTATAAGTTTAGGAAATAATGATATACAAATTCAAAAAGGGTAAAAAAAAGAGCAATACAGGTTTGAAAAAGAGAAAAGAATAAGAGATGAAAACTTGTGTTAAAAACAATTATTATTTCCGAATTTCTTTGGCGTATTTGATCCTATAGAACTCCACAAACAATCGTTTTGCTTCCTGGAATTATTTGAGAAATGAAGAAATAATGCATTTCCTCATGTATCATGCATCACAGGAAGCAAACTTAATTTGGTTTTACCACACAAAGATGAAGTAATTTTATAGTCCCACTTTATCATCTTTTACGGGTTTCTGTAGGGAAATAGAAAAAATTTCATGCATACTGCCAAACATCAATCAAGTTATAAGATTTCCGGTTTTCAATTTGGAAGAATTTCTCTCAGTATGTTTGGGAAAAAAAAGGCGAATGAAATTTTGAGGGGTAACATATTGCTGTGGTGGGACAGTGATTAAATAGACTTATTTAAAGCTTAAATTAGCAAAAAGAAAGAAAAATGGAAAAGAACAAAAAAAAAAGAGAGAAAACTTCAGGGAATTGAAAAATGTTTATTATTTCTGAGTGTTAAAAGATTATCAACACAAAATACGAAGCGAAGACATTGCTAAGTTAATGATATATTCAGAAAATATTAATGATCATCTGCAAACTTGGTCAACACAAGATGATTTCATTCATGATTCATGATTTCTATCCGAATTTTATGTTTTTGTGATCGTAAGTTAAGGTATAATTAAACCATTGCATGGATGGATCACAATTTTTTTTGAGTGCATTACTTCTGCCGATGCCTCAGTCAACAAAACTGAATGAATATCAGCTAATGAAAAATCTAAAATCGACGAAAGTTTATGAGAAAAATATAATTTGTATGTGCAAGGTGGATCAATCTGGAACAAAACAATTTTTGCATATTTCGTTGCTCTCATTGTGAGCACGCGTGTGATTTAATTATAATAATAGCAAAAAAAATCAGCCATCCATTATAGCGCTAACGGTGGAGTCTCAGCCAAGTCATGTAATTTTAAAAGCTTTATAAAAGCATGCATTCCAATACTATTTACAAGGACTGGAAGATCCTCTCCTGAATATCAATCATGCAATATATATATATATATATATATATATATATATATATATATATATATATATATATATATATATATATATATATATATTCATGAATTGGATGAAAAGTAAAGATGTATTTCCTACCCAAATTCACGAATTCTTGTCAGACCGTGTCTATTCATCATTTTAGTCTCTTCTTATCCATGTTATTGTTACAATAATTTTTGATACGTTAATATGCATCAAAGAAAGCATGACAAGTCTTTGTTTATAATTGACAGTGTTCCGATCCATATCTTTGCTGAATAAATGGGGATTTCGAGAAGACTTCATTTCGCCTTTCCAATCAACAATCAACCGACACCTGCTGTACAACACGAATGTATATATAGTATCATAAAATAGTAATGCAAAGAGAAAGGTGGAATTATCTTTACTAATGATGAAGATAACGTTGACGATCAGGAATTGGAGAAGAAATAACAATGACAATAACAAATGACAGAAAAAATAAGGTAAACGTGGATGTTTGTAAAATTCATCCCTTGTATTTGGGATGTTGTTGGAGGCGGAGACAGTCGTATCGTTATTTCTTCCGTCTGTTTATTTTATCTTCTTTTTTTTCACTTCAGAAATATATGATAATTCACATTTGACTTGCTCGACCAATCAAAGCTTCATCAAAAGCCTGTTATCCATATATCACCTTATCGTTTTCATTACCTTGACTTTCACACGTATTCAGTAATGATGACAGGCAGGTGTAAGTCTACTACAACGGTAGAGTCCATCCTTTTTCTCTCTTCAAATAATGATAAAAACAACAACAACAACAACAACAACAACGACGATAATAATAATAATAATAATAATAATAATAATAATAATAATAATAATAATAATAATAATAATTATAATAAAGAGATCTTTAGATCCTCTTTGTTCCGATAATATCTGCATTCGACGCACATGAATCGACAAGAGTCCATTCCAAATTCATATTTTCACGGCCAAAAAAATCTCAAATTAATTACGGAAGAAGAAAATCGATTTCGTTTTAAGAACAGTTGGCTGATTACAACCTGATTGTTGCTTATTAACAAATCAATGGCGTCTTGTTTTTAATAACCCTTTCAAGATGAATTTGCACAAGAGAATCTGCATAAAAAAAAAAGATTCGATTGTGTATCTTTTGAAGTGGCATTGGTGGAGGTGCTGGAAAATGTTTTGAAAAAGAAATGATTTTAAAGTTTACTGGCATTCGTTGATCCTGAATAAAGCTTCAATTGATGTTGATATCAATAATGGGAAAAATTGGACAAGAGAGCTGAGTTTTGCACTGTCATACAGTATTTTAATCAGTTCTCTCCGGACCAGTTTTTCGAATGTTTTTAAATTTTCTACTGCTTTGCTATGGTTTCTTGAAAATACTCAAACATCTTTTTTATCGTTGGCCATTACTGCTGATAATTTTTTCATCATTGAACACAGGTTTTGGCCTCTTTCAAAGTTGTTTTTATTACGACCTGGGGAGTGCTCACTGAATGAGTTTTCTTTCAATTGATTTGTTAACGTTATCAGCAGTTTCATGATTTGAAATCGTTCGTGAAAATCGATTAAATTTACAATGATAACCAATTCAATCTCAGGAATCTGAATAGATAAGATGCATTAGATTTGAAAAGTCCTTCCCCGAAAATCAGTATTTAAAATCATGACTTTTACGTAGGCTCGAACCCTGACCACAGGTGTCAGTTGAGAAACTATCCATCTAACCCAAACAGAAATAGTGAAAAAAGATATTACAGCTGCATTTGGAGTAATATCTACTCAAATATTCAACATTTTTTCAAGATCAACTTTATCAGTTTAGACGCAAACATACCCTGTAGATTCACAATTCGACTCTTCCGATCAATTATAATAACGATTGTTAATGTCTACTTTATCCCATTTCCCCGACGTTCTATCTATTTTATAATATCTAAGAAATGTAATACAGTCCTATGACAATTGATCAGAAATATCAGCAAGAAATATCCCAATCAATCTGTTAGATTAAGAGAGGACGTTTCGAAATCTGTTGAAATGATCTTCTATCTTTGAACCAAAGTTTATGAACTAAAGAAACTAAAAATGCATTTGAATAAAAAAAGGATGTCGGAAGAACGATGGTATGCATCACGTTATTGGAATAAAAACCAACCACAAGTGGAGCAGATATATCATTCATTACCTGAAAATATTAATCAATATAGCCAATGAGTAACCTACCCTTACCAATACCCCTAATGTTTTAGTTGATCATCCCGATCCTCTGATTAAAATTTTAATCAATTACATTCCATTCGTCTCTCGTTACAAGAGGCAGCATTATTGTCCTCATCAGTTTGTCAATGGTTGGTCGTTGATTTCAAATGTCAAATACTTTTCCCACAAAGAATTGTTGAATACCAGATTTTTTCATAGTTGCCAACCACCTTGATCAGACCTTTATTTTAATACATACATCGATGATATGTTGCAACGTGAACGCCGTTTATACTGGCTTATAAGCTCGTAATACTCACGGGCCGAAACAATTGTATTACTACTACACTGCAAAAACATCGCTTTTATTATGAAACATCTTCAAGATAACGCAACGGTCTTCTTTAAGTTTGGTTCAAGCTTCAACGAGCTGAATAAGTCAAAAGTGGATTTTGATAATTTTCATAATAAAAATAAACAAGAATAAAAACAGAAATATAAACATACAAAACTGCTGCCCCCATCTCCGCACGAAACCTCGAGTACAAGTCGGAAATTGAAAAAAAAATGTGTCGTGATGTCTTGTTATTGAGAGCACATTAGCACATTAGCAAATTTTAATAGGATTGAGGAAAATGCAAGTCTTCCTTGAATGTACTTTTCTAAATTCCAGATATCACGGAGATATTTAAATGGTTATGATTTTAGATTATGGCTTAATTCTATTAACAACTACTTTTTAATTGCAAATCTGATAGTAGGTTTCAATTTCTCTGGGTTTGGTGACAATCAAATGAATCACTTATGCTTTCGTGTCGAAATCGTTTGCGGCTTCCCGTTCCGTCAGATGATAGAATTCTATCTTGATGTATCGATTTATGATATTTTTTTTTACTTCTATGATATTAATTTACATGTTTAATGTCTCCAGACGTGAAACGAAATTTGAACACTTGCATGGGTTTAAATTAGACCATGAATCCCGTCAAATTGTCCGTAACATCATTCAAGCATTTGGTGAAGAAGTGATTCCAGAAGTTATTATACGTTGTAAGTTTTTTGAATTTTGAAAAGATGTGAGTATCGAAGTCAAAGTGAGCAGATAGCATTTTGTCGCAGTTAATAATGACTGAACAAAAAAAAATTGAGAAAGGATAATTTTTGAAACAACGTTAAACATGATCAAGTCTTGAAAGATTATGCCCATCAACTGATTGTTACTTTCTCAATCATATATAAAACCTGCCATCTAAAATTTGAGTTCTGTGACGTAGGTGGCTGTGCGTGTGTGAGGTGTACCCACAGCCTTTTTGAGTGTTAAGAATTCCAGAGCAGTAAAAAAATATTAGGTGGGTGTATATGGGTCAATAGTTTCGTCTCCAATCGGATCCAAGGCCATTGAAAAAGCTTTTCCCTTTATTTTATCCCTGTAAATATGTAAGTATTCAATAAAATCCTGCTGAATTATTCCTCTCCACAATTGAATGAGTCGTGAGTTTCAGAAAGAACAATGAAGTTTTTCACCAAAACATAAATACTCTCGGGAATAAACAATTCACTCTGGGACCAATTAGGATAATGAGACTCAAACTATTATATTTTGTTATTCACGTACTTATTCATCTATCGATTGCTCTGAAGTGTCGATTCATGATCTATTTATCTATCGATCTGCACACACACACACACACACACACACACACACACACTCATACACACACACACGCACACGCACACATATGCATATATATATACATATATATATATATATATATATATATATATAGGGTGAAATGAATAAAGACAGGAAAAAGGAGAACTAAATAAAGAGGAAAAAAGACGATGAACGGTTGAAGGAAGTTTGGCTCGAAAAATAACAGAAATAACCAAAGGCAGGGTGAAAGAGGGGAAAAAAGGAAATATCATGAAAGATATTCAATCGACTTTAGAAAGTGGAGAAAATAGAAGAGACTGAAACAGAAAGGCAAGAGGGACACGAATTTGAACGTAAAAGATGAAGGAAAGTATATAAAGAGCAAAACCATGCAACGAGAGAAAGAAAGAATGAAGAAGATGGAGAAAAAAGACAAGTCAACAAGTCTGATAAGTCACATTTTTCACGGCTTATATTTTGTTTGGCAGTGATGACTAAAAGGTAAGAATTTTCAAAATACAACACTACACACAGAGATCAATTTAGCAAAAAACTTTCATTGCAAATGAAAACACTCTACTAAAAACCTTGTGGGGGTTGAATGATGAACGAAAAAATTTTTTTCGATATAATAAGGAGTAAATGCTTCAATGTTCTGTCCTCTGATTCCACTGGCCTGTGCACGTGATAGATATATAGCTAACAGGCTAGCCAGCCAGAGTGACTCAGAAACGGCGGAAAATAGTGGACAGTTTTGTTGATGGTTTCTAATAAAAATATTGATATTTTTGAGGTTTTGTTTTTATTTCTAATATCGTCTTAATTCATACTTCAGAAGGAACCTCACCAAGTGCTATTGCTTAGCAAATATTGATTCTCAACCACATTTATGAATTCGTGTCAATCAACCATTCTTTATTTCAACATGATCATATCTTATTTTTTATACTTCAATTTTATACTAATCCTTTTGAACTTTATATAATTATTTCAGTGCTTATATCTTTGCACCTAGCTTAAAATGTGCACGGCTATTTGACTGTATTTCTTCATATTCTTAATCTCGTTTGTCTATTTTGGTAATAAGTCAAACCCATTAAAAGGAAAGAAAGAAAGACAGAGAACCCTGTCTAAGGAAAACGGTTCAAACTGATTGATAGGATGAGAAGGTGTTGAAAGAGACGTTGAGAAAAAAGCAATGGAATCCAATATTGAAGGGAAAATACGAAAATAACTGATATTAAGCAATGATCCTAGTTACGTAATCAAAATATGGAAAGCTAGAAATTCTGGAGTTTCTATCGTTCATCGTAAAGTGTAGGCACGTATCTAATAATTCTATGGGTATTTGTGTGTGTTCAAGTTCTGTTGTCCCCATGCTGGAAAAAGGTAAAACCAAAAAAGGTCAGAGCGTTTGACCTTAAGAGATTAAGGAGTTGACGTTTGGTATGACAATTCAGAGAATATGACTCTCATATGAAGCAAATATTATCAATTACTTGAAGTCCCCAACATGTTTCAATTGCAACTGGCTGACTGATAAGGTGTCAGCTGCTCCGGAGAAAATGTGTAAGTATATGTGTATCATTGTACATACCATGTGTGAACGAATGTGCAGGAATATATGTGTTAGCATGCACATATGTGCATTAGGGGACACTAACTTTAAAGTAGTAAAGAAGTTATTAGTATTTAGTTGACTGCTCTGACCTGTTCGTGTAAGACTCGTGTGTCTCTGCTCATAGAAAATATAAATGCAATTAATTCTTTTGCTGTAGGAATTAACTCATACCGTTCGATCTTTGGAAGATGGCATCAATGCATTTTGAAGAGAGAGAGAAAAAAAAGATAGATAATTCCCATGACCAGACCTTGCCAAAATTTTTCCAGTGACCAGCCTGAACATAAAGAGCTTTCTGTATAGAAAAATTGCATCAAAACCCGGTATCGTTGAAAAAAATGCACACATCAGAAAACTACAACATAGCAAGATAGGTGTAATTCAAACTAATAGATGAGTCACCGTTGTGTGGAAGAATATTGAGAAAGAGAAGGAAAATAGAACGTAAAAAATAAATATCTGATAAAAAGAAACAATTCAACGGCATGAAAATGAAAAGGAAAGAAGAGAGGAAGAAAGTCAAGATCGATGACCACCTTGAAGTAGCGAAGTTGGAAGGAAGGAAAGGAAAATGCAAAAAGATGAATTGAAAGAAAGGAAAGATAAAAGAAAAAAAGGAAAGAAAGGAAAAGGATAAAGTGAAGAGCAATAACCAACGGAATGAATCAGAGCTAAACGGAAGGAAGAAAAAGGTAAGAAAATGAATGACAAGAAAGGAAGGGCGTTCAAAAGCCAAAGGAAGCTCGGCTGGAAGGGAAGAAAGGAAAAAAAGGATAAAAAGGGAATGCAAGATAATAGAATGAATAGTCAATAAATCAAAAATAAAACTACGATATTTCCAACTTTTCCTAGTTTTCAATCTCACTAATTGGTTTAGAGGCGAAAGACCAATTAAAGATTCATGTAACCTTTCGATTTTACACCTGGGACAAATATAAACTTAACACAATTCACATAAAATGAATAGATTCGTCAGCAGATTCTCTCAAGGGTTCTCTCCAGTTGTTTATCTGATGATATGATATAATAATAGTCATTCAAAATATCACCAACACCTTTTGGTTATCGAGCTAATCTACAATGATTTCCCGTTGTCACATCACCTTTGGGGATATAAAATTGCTGTTACAACAAATTTGCTGTAACAACAGAATTGCCGTTAAAAAAAGCCTTTTAATCCTGACCAACACCTAGTCTTTACGGAAAATATCTAGTAGATGGTTAACAGCTATATTTTGCCAATCCAGGAAGAGTTACAGCCCTTGTTTGAATAGTTACAGAACATGCCTGAGGGATTTACACTCTCATTACTATGCATAATCCTCTTAAACTATGTAATATTCTTTATTTATTCCATACTCTTTCATACTAACATTTTTTACGATTCTTTCGAGGGTTTTCAGATAAGAATGGAATAGTATGATAAGCTACAAGAAACATGTCCTTAAATTTGGATTTTGTGCTGGTTTCTGCAGAAGGTCTAATGCGTGACCGGATTAGATTCATGATGACAATCATTCCGTTCCTACCAGAGATAAGAGATCATTGATATGAAAGATCTGCATATTGGATGATACCTCATTTCAAAATTCATCACTATCGTGAAGTCTCGAATGAAATTTAATTACAATTAGGTTTGGCGGTGAAAGAGCCTAAAAACTCCTAAATTTTTCTTCACTCTGAAGCCCCCCGCCCTTGCTCTGCTGAGTAGGATGCCAGATTAGTTAGCTGACTTGGACTTCTAGTATTGTAAAAGGGTTGCACTGTTTGTAAAGCTTTGGTATTTATTTGCGACAGAGCATAGGCTGAAACGACAGTATGAATATTTTGATGCTGATACGGCACCTGGTATTCTGGGTAATGAGCAAGTCCAACGCAGATTAACACCGGAAATCGTTGAAGAAACTTTGCATCAAATGCAATTTCGATATACATGAATATATACACATAAATAGTCGCCATACTTTTTCTCATAAACGTTTGAATATTGATCTTATCCAGACAACAGAAACAGATGCAGTTGTTCAATGGAAACAATAAAATGCAATTATTATTTCCTCCCAATTAAGTTGGCCAATATTTTCTCTTTTTTGTCTGAGTTTTCAAACTTGCTAAAACTTTAGCACCATAAATCGTCATAATTAGAATAAATCTAATTTTCTGGACGGACGTCACTCTTTCCTGGTAATAATAATGATAACCACCAAAATATTTAGACGTTTAATCTGAAAAATGCGAATGCATTCATACTAGTGATAATACTTGTCAGCTTTGATAATAAAATATCTTCAAGTCTAAATGCAGTATTTTTTCTCACTACGAAAGCCATAATTTACAACATGTTTATCTGTCTATAACATAAAATAACACAGACAGAGAGATGAAGGGGGTAATTTAGATACATGAATACAAACTTAGCTGTTGGTAGGCAAGTTATACTGTTTGTGTTTGGATGGTCGCTAGCAACCGTTAATATTACGACTGAACCAAAAGAAACCGTAAGCAAAGCAATAGATATTTTATGAATAATAGTAATCAGTAATCTTAACCCCTCATGAAGTGTACGAAATAAGACTCAACAATAGCAACACAAGCAAAATTTTACCTTGATTTCTTCCAGAAGAAGTATTGTTAACCATTATTCAACTTAACTGCTCTTTCGTTCATCCTAATTTCAGTTATTTTTTGGCTCAACTACCTTGACCATTATTGTACAACTATAAATAAACAAGTCGTAATAATATCATGAATTTCATCAATACTAACTGAAGCAATGTCAGACATTGATAACTTTTGACTAGTACATTCTTTCATCGGATTTATTTCTGCCCCCACCCCCATCACAATGCTCTCAGATAGAATGGAAAAACTTGGCAAAAATTACTAAAGGTTGAAATCTTGTGAAAATAAATCGGGGTGGTATTAATACTACTAAAATTAATGTGCGTAGAAACAATGACAAATATGATGCCGCCTGGAAAGGGTGAAGCATGAATGCACTGGGGACTTTGTCAAAATGAATAATGTTCCACGCTCTTAGCCGGGAACTGAAACTGCAGCAACAGAAGACGTGTTAGCTATTAGCACACCAAATAGGAATATATAATGGGTAAAAACGATCCAATAGTGATATTTGGAGCCTTTCCAAAACTGGACAGAAGAACTGAGAATTATGCATCAAATTACGCGATACTCAAGTACAACGTTTAAGGCCTTGCCCACAGGTGATGACATCGATACACTGCATGTAAAATGTGGATGTTCTTTCAGTGGTTTGATAAGAGGAGAGAGAGGGGACAAATGCCCAACGGCTAAAGTGTATAAGGGTAAACAATTTCCGTCGGCATATTAGGTCCGACTTTGCCCTCAGTGTCAGTATTCGCCACCGTTGGCTGTATTTCCCACTGGGCGCTATATTTGCCCCTGAGGACCATAGATACACCAATGTGCCTTCATGTCGTACTAAGCTTAGTTTAATAATAACAGATACTTACTACTGCTACAGACACTTAACCTCTTTACCATTATGCATTGATGCGTATTAAAAGGATTTCGTTGACGGTTTTTGTAGCTGAGTAAATGCTATTATCGGGTATTTTTTGATGATCCAAACTCTTTTGGCAATTTTCAAGAGTTAAAATCCGTCCATTTATCTATTTATACATCAATATATTTATGGATGGATACACGCACGCACACACACACACACACACGCACACACACACATATATATATATATATATATATAGAGAGAGAGAGAGAGAGAGAGAAAGAGAGAGAAAGAAAGAGAGAGAGAGAATGAGTTAGACTATCACAATGTCTGCTAAACCAGCGCTTGGCTCTATAAAACTGAATTGAAACTCATGAAAAAAACTCTTTTTGTAATTCGCGGCGATGTCTCGGTAATTACGTTTTGCAATTTTTTGCTGGCAAGCCAAAGTTCTTGGCGGATTTCCCATCAATTTTTTTCATCTTGTCTTTCGATTAGAAAACTAAAGAGACGCAACCAGACGATCAGATTGACAGTGCTTTCAGGTTTCAAAGGCCAAAATTAGGTATACAGTATTACATGCAGATATACAGAAAGTTACACACACACACACACACACACACACACATACACACACACACACACACATATATATATATATATTTATAATGAACTTCTATAGGAATAGAGCACTACGGTGGATGAGGGGTTCCTGCATTAATCAATATATTGCTCAAATTGAGCCTTACTGACCATCCAGTTCCACGTCTAATGTGAGGGTTTCAATTCTACCTTGCGTTACTGGATGGGACAAAGTCTATAGCCACACTGAAGAGATGTAATATATCGAAACAGCTGTGTGTGGATGATACAAAAATTATATATATATATATATATATATATATATATATATATATATATATATATATATATACGATTGATGCATACATACATATGAATGTAATAGGAGAGATAAATATATAAATTAACTTGACTTCAGCCGATCATCATCATCATCAGTCTTTCAACTCTTATCAGTTGATATAGATCTTCCTCGGATCTGCAAAACCACTCAATCATTGAACCTTCGGAACCAATTCATTCCAAACTTGTTTAGTTTATCACACCATCTTATATTCTGCAGACCACGAATTTGCCTGTTATCTCTGAGCACCAACATTATGAGTCGTAATTAGAGTTATTTCTAACTATCTAGTTTCCTCTTTTCTCCACTGAACTCCGAACCATAGTTGCCCCCTTGCTTTGTTTCCAATATCTTCGATAGCCTTATGTCACCTTTCAGTTGGATGGTACATCTTATCAGATTATATTGATTGATGTCTTTTTTTGGCAATGTTTCAACTGAGCAAGTTCAAAATGAAAGATTATGAAACCCCTTTAGTAAGGAAATGCTTTGATGACTGAATTTATGGCATGACTTCATCTGAATTAAACATTTCCCATAAAAATGCTGTAAACATCTGCAAAGAACAAAGTAAGAATATAATCTCAATAAGTTAAACTTTTGTCTTAAATTCTGATACAAAGTTTTAATACAATTGATAATTCTCTTTGACTAGCATCCTTGTTTACCACGCAGTTGTCAATGCAATCTCCTGCTATTCTTTGAGTGATAAGTTCTGACAGAAATGTCAAAAAGACTATCATGTATATTCATTAATCATCAAAACATTTTCGTGGAATTTCTATGACCTAACGCCAAGAATCCTGAAGTTTTCAAATTCACTTTAATGGAACTGCCCAGGCTTTGACATGAGCAGATCCTAAGGTTGAATATCATAATCATCCGAAAGAACTTTCAAATTTTCGTTGCGAGGTTAGACCTCCAAGTCGAATTCACCTTTTTTTTAGTTTTGCAAACCATTCACAACACCTACTGCTTCCAACCGAAACATATGATGTTCATAATGCATTGAATTAGTGAAATTTTTTCAGTCAACATATTCTCGTCCTTCAGCTCAATCACTGATAACATGCTATCTTATTAGACTCATACCAACGGTCTGAATGTACAAATATATGCAACGCGTAAAAGACAGCAGCGGTAAATAATTTCTATTTCCTAATTTTATGTGATTAGTTTCTAATTTATTTCTCCTTTGGAAAACAGACAACGAAATAAAATAAAATTTTACGGGTAAAAGATGATAAAATATATTCACATACGTCAAAGTCACACACAGACACGCACACACACACAAACACAAAGAGAAACACACACACACACGCACACATACACTCACAGGCACACGCATGCATTGGTTCTTCTTTTGATCATCTATCAGGAATTTTTAGAAGCGATTATATATGTATATATATATATACATACATATATATGTATGTGTGTATGTTATATATATATATATATATATATATATATAGAGAGAGAGAGAGAGAGAGAGAGAGAGAGAGAGAGAGAAAGAGAGAGAGAGAGTGGGTAGAGAAAGTTGACAGCGAAAGAAGAGAGAGAGAAAAATTGAAATATGTATTACAAATAATCATCACAGCATATGAAGTCACCATACATTTACCACACACACATGCACCCATGTGTGTATACATATATATATATATATATATATATATATATATATATATATAGATATATATATATATATATATATATATATATATATATATATAATGCTTTAAAATAAAAAACAACAAGAGGATGCTTTTTCACGATATCCCCTACGGAAAGGGCAAAAACCCCTCAAAATGGCCTTAGCAATCATATAATCTCTGAGCAATATCAGGGTGGAGGGAGCAAAAATAACAATTCATCGAGATATTCACAATATCAACTGAGCATAATACAGAATTCATAGAAATGAACGCAGAAAAGCTTTCTTACATCTTTGTCCCTTTAATAGTTAATCTCATTCTTACAATATGATCTGAGATTTACATACATTTATGTTGATTATATAAGACTTTCCACCCATCGATTAAAATCCTGTTGCCAGAGTAGTTGGAAGAAAAATAAAACATATCAAACTTCTGAATAAATAGTGACGAAATCCTCAACAATATTCCTTGTTTCAAGGAAACGTGATTTTAGAATAGCAAACAATTCAAAATAGATATGGGAAGGGCTGTAATGGTCTGTTTTAAGCTTGGGATGGACATTTGTTGTTTCCACTTAACGCAACTGTATCTGATTGATCATATAACGCACAGCTTCTTTCACTATCTTTTATTATGTGTCACTCACAAAGATTAGCGACTTGTTTTGATATTTTGTTGCCACTTAAATTCAAAAATACACATGGCACTTATGAGACTTCGAACTAAATAATGGCAAATACTTTTTTTGAAAATAATAAATTTTGAAAGGAAATGTTTGCCACCAATTGATATATATTTGGTAAATAAAAGAACTTGTTTTTCGTGATAAATTATACCAACACAATCAGCAATATTCTGTCAATAACCCTTTTATCATCGCCTTGACCCTGACAAAACTTTTCACCCTTTTTTTCAATGCACAATATTAAGATTGAGGCCGAAAATTGGGGGAAAAAAGAATTGAAATATCCCGTGCGTAATTATCAGTTTTACTTTCTGATTGTAATATTTGGTTTTCTACCAAATAGAATTCCTGAAGTCAAAACTAAATTTTGGATGACTAATAGTAAGGTCAGTTGACAGCAATATGACGTGCAAAAACATTTCCAGCCAACTTGAACGAAGTAGAGACTAAAATGCAACCCTTGTTATTTTCAATTTTCTCCTACTGCTTAAATATTGTTGACAATTCAAAGAACATTTCAAATAACACAACTTGTTATGTACTGAAATAATGAATAGGTCGATTTTCATGATTCACTGTCGGTGAAATTTGACTCTCACATTCGGGGTAGAAGTTTAGCTGATAAAATTACTTCCAAGTCACCATCTGAAACTAATCTTAAATTTCAACTGAAAGAAATTAACTTTCTCCCCTCAAAATCGTATCCTGAAAATTTGAATATATCTGTATTTTTTCTTTTTTTTCTTTTATCAAAATCGTTCAGAGCTTTTTTTGCTGCATCTTTCTGATTCAAGTCTCAGTCATGGTAATTCAAATCGGATTTTGAAATCCGACGACGCCTGGATATTTGATTAAGATAGAACTAGGAAAAATCGATCAAGTAATTGTAGATAATATTGGATTATAATCTGACAATATCAATTGGGAAATCTCAAATGCTAAACACATTAAAGATTCATTCTCTTGTGTTTTTAAGATGTCATCGTCTGGGACGGTGAAAATATCTGCAATTGGTCACTCATGCATTAATCGTAAAATTTCATTTCTAATTAGGAATCGATCACATGGAGATTCCGTTGTTTATGGTATTATTATTTATGATATACATGGAACCAGATACACTGAAGCGTCGGGTTTTCAAATAATTCAAGCAATTCATTATCCAAAAGTAAATGATTTGTACCTTTCTTACCATCTATCTTATCGGTGTCATCACATCTTGTAGACAAGGCAAAGATAGACGCCTTTTACTCAGCCTTAACATCCTACAAATTGAAGTTTTTTCGCAAAATCTTAACTTTCTTCTAAAACAAAAGAACAATTGTGAAAGTGTCAACAATTGCCAGTAAGAAAATGAAGAATTGATCACTGACATTTAAGGAACTCAGATTTCGTAGTCTATGGCATTGTATAATGTTGTAAAGCCCCAACTTTTCTTCAGCACCTATAACAACACACTAAAAATGTATCCGACTAATGCCGCACAACAACTGTGAAAATGAAGCTGGAAAATTTCAAAGAATGAAACTGTCCAATAAACGTAAATCATAACCATATTTTTTCTTTCATCTGTCACTAAAAGAGGTGAAAAAAAAAACTGAAAATGGGACAAATATAAGATCAGTACTCGAGACGTTGAATTCCATCCGTCTATTTGGGACAACCTACTGTAAAACTACTCAACAGGTCCCCATGACATTGTCCGTGACCAGATTTTGAAAATAACTGCCCGAGGGTAGCAATCGAAAATGTACATCGTAACGGACAAAGAAAGAAAACATATATTTTCCTGATGGCTTCATCAGCTGAACAAAAAGAGCAGGAATTGGCCTTGGTCGTTTCTTAGGGGGTGAAAGGGCAAGAGGGAAAACAGGAGTTTATTTAGGAAGATTTTTCATTTTCAATCGAAATTTCTGAAAAAAATTATGCAGGCAAATTTCTATCCCCTCTCTAAGACCTCAGGCTCCTACTCTTCTCCTCCCTATGAAGGTATATGTGCTATATTCTTCTTTCGTTGTTAATAGCGATTTCTGAATTAAAAATTTCTGTGTTCTTTCTCATTGAAAGCAAACAGAAATATCAGAAACGAGAACCCTTAATGAGAATATTTCTTCAAAGAAAAAGATTAGAAAAAACAAACTAAATGAATATATTAGAATTAAACAACTTACGTATATTTCAATAATAACTTTTGATTTTGAAATCGACAAATAAAATCACCGAATGGCCAAATTCTATAAACATTATGTCTATAAGATTTTTTCAAATCTTACCATATTCGTAAATTATTTTTGATTCATCTCATCTCCAAGAACTTCAGTTTATTTATCTTTTGTTTATAGTTTTAGAAATAACCGACATCACTGATTGTAAGGTTTCGCACCTTTGCCCAATCAATATTAATTACGTTGCACCAAAGATATAAATTAACAATTTGATTTATTCAAAACAATAACAATTTAATTTGATTTTATTTTCATTTATTCTATCAGAGTAGACTGAATACCCTTCTTGAGGAGCAGAGTCAATTGATTGTTTGAAAATTGATTGTCATGAAATTGAAAGATGTCTATCTTTTGATGGGAATGAGATAGCAATGAATAAAAAAAAGGAATTAATGATCAACGATTAAGATTAACATGAGATGTATCGATTTAAATCATATAGTTTTTATTATTAATTTACATTGATTTATTTACTTGTGGTTTTTATTCAATAGTTTCTTTTCATCAAAAGCTATCTGTATTAATCAGATCGTGAATTCTTTTTTGGACATCAATTCAATTGGCAAGACCGGTTAATTTCTTCAAATTGCCACGTAGAGAACAGCAAGCACGGAGGGGGGGGGGCTCTATTCCCTGCGTGCACTGTACGAAAACACAAATCCCGTGGAGACAGCGTGATTGATTGAGCGACTTTTCCTTTCAAAACACAGCGTCATTTATTTCAATTGGAAGTTACTTTGTTGTGTATTATCCACCTCAACATTATTGACTACCAGGTTTACCCCTTCATGGCAAAAGTTTTCAACAGTTATTGTGGCATCTTTCAGTCGTATAATGCACTGTTCCTTCTATTCAAATTGGACGGAAATAGTTTCAGGAACATGAAGAAAACCTTAATATATTACTGAAGTCATCAAACTCTCCCAACCACAATACCTCAAGCACTTAACAAATGTGTTTGAAAAGTAGGCTTGCATCTAAAAAAACCCATTATGTCAACATCTCGTGGTTAAAAGACTTGTAATTATTATCCTAACACAAGTTATCAGATGAAACCTCGAATGATATTATAAATCGCTTCAGCCACTCACGGTACAATAAACACCCGCAAACTATTGAATGGAAAAAATAAATAGCTTTAAAATGCCAGTGCCAATCAACATCTCAATCAAAAGGTGTAATTTGACACCCTATATACAGGTATACAAATATCAACCACCCTCACGATCTTACTCTTCTTGCTATTATCAATAATAGCTACAGCAGCATTACTATTATCATAAGTATTATCAACCCTGTCTTCAAGAACAACTTAATCACCTTATCATAATTATCTGAGATATATAGAAACGTACCAAACCTTAAACATATAAGGTCAAAGAAAAGTGAAAACAAACACAGGGGAGTTGAAAAAAGTAAGAATGAAATATTTCCTGAGAGGGAGCATAATACAAAGAGCTGATTGATAATCTGACAGAGAAAGTTTCTACAGCATCCCCCCTGTTAATTTCTCACAACTAAACAGTAATTTATCTCCACTATCTAAAACAATATTCCGCCTGAATGAGTCCAAACAATGAAGGAACATAAACATGTTTGTGTTGCAAATCCATTCTTTCATAATATATATAGAAAACTTACTAAAACACTACTACACACCATCAAAATACTAAACTGAACAACCCTCACCACACAGAACACTAATACACACAACTCCTACCATTAATATCCTCACACCCACATCTTAGACACATTCAATAATGGAAGCTTCAAAGTCACCTAGACCCATAGGAAAAACTTCACCTTAGCCTGTTATAACCCCTGTTCAACTCATAGCCAAAACATTTTCAGTAACTTTTAAGGTTGATACCTATGTAGCTCCTCGACCCCACCACCCCTCCTCCTACACTATCCCAATCATACCAAAACATCCACCTCCACATCACTACCCCCTACCTTGACACACTCTGCCCTCCCCAAGACAAACTGCTGCTGCTTTACCAAAATCCCAATACCTGCTGGTCATTCTTACATTCAGCAGGAGGCATCTAGTAGCCCTGACAACAAAACTTACCCACAATGCATAGTCCCTGGCAGTGGACTCTGGTTCCACATGGTACATTTTAATCCACACTCACACAACACGCACCACTGATGATGGGAGAAATCCCGAAACATGTATGGACTATTGACATATAAGGATTAATAAACCTTACCACCAAAAACTTCACTCCCGAGTCTGTCTCACTCTACAAAATACACATTATATATATATATATATATATATATATATATATATATATATATATATATATATATATGTGTGTGTGTGTGTGTGTGTGTGTGCATGTGTGTGTGTGTGTTTTATTGTGTCATCTACAGACATCTGTTTCGTTGTATTACATCTCTTCAGTGTTGCTATAGACTTTCCATTATTCAATCCATATATATATCAGATAAAAAAGTTCGAAAAATAACATAAAAGACAAATAAAATGCTGCATAACGGATGGCTGGAAATCACTTGGTCTAAGTAGAGGCTTATTTATAAGGACTTTGCTAATGTGCTTAAAGCGTAAAGTAAGCAATGAATGCTTTGAGTGAAGCTGTAGCTATAAGAATGAATGCAAAACATGGAAACTGAAAAAATGAAAACAAAATTAGAACTACAGTCATAGAAAGAGCAAAGCTATGGAAGACAAGAAACGATAGAAAACGATCTACCTGGACCTGGCGAGCAACTATAGTGAAGGATATCACACGGATAACGCAGAAACGATAATGGTGATGGGTAAAAGGATTTGAAGATAAGTGGAGTAGTAGGATAAGTGATTAGTGTCCATGAAACAGTAAACGCATTAGGAAAATACCATTTAGGGGAATGAGATGGGAAGATTAACAGCGAATACAAGTAGAAAATAGTGCAATCGCTGTTATCACGGAAGGAATTGGGGAAGGTATTTATCCGTCTGGTAGTGAACCTATAATGGCTGATCTCTCTCACTCTCATTTCAGTTCTATCTCTCTCTTTCTCTCTCTCTCTCTCTCTCTCTCTCTCTCTCTCTCTCTCTCTCTCTATATATATATATATATATATATATATATATATATAGCAACTGCAATTGAGTTCCTGGATATAAAATTTAATTATGAGGCATTCGATACGAAACATTGTAACCTATTATCAATTTTCCTGTTGAATTGCAACAATTCTATCCTCTCATGATATAATCAAGGGGATTGTCATGTTCTGAATTCGGTCGAGTGTTGAGGAATTAATAATGAGTCAATTGTTCATTGTTAACTCATGAATAATTGCACAGATTGCAAAACCTTTCGTTCCAAAGGCCAACATGACATTTTCAAAATAGGCCAGATAACTGGATAATAGACAGAAAGTTTCCGTACCTAGAGCAGTGTTTCTCTTCATATTACCCCCTGGCTATAAAATTCCCATGGCTTCAATTCTAATGAGCGCTTATGGGTTATGTTGTATAAATAGGTTCTCTCAGCAACAACTCCACAGTGGAACTCTTAAGGGACTTGCTGTTAATATCTCATCACCAGATCCAAATGGATCTATTGTTAACACATGAATGATTGCAAAGATCGCTGAATCTTCAGTTCCAAAGGCCCAAGATGACATTTTCAAAATAGGACCAAACATCCACAGTATATACATAATTTTAAGAACAAAAATCACCTGGATTTCGTTACTTCAGACTCCTTTTAACAATTATCCTGACCTCGGTGTGAATTCGATTCAGCATAGCATCTTTTGACCAATGCCTCAGTTAAGATTGTTATCATAACACTTAAGTCATTTATCATTATTATAATAAAAAAATATTCATAGAACATATATATATATATATATATATATATATATATATATATATATATGTATATATATATATGTGTGTGTGTATGTGTGTGTGTGTGTATACATATATATATATATATATATATATATATATTATATATATATATATATATATATATATATATATATATATATATATATATATATATATATATATATGTGTATATACCAATTCCCTTTTCAGTGTGATTATCTTTTTTCCAATAATATATGCAGATTTGATTGACAATAAACCAGAGAAGACTAAAAGCCACAATAACAAAAATCTCAGAATCGTCTAACGAATAATTACAATATCTCATCTATTTCATATCTCTACTCTCCCCCTCTTTCTTTCTATCTCAAGCCCCTCCCCTCTCTTCCTGTATGTATCTTTCTATCCATCCATCTATCTATCTATCTACACACACACACACACACACACACACACATATATATATATATATATATACGTTAACAAATGCATGTTTAATCAGAAGAACAATATTCCAACTCTTACTGAAAACTCTGTATTGAGTAACTTTGGACTATGGCTCGTAAATCTAACCGTAACCACCACCCCTAACGTCAAGCCTAGCTTTTTGACCGTGACCTCTAACCCAGTAATAATCTGTACCCTAACCTTCGATTTTCAGTATCTATGTATATTTCTTCATACTCAGTGAAATCTCTTTTTCAGGTCATTTCAAATTTCAAATCAAATCTGCCATTTTCTTCAGTTTTTCATTCTTGCTCGGTAATCTGAACTTTTAAATTACCTTCATCTGAGACATAAAAAATATTTTTGATGATCAATGCATTTTGCAAATTGTCACCAAATTGTTTTAGTGTATGTTTATCTGTTCACATCAAAGTGTGACTGTGGGAGCGTGAGTTATACCTTCTCCCTCTCTTTAAAATTCATATAGAGAGAAAAAAATTAAAGTTACTTTCTTTGTGTGCGCATGTTATCTAGAAGGAGTTCTCCAGAGTATCGGCTCCGACCCATACTGTTCATGATTTTTAAAAGTTTCAAGAAAGATGAAATAAAGAGAAGTAAAGTGTAAAGAAGAATGCCTTCCCACCTTCCACCCTGAATAATCCGTTGTTTTCCTCTTATATCTCACCTTAGACCCAAATTCCAAACTGCTGACTGTCACTAGCAAATGCACATTGGAGAATTCCTATATCGAAAAACAAATCAAATTAAAAAAAATGTACGTATCCATTTCCCTCGATTTTTTCCCAATTTTAGTTCTGTTTATCCCTCAATTGCCGCTGTGGTCGGGTAAATCTGGAAGCAGGAGAAGTTTAAGTCCCTGTCCATTCTGGGTTGGTGAGCAACAAGAGTTGCTTTGCTTCCCTTTTCTCGTGTTCATTCGGGGGACATGAGACATCCGGGCATTATCCATCTTCTCTTCAGGATCATAATATTAGTGACAGTTTATGTAAATATAAAATCAATTACGATGAATACCATCTGTACTAGGTAGTGATTATCAAATTGTTTTGATTAAAAACACAAGGTACTGCTGTACATACATAATACTATCAATTTGATTATCATCATAATTATCAGCAAACCTTTCTATCTCATCCCCTATTTTGGGTCTAGTCTTTTACCACTGAGTATTGTCTCAATTGGTTACCCTTTGCTCTATCTGTTGTCATCTCTCCTTTCTGAGGAGTCCAGCCCATGTAAATTCTTGTAGTTAAATCATTTGTATAGATTCCCTATATTTGCCATAGTATTCACTCTAGTTAACTTCCTCATTCATGCTGATAGATACTTACATGTTAGTATTATCCCTAGCTTTGCTCTCCCCATGGTACTATGTGCCATAATATATATATATATATATATATATATATATATATATATATATATATATATATATATATATATATATATATCCAGGAAAGCTTTATTCCAATAATATAGAAGGTTTTTTAATGTTAAAGAACAAAAGATGGTAATTTGAAATTAATTGCAATGTTGACTGATTCTCATTTGCTTATTTCTTGTACTTCATGTAAACAAAAATTGCCCAAATCAACGTCTACCAAAACCAAGTTTCAATCCTGTCGACAAAAGATCAAGTGAATGGCTATTTTAGAATGTTCATATCAAACACACAAAAATGATTGAAACAAAAAATTTAAAATTTCTAAAAATGTTTATTTTCAATTAACTTATGATTTTAGATTTAGGGGTTTGTATCACGTGATATTTCGTATTGAATTTTCCGCCTATGAACCCTCCATATTTTATCCATTCTCTTCATTCAATGTTATCCGTTATGGCGTCAAGTGCTTAAAGCGGAAAAGAGAGAGAGAAAAAGAAAGGGCTTGAAATAAAAGGGGGGAAAGACTGAAATATGCATTCCCTATGATAAACGGAGAACAAGAGAGAGAGAGAGAGAGAGAGAGAGAGAGAGAGAGAAAGAGACAGACAGACAGACAGACAGAGAGAGACAGAGAGAGGGGGAGAAGGGGGAGATACATGAGAGAGGACAAGAAAAAAGAATGTTGACGAGTCGATTTTTAGTGATTTTTTCATTGTTCCTGTGCAAATAACAGATTTTGGGATTAAACAAAAATGAAAAAAACTGTCTAGAGACATGCACACAGACTATGCAGACTTAACTCATCGACACACACACACAAACATGAGAGGTAAAGAAAGAGAGAGACAGTGGTGAAGAAAACTGAATATAATATCAAAGATCACCAGAATATATATTTGAGCAATTCTTTCACTACCTTTAGACATTTTGTATATATGCCTTTGCCTCCAGCAAATTGCAATAATGTCGAAACACAGTAAGATAATTATTTTTCTATTATTGTTAACTTCCATTTATTGACGATTTGAAAATTAAAACTTTTGTAAATTCCAATTTTTAGTTTGAGAAGAAAGAATGAATTACCAATAATATAAGAAACAATTTATTTGATTGCAGGGAAGTAGGAATCATTTTCCTCAGACGTCAGTCATATTTTCAAGTATAATTATCTACATGTAGACGACTTTTCATTTGACTAAACGAGATTTTCTAAATGTAAACGACTTCATGTAATTGGAAATAAAAATATGTCCGCAAGCAAATTGGAAGCTTTCATTTTTCGGAGACAAAAAATATCTCGTAAATTAGATGACGTGATACAGGTTTAACAGTCGATAAATTGTTTAGTGTTTCAATTGTTTCTTTTTTGAAACAGGAAATTAGGTATTTTTTGAAACTGTTTTTTTAAACAGCAAAATGAAATTCCATGTTGCGATTCAACATTCATTATTTTTTTTACTCTTGCAAACTATGCTAAGCGATTTGTATTCACTTATGTCCGTCTGTTTGTCCACCAAAATGTCCAAAAGTTTTCATGGAATTCCGATGGGATTTTATAGATTCCTTGACCACAGGGTAAGAACAACTTGATCGAATTGTTGGATGAATCCAGGGAACCTTTTCAAATAAGATATTTTTTCTTATTTCTCCAATTTTTAATATTCCTCGATGTTTATCAACACAATACCTCAAAGGTTAATTGACAAACTGGTAAGCCAGAAACATAGGGAGTCTCCAGCTAATTGTGTCTACACAGCGCTGTCACACATTACTTAAAATAAAAATGTTTTTTTCTGACTTATTGTGGGGAGATTTCAATTCAAAAATATTGCCGAACGTCATGGACCAGCGTGTGTGTAAGTCGGTGTTAATTTCCATCTCTCCCCATGTCTCATGATTACAAGAACAGACTCTGCAGGGTGTCTATGTCCAACGACAGTTTTTAAAGGATGATGATTGGGATGGTGATGATGAAAATGATGATGAATCATCCAACACCTTAGTTCAGACACAAAACCTTAGTTATAACTTGAAAATTTACACAATATTCCATTATAAATATTGCAGCCCACAATACTAATTGCTTAATGCCCTTGCATTTACGCAGTTTATCACATTAAATCTCCCAGTCTTGATTGCAAATTGTTACGTCACCACCAACGTTTATTCAATATCAGAAAAGAAAGTCTTCTGACTCCTCTAAGCGCATTTATTTCCTGGCTAATAACCAGAGTTATGATTTTGACAAAATTCACCTCCGTACTCATCCCCCAACAATGATGCATTGTCTTATTTAGCATCACTTGCCCTGTGATGGTGCGTAAATATTTTAGAATGGTACGATTCAGCATCTTTGAAAGAGTAGTATCATCTTATTCATTTATCTCTGTTTTACTAAATAAGTATGGAAAATGAATTTATCAGATTAATCAAGCAAGAGAAAACAGTTTTGACACTGCATCAGAATTCCAGATCATCAGTTAATGAATCTAACAGATTCATCATTATAATGCAAGTTTGCGTGATTGCCACATAAGAGGAAAACAGGCTTTAGAAATGATATGATATTTGGAGCCAAAGCAGAGACGTCTGAAGCCGTCGACAGCACATGGACTCAACTTACTTTAATATTGAAACATTGAGAATATACATTCTCATTACTGACAAATCATCGTTATCTTCTCGCGTTTTGCAAACAAAGAATATTAAAAATCCTAAGTTCATATCAGGCAACTTTTTGACCGTTTTCATTTTGCTTAATTTATTTATTTGTAATCGGAAGCTCCTACTCTCCAAGTAAATGACAGGTGCTGCTTAAGAATTGGCATCCTGGGCTGCTCTTGCTGGTACCTAAGGTTGGCACTGTCTATGAGTCTGCGTAAATATTTTAAAACATTTCTTTCTGTCCCTGGGTATAATCTATTCTTTTGTTAAAGTGCCAACTGGTCTTGCCAAAGGGTGACAGTTTTCACAGCCAGACAGTCAGACGTTAGAGTGTCAGTGTATCGTAACCGAAGGGGAAGGCAAAGAATAATTACTCCCGGGTATTCCCATACAGAGAAACCAATTCTGCGAATTAGTGAACTTTTACCTTCTCATATATGAATGTCCCGAGGTGATTAATATTCTATGAACTTCTTGGGTTTTATTGCCAACACCTTTGAAAATTGCGTCTCATCGGTGGACATCTTAACTGTCGATATCTATGTTTATCGCATTTTCAAACTCTGGAAACGAACATGTCTTTTCGTTGGCTATCATTCCTTAATTAGTAATTACAGTCACTTCACCTTCTACCAATCGTCTTTCATCAACTTCCGTCTTATTTTTCATCCTTTTCACCTTCAAATTCAATCTTTTCTGAATTTTCCTCCTCTTCCTTTTCTTCATCCGGCTCTCCTTCCTTTTTCTTGTCTCCCCTTTCTTCTTCTTCTTCTTCTTCTTCTTCTTCTTCTTCTTCTTCTTCTTCTTCTTCTCATTATTATTATTATTGTTATTATTTAGAATCTCACACATTATTATTATTATTTTTATCAATTATAATAATGATAACAATAATAATATTACTACTACTAATAATGAGAATAATAATCGTATATGACTCTAGTATCAAAATCGGCAATGGTCTGACAACATTATCATATCATCATTACGTAACCGTAAGGGAGAAAGACGATGCAAAGATTCTCATAATACATTCCTCGAATGAAGTCAACATCGATTGTAAATGCTTATCTTTCATATTGTTCTATTTTGTTTTTTTCTCGTTCAGTGATGAAGAGTTTCGGTTTATTTGCCGTCTTCAGCACTGGTTTCCTTCCCATCTTCAGCACTGGTTTCTTAGCCGTCTTCAGCACTGGTTTATTTGCCGACTTTAGCACTGGTTTATTTGCCGTCTTCAGCACTGGTTTATTTGCCGTCTTCAGCACTGGTTTCCTTCCCATCTTCAGCACTGGTTTCTTAGCCATCTTCAGCACTGGTTTATTTGCCGTCTTCAGCACTGGTTTCTTTGCCGTCTTTAGCACTGGTTTCCTTCCCGTCTTCAGCACTGGGTCCTTAGCCTTCTTCAGCACTGGTTTCTTTGCAGTCTTCAGCACAGGTTTCTTTGCCGTCTTTAGCACTGGTTTCCTTCCCGTCTTCAGCACTGGTTTTTTAGCCGTCTATAGTGCTGGTTTCTGAACCATCTTCAGCACTGATTTCTTTGTTGTCTTCAACACTGGCTTCTTTGCCATTTTCAGCACTGGTTTCTTTGCCGTCTTCAGCACAGGTTTCTTTGCCGTCTTTAGCACTGGTTTCCTTCCCGTCTTCAGCACTGGTTTCTTAGCCGTCTTCAGCACTGGTTTCTTTGCCGTCTTCAGCACAGGTTTCTTTGCCGTCTTTAGCACTGGTTTCCTTCCCGTCTTCAGCACTGGTTTCTTAGCCGTCTTCAGCACTGGTTTCTTTGCCGTCTTCAGCACTAGTTTCCTTCTCGTCTTAACACTGGTTTTTTCTGCTGTCTTCAGCACTGTTTTTTAGCCGTTTTCAGCGCTGTTTTTTTAGCCGTCTTCAGCGCTGATTTCTTTGACGTCTATAGTGCTGGTTTCTGAACCATCTTCAGCACTGATTTCTTTGTTGTCTTCAGCACTGATTTCTTTGTTGTCTTCAACACTGGTTTCTTTGCCGTTTTCAGCACTGGTTTCTTAGTTGTCTGCAGCACTGGTTTATTTGCAGTCTTCAGCACTGGTTTCCTTCCCGTCTTCAGCACTGGGTCCTTAGCCGTCTTCAGCACTGGTTTCTTTGCAGTCTTCAGCACCGGTTTCTTTGCCATTTTCAGCACTGGTTTCTTTGCCGTCTCCAGCACAGGTTTCTTTGCCGTATTCAGCACTGGTTTACCTTCCCGTCTTCAGCACAGGTTTATTTGCCGTCTTCAGCACAGGTTTCCTTCCCGTTTTCTGCACAGTTTCTTTCCCGTCTCTAGCACTGGTTTCTTAGCCCCCTTAGCGCTGTTTTTTTAGCCGTCTTCAGCGCTTATTTCTTTGATGTCTATAGCACTGGTTTCTTAAACGTCTTCAGCACTGATTTCTTTGTTTTCTACAGCACTGATTTCTTTGTTGTCTTTAACATTGGTTTCTTTGCCGTCTTCAGCACTTGTTTATTTGCTGTCCCCAGCACTAGTTTCTTCTTCGTCTTCAGTGCTGGTCTCTTTGCCGTCTTCATCACTGTTTTTTTAACCTACTTCAGCACTGGTTTCTTAGTTGTATTCAGCGCAGGTTTCTTAGTCGTCTTCAGTGCTAGTTTCTTCGCCATTTTAGGTGCATGGCCAGAATTAGAAAAAAGAGTTGACTTTGATAAAGTCGTGGCTGCCGGCTAGTCCTATCATATGTTCACCCTGTCTGCCTGCAGTTAATTTGCATGTTCAATTGATATGATTCATTCTTTTTACAAGGAGTTTATGCTGTTTTATCCTTGTGATGTTGTATTTCGTGTGTGTGTGTGAAATTGCGTGTATGGGTAAATGAGTCTAGGCACCTGTTTTCCATCTATTACGTTGTGCTGCTCAGCGTGGTTTCCTCCTGTGTATGTTACACGATTCTTAGTTTGAAGTCCAATTTTTGGGCTAAATTTCATGTTTTCATTCTTTTGGTGATTGTTGCAAGGATTCATCTGTTGCATAATTTTTTTGAAGATCTGCTAAATCTATCGGAAGCTTACACTTCTAAGGTGACTTTTCGTTTCATATTCATGATTCTATGAAGAAATTCGTTGTGCCAAGTAGATGTTACCATCTACTCTATGCAGGACTACACTTTTGAACCAACGAGCCCCCTTTACTTATGTTATTCTTGGTTGGATTGATTTCAAAACCGTCATTTGAATTGTCTATGTTCGTTATTTCTACTAATTCTTTTGACCCTGAAGTTTATTTGGTACATTTTCTTACAAGAATATTATAGATCGTGAGTTTTATTGTCCAAAATACAAAATATGAAGATATTAATCAGATTTTTTGCAGGATGAAAATCCTGACGCACAAAAAGTTAAAAAAAACAACAAAACAAAACATTTTCTCGGGTATCTTGATCTCATCGACCAAGAAAAGACGTTGGACACATTCCAATTCAACATAAAGATATTTTGAGTTTTCCAGTTGATGAATGTTTTGCATTTTTATATGAAAATATTTTGAACTAGAAAGCACACAGAACAAAACTTAGCCAACGTCATTGCCACAAAAATAAATAAATAAATAAATAAATGGAAATCAATTGAGTTATCGCTAGCATGCTAACAGGTGACTGTTGAATATACCGACACCAAATGCTTCTTTAGCACATTGGTTTCCCAATCTTCTGGTGAGCTGATGTTTGATTAAGAATAGTTTTCTTTCTCCTTGCCTGGTTGTAACAAAGATTAGAGAGTTCAATATGCCCGTGTCCCCATAATCATGAAGAGATGAAACGGATTAAAGTGCATTAGTACAAAGGCAATGCTAACGGCATTGGTCAGGATTTCCATGTTTGCAAAGTCTCTGGCTGCACAATAGAGAATAGTAAAAGGCAGCTGAGATGGATTAATGTATCTGGAAAGTGCATAAGTGTAAAGTCAATGTAAACAGCCGCCACTGGATTTTGAATCCGGCTCACCAATTCCATTGCTTCCTTATATATGTGTGTGTTTGTATGTGTGTGTGTGTGTGTGTGTGTGTGTGTGTGTGTGTGTGTATAAATCTATATCTACATTCGTATTTATATACGTAAAAAATTGTAAATATATATGTATATGTATGTATGTATGTATGTATATATATATATATATATGTATATATATATATATATATATATATATATATATATATATATATATATACATGCATGGATATATGAATGTATACATGAATATGTATATACATTTATATATGTATATGTATATATATGAATATGATTATATATTTGTGAGTATGAGTCAATATATATATATATATATATATATATATATATATAAATATATATATATATATATATATATATATATATATATATATGTGTGTGTGTGTCTGTGTGTGTCTGTGTGTATGTTTGAAGTAATCGATAGATACACCAACACACGTTTCATTTTGATTTAGGACAGCAACCATGTCTGATTCCTGGTTTTATGGCTTTTACCCCGATAAATGTGTATATCTTCTGAAATTGATTGACTATAATCAGTTTCATTGACCCAATCGTGACCCCTTCCCCCAGAAGAAATAATGCTAATTGAAAATAACAAGGGAAAAATAAGGCAGACATAATTTGAACATGTGTTTATAAAAGCAAACGTTATACTTAAACTCTTTTATGGTAGTTCCTTGTGCCACTTTTTCAGCATCTAAAAATAAAAACGACAAAATGCAGAAAGAGTTATCAGCGTCTGTTTTACAACAATATAGACTGTGTCCCCCCACTGTGTCTCACTACCACACCCTAGTCTTCTGTTTTTTCCGATACATCAACCTCCAACGACCCTGACAAACTGAAACACCATCAATACTTGTTCTTCAGGTTTGAATACTCTAAAAAATTAACATAGATTAATGGTAACTTCTACTTTGTTTAGCTTCATTTTTTAAGCTTTTTATCGTTTGAATACTCGACTTCTAAATGGCAGGGTAAACCTTTTTTCAAAAAACAAAACTCTTTATCCATTTAACCAAAAAGTAGTTAAATTGGGATCTATCGGTATTTTCTTACAAACTACATCTTCATTGTTTTTATCGCAGTTTTCTATGTGGTCAATCTGCCTATTTTTTTGACATACAATGTGTTGTGTGGGGAAATGGTGATAATTAATAACAACATACAGTGAACTATTGCTATGTAATAACACACAGGTTCTAACGGAAGGTTTGCTGTTATATTCCCACCAGACTATTGTCGTAGATTGTAGATTGTGGAATGAAGCAACAATGCATCATATTGAAAGATAAAGTTAATTAACCGTTAAGATAATACCAGGAATCACAAGAATCTGGAAAGAAACCCGAAACAAAAAGGTTTTATGAATTAATAATCTTGAAATAAATGAAAAGACGGAGCACAATGTTAATTGAAGTGCATTTTATTTAGGATTTATAATTGGCTCTTCTACACTGAATTATTAAAAAAAATCCAAACTGGAAGTTATGGAATTAATTGATATCAGTGATCCGCTGTGAAAGTGTGATAAAAAGTAGTTTCTGTTTTTATTTCAATATTGAGACATTTCGAATAAAATCCACGTGTTACAGCAGCAAACTCGTTATAACGGCACTCTTAAAAACAGAATGTTGCTGTGATGAGGGGTGTTTACTGCACAGGGCGGAACAGAAGTAATTGGAGAGTCAATAACAATAGAATGATAAGTAAACATTATTTTTAGGCCAAATTCACTAGGCATTCTCCGAATGGATCTTGTAGAGATGCCAAGTTCTTGTGCAAGTGGACTTTACACATACTTATATACATATGTATAAAAAGGTATCAAAATGTACAGTTTGGGGAAATAATTGGACAATCAATAACAACAGAACCAGAAGTGAATATTTATTTTGGCTAAACCCACTAAGCATTGTTTGGATTGCTTATTCAGCTCCCCAGCTTGATTTGTTTTAAGGGAATTTGAATCCGATAATCTGTTTATTTTATCCAGGTCAGCAACCGATCTTTCAAATCCTTTCGAAACGAATGGCAGGAATTTCACTCATTGCATTTTTACGCTCAAACTGCATATGGCGGACATTTCCTTCATGTTATTTTTAACTTGCAAAAGAGGACGCAGTATGTACGTCATATTCTCCAGATATGGGAAGCGAAAAGGTGGAGGTAAAATAGCCATTTATCTTTCAGTTACCCGATGGGATGTTCATAAATTCAAGCGACTTTTAATTACATATGAATAATACCTGTTTGGCTTCACATTAAGTCGACTGGTAACAGGTATTCCTTGTAAACAAATGTAATTTTTTTGCTATATTTCAAGTAAGAAATGATGAATATTCCCTGTAAACGAATGTAATTTTCATTATATTTCAAGTAAGAAATGATGAGTATCAAAATCAATGAAAGCAACCATTAAATCTACAAAATTTTGACTAATCCTATATTCTCTTTCCTTGGGAGATTACCAAGCTTAAATCCCCAATCAGAGCGCAATATCTTTGTCGTAGGATGATAGATGATAACTTTGAAATAGTCTGAAATTTGCTTCAAGTACGAAAAAGTAATTTCATACTTTTCGCGATTAAATTCAAGTAATTTTCTTGCAATCAAACCTAATTGAAAATTTCACAAAAATATTAGAATTATTTCAATATGCTTTGAAAACTTCAATGAATCAGTGCTACGATTCTAATGTTTTGTATGCATCTTGATGAGATACAATATGTTAGAGTGTTGAATTGAAAATATGGGAGGTTTATCTCATGTTCTCCAATAGATATGAAGAAGAACTTACGTGTTACATGTGTAATAAAACAACAGTCATTGGCTTTACAGACATATATATATATATATATATATATATATATATATATATATATATATATATATATATATATATATATATGTGTGTGTATATATATATATATATGTGTGTGTATATATATATATATATATATATATATATTTGGGAGCATACACAAAAATTGTTCATTGATTTTCTATGTATGCATCTTATGAAAAGGTTGGGCCACTTCCATTATATTCATTGATACTGTCTCTGCATTTTTTAGAATGCTGAACAAAATACACCGAATACAAATAATATTTGGGTCAATATGATCTCGTATGAAAAATACTACGCATGATTTCATGAGAGCAACGTGATGAAATACAGCTACTATATAATTTCCAATGATATTCAAGCTTCAAATTGTAGGAATAAAGCTGAATCTTACTTTAAAGAACTTTCCGAGTGGGTAAGGAATTTTGTCTTTTGTATCAGTTTTCGAAAATATTTTTTTCATCTGTTTTTGTCTATTCTCCAACCTTGCCTCTGTATGATTATCATGGGATATAGACAAGCAGTCTCTTTGTAGAATGCTTCCGAAGACATCTTTCTTAGTTTATGATGATTCTTTGGAATTGGTGCAATGTATCTTCAGGAATGTGTTGTATTCAGCTACAGAAGATTTGGAGGAAAGAAATCATTTTTTTCTCAAAAAATCCAAAAGAATGAATAAAAAAAGCTTGTGTAGTATAACCAACTGGAAAAAGTGCTTCGATGATGACACAAAAATTGAAAAACTATTGGTTCACATGCACATCCGATGAAAAGTTCCTGTAGAGTAAACGGTTTTTTCGCCCTCAAACGAACAGTCCCCAAAAAATGAAGATAAAAACAACGTACAAAAATTAAAACCGGACCAAGATTTGAAGAGGGCAAATGCAGCATTCAAGTTCAGATAAAAGTGGACACGGCCAATGGAGAATTTCCATTACATTCCCCCAGATACATAATTGGAAAGTGACCCTCTAGCTACTTTCCCAGGGGTATGAACGTTTGACAAAATGGCCCTCAACAACGTAGATCTTTCACTGCTACCTCACTGTCTCACCCTCAACTGGCAGCCTGTTGCCTTCCGGCTTGCGAACAATTTGTCCCTTTTCAATCTTTGTTTAACTCCATTTACTCCTTGAAATGGTAGGAACTCAGGGAGATATGACTACTCCATCGTCTGTATTCCAACCGCCGACAACCATTCCAATTTCCCTCCCGCTGATGATGTTGCTGAAGGTGTCTTTGTTTGAAAAATCAATCAATGAGACGAGAAAAAATTCTAAGCTGTACGCTGGAGGGCTAAGTGTGTCAAAATGGGACTGTTCTAGGCCGATCGACCCAGAGACCAATTCCTGCTGAAATCAATGGCTCTCTATTCTTTTGCTCGATGAGCAAATACTTGGTATGGGAGAAAGAAGATTATTTGAAAGACATATAATATTGTTTGTAGGAAATACGATGTATAGGGAAAAAAAGGGGTTAGAAAGAATGGAAGAATTAGAAATGAATAAGAGGGAAGAAGGAAAGAAGAAAAAAAAAACGGAAAAAAAAACTTGAATATTTCGGTTACTTTTCAGGTTCACAACTTTGCACTATGCAACTATGAATGAACAGCGTTGATCGGAAATAAACAAAAAACTCAAGGGGAATCCAAACCACGTTAAATCGAAAAACTGTTTATGGCCGGCATTGCTGTCCCAACTGAGCTACAAGATATCATGCAATTGACAAAAGATCGAATCGAACGCTGAAATCAACCCTGAAATTTCCGAATCGTTCAACGTCATATTGTTATTGCTTTTAAGAACTTCTGTTGTATTAATAATAATATCACCTTGATACATTTTATCAGATGAAACATTAGCAACAATTGATTACGTCTCACAAATTTTCAACATGGTTGTCCCTCATGCAACTTTCCAGGGGTCATCATCCCACAACAGTGAGTAAAGAGAGCGGATTAGTCAGAGGGGAATAAACTAGAATGCGAAACTCAAACTCCCACAGCTCTTCGCTCAAGAATATGCGAATATTTTTTTACAATTTAACACCAATCATACGAAATCACTAATTTTACAATCTTACAGTAACATATATATTACCATTTTAAAATCTGATATCGAATTTTGCTGTCAGAGTAACAAGTCTTTCAGATGGACCCCCTTGACTAATAAGCTCCATATGGTCTGCTATTTCATCCATAGTTGGGGGGATATGATTCCATGCATTTCCTGTTTTGATCCAAACTCCATCATCCATTTTCTGAACCGGTAACAGTTACGCCAATTCACACTTCCTTTAAAATCATGGCTTCCCTCTTTTTGCCATTGAGAAATCTCAGGTGACTTTGGCAGCTTTCAAGCTTTGTGTATATTTTATGATGATTGTCTTTTCAGTGAAAAAAATGCGACAACCATTCATTGTTTTGAAATTCAATTCACAGATTATAGCTCTTTCTTTTTTCTTGGTTCAAGGACAGAGATGTAAGAAGGTTGGGTCTGAAGATTTTGAATCGCCCTATTACTCTCAGGGGAGAAAAGGGCTCCAAAAGCTTTATGATTAGTTATTCACATCTGGATTTCTACTAAAATCGGGAAATGAAAGACCTCACAAGATTTTGGGTTGAGGTCACACGAGGACAACCCCTGTAATTGCTTTTGAATAGTCAAAAGACTCACTGACCAAAAGCATTTGAAATATATCCCTGCTGACCATAAGGTATACTTTGATGGACCCCAGAAGTCAGTATCCCCAGTTAGGGAGCCACTGTATTAAATGTTGAAACCAGTAATCCTTAGCCCCCCAATCTGTAGTCAAGACCCTGTCTTGTTATTTTTCATATCTTACTATTTCCTACACAGTCAATCATATCAACTCATTCACTTGTTGCACTGAATACAATATGCAAAGATGATTGTCAGTTCATATGAGAAGAATTATATGACAATTTACCACCGCATAGAATCAACCAATATCTCTTTGGCACGAAATATAACGTTGAGTGAGCATCAACGTGTCACATGTGAAGACATACGTGAGGATTCATCACGACATGGGCTAAGTAAACATTCATTTGACGCACGAAATACAACGTTGAGGAGGCTATCAATATGTTACATGAGAAAAATTCATCACCACAATGGATAATCCACTAATATCCAATAATCATTTGACATATAGAATGCAATAATACAAGGAGGTTCCACTGGTCACACTAAACGACAGGAAGATACAAGGTTTAACCCCGACCTTGGTTGATTGAAAAGAAAAATCAACTTCTGACCTTTAACAGGTTCCTTTCTATGAAGGCAATATCGGTGCCCCTTAATTTTCAAAAGTTTATTTTACACCAACCTCTTGCTTTTACTGGAAAGGCGAAAAGCAAAGAAATATCGAGCTTTTCTTTCTCAGCGACCTCTTATCTTGACAACAGGTACAATTTTTTTAAAAACTCCATCTCTATCTCCAGTGCCACTAACCCCCGACAAGCGAACCTAACATCACGATTTCGTGTCGTGGAACCCAAAAAACGTTTCCCTGTAAATCAATGTTCATTGTTCTTTTGCTTTGAGCGAGATCAGCTCTGTGTCCACATAGAGAGCAGCCTTTCACACATCCGAAAAAAATTGAGGAAAAAAAGTGTCGATTTTGTTATGAAGTTCTTTTACTCACTTGTTATTTACCAAGCAGGCAAACAAAGCGTGAACACAACAGATCCTTGCAGTTTCGTATTTCAAAACATTATTGGAACACTCATAGGAGAGAGAGACACCCACTACGTATCATGTTACGCTCAATTACGCACTAACAGTCCATGAAGGATAGGGACACTCCCTAACTAGACGGTCCGACTCTGACATTTCAAGAACTCTTATACTAATTGTCATCTTTATTTTCTTCATCTTCGTCAGGTTCATTCAGTATTGTTTCATCCTTCCCACTCGAAATTGCATATGCTAATACACTTTTATTTTTAGTTTCCCCCCTTTTCATTTTTTTGTACATTAAATTTATGTCTTTCCTATTTCTGCATCTATGTCTGTACACCTTCTTTAATTCTTTCTTCTTTTACAATCAGTAATGGACTTTATCTCTCAATGCATTTTCATCTTACGAATCGTGAGGGTCCTATCCTTTTAAATGTCTAAAACACCATCTGATGTTGCGGGACTTTTTGCCCACTTGACCCACGGACTAGTGTCTGATCGTATGAGAACATACGAGCAGACACATAAACACACAGAAATATATATATATATATCTATATATATATATATATATATATATATATATATATATATATATATATATATATATATGTATATATATATGTATATATATATATGTGTCAATTGTTTAATGCCAGTGTGGGAAGAGCATGCACACCCATAAAGATTCACTCCTGAACTCAATTATCTTTTCACACATATGTAGACGTATCCACAGAGACATCGATATGACAGCATATAACAACACATTCAATGTATTTTCTCTACCACTTACATATGTATGCAAGGATACACGCTTACAAATATCCATACATACCTCTTTCACATGCTCTTATAGAATAACCTTGATGATTTTGATTTGAAAGAGGGAGGAAACTATTACAGAAATTTCTAATTAAATTAGGTACCTTCAAATAACATTATAAAAGTGTTATTTCATCGATCCCTGTATGCAATACCGTTTCTCTTTTACAGACATTTGGTAGCGTTATTGGAGATGTACTGTTCGGATGAGTTGATATGAACACTGATTATTAGTAAAGGAGGATAAGACACTTTAATCAAATACGACAGAACCTGTATGATGAATTGATAATATACAAATACTTTTGGTCAATTCTAATTTCGGATTGTGATCAACTTCCAGTTTTGAATAAAAGATTAATCTTATGTTTTTTATTATGAGTCTAAAGTCTTTCCCGAGACGCTCTACCTACTGATAGGCACGGATCAAATTATCTTCATGAAGGGAAAAAAATCAATTTATTCAATCGAACGCATATTTATAAGCTTGTAATAAAGAAGCTGCAAAAAACAAAAAACAAAATGAACTTGGATTATTTTTGTTCATAATCTTTCAGATATCTAAAATTCCTGCGTTTTCGCGTTATTAAGGTTAATTTTTTTCCATTATTTTCGTCATTTAATTAAAGATATAAAAAAGAAATTGATTTTGAGGCAAACGGACATTTATTTATTCTCTTTCCAAGTTAATCTATCTGATGGGGAGATTTCTTCAATTTAGTCCAGCCAATTACCTCGTAATTATCCCTCCCTAATTAGTGGAAAGTCACGTTTTTGAATGAAAATATAATTTTGGCAGTCTTTCTGATTTTGTTTTTTTGCTTTTTGTTCAGCCTCTGCCAACATTTGCATTTGCAGGAATTTATCTGACTATCTTTATGGCCAGACAATATCTTCAAGATTTTCTAAACAATTTCAATTAGATTTTCTTAAACAGATAGAAAAAATAAGCAATCGTAATAAAAATGACAGATATATTAGTTTCATTTGTTTTGTATGTTATCATGGATTATATAGATAAATTGGTAAGAAATCACTTCAGTAAAACTATATATCTCCATATTTACGTATCACAGCAGTGTTGTGATTCAGCCAGCATTTGTGATGTGTGTGTGTGTGTGTGTGTGTGTGTGTGAGTGTGTGTTTTCTCCCCCTCTTTTTCCCTCTGTTAGGCCACTGCTAACAGCTGGGGCCGTATACCTCATATATTTAGTACTCTCCTCAGTATTTGTGATGTCCTCAGCAATCTGCATTGTCTCGATCCATTCTTTCATCCCTGGATCTTCCATTTCACTAGAGTGATTTGTGACTTCCATTCTCCAAGGCTGTCTTTGGCTTGTGCTAATACATGTTTTCAGCATGATCGAATTCCATTTGATTACTCAGTTCCCAGTATATCACTGTCGCTACTCTATAGTGCCTGTGTTTATACTCCTTCTGGACTTGTTGACTACACTCACTAGTTATGTGGTTTTCGGTCTCATGCCTTCCCCCACATGGGTGGCATCTGCTGTTTGTGTGTGTTCTGTCGATTTCTGCTTTGATATAGTTTGTCCTGGTGCATTTATTTTGGGCGGTCATGATGAGCCATTCTGTTTCTCTCTTTGTTTCCCTCTCGTACCCAGGTCCAGGATCTCCCATCTGCAAAATCCTGAATCTCTCCTTTAAATCCTCGTCATTTTTACCTTTCACATGTTTCTTTCCTTGTTTGCTGTGCAGTTCCATTGCTTATCACTTTTCTGGTGTTCTTTGCGCTACTTTGGTCGCTCTCAACAATGTCTCCACTGTTTGTTCGCACATACTCTCCTAGACCTGTTTTGGCCCTCAGGACACTGTCTTTTAAACTTCTTCTTCTTCTTTTTCTTCTTCTTTTCCTCTCCTTCTTCTTTTCTTTTTCTTGTTGTTGTTGTTGTTGTTGTTGTTGTTGTTGTTGTTCTTCTTCTTCTTCTTCTTCTTCTTCTTCTTCTTCTTTTTGCCGGTGTTGTTATCATTATTGCTGTTGTTATGATTGTATAGTCATCTTTCTCTAACAATCGCTAAAATGATATATTTTCTAAAGGAAGTAATTTGTACATGGAAATATGGAAGCCATTTTCTTTGCATGACAAGTGGACAAGCAACCAACAAAATATGCGGATTCTGTAATTCAAATGATATTCATGATAAAAAACCATCAACGATACTCCTCCCCCCCTTCTTAATTTAGATCAAGGTTTAATTTGTATTTTCCTCATTACTCGATCATTTTTATATTAATTTGTTATCACTTATTTGGTGAAACATATTCTTTTTTTTTCTTTCCTCACCAAATGTGATGAGGGATACGCTGTATAAAGCAATAGATATTTTCAACATTTATAGATTCTCCAGTTGATCATAGTAATAGGCATATATTGTTGGTGGTTTAATAAGCATTCACAAGTGAATTCATTTTTTAAAACGGTAGATATCAAACTCTATTGAACGACGGCACACTAACTCAATATACAAGAACATTACAGTAGTCGATGAACGAAAGTTTTTATAATTATATACGTATAATCACCTGTTTTTATCTGTCACTGAAAAGACTAAGATCCCACAAAATCTAGTGATAAAAACATTAGATTTGGACGCAGGGCAGACAATACTTTTACTTGTTACCTTAAAGGATCGAAATTCTTGTTTGTGCATTTAGAAAAAAAATAGATTGCACACTATCTTGCCAAGGCACACAGTTTGACAACCTCTCGTCTAAAACGACGCCCGTTATCAGAATCAAACGAGCTTTGATACCTTAATGTTCTTAGTTGAATATTGGCTTTCTCTAATGAGCCTTTTGCGTGTCAAATTGACTGGAAATTGCATGTGAGTCAATTGAGGATAAGTTATAAAGCGTTATTTGAATTGGACCCCAAATAATAGAATATTTCTATTTCATAGCATGAATCGACAGCTGGAAGGTCTAATACAGTCGCCTTTGTGTCAGCTAGAACAGGCCTTAATGGAAAGAGCTCATGGTTTTGTGTAATTAGGCATTGCCCAACAGAAACTCTCAACCAAAACTGTTAACATAGTGAACGTAGGTTTCTTCAGGTTTTAAGTGATTTTACATGAATGACAGATTATAAATATATATATATATATATATATATATATATATATATATATATATATTGTGTCATCCACAGAAAGCTGTTTTGATGTATTACATCTCTTCAGTGTGGCTATAGACTTTCCATTAACCCATCAAGTACCGCAAGACAGAATTGAAACCTTCACTTCAGACCCGTAGGCTGATATCCTACCTTTTGACTTCGGAACTGGACAGGTAGTAAGGCTGAATTTGAGCGAGATATTTTAAAATTACTCAGAAATCCCTCATCCACTAGAGTGCTCAATTCCTATATATATATATATATATATATATATATATATATATATATGTCACGCATATTTGTGCTCTAATGAAGCTCAAGGGAAAAATAATTAAACATTTACCCCTCAGAATATTTTAAAAATTTCCTAACAATTTTTTTTCAGAAAACGACAGCTTTTTATGGACGAGACAAAATTCTTCCAATTATCCCCTCTTTCACCACCAACAAGGCATGGTGCCAAAAAACGGTGGCCATGATTGATTGACTGACCAGACCTGTTTTGATTAATCTTCCACTTTCAGTCAAGTTGTCATGGGGAAGAGAAGTTACCGTTTGCGTTATTTCACTTGAGTAATTTATCATATTTCATATCCAGTTTGCTAGGCCCTTCACTTAACCACAACAAACGGTGAACTTCAGACGTTGCAAATTGACTACAAATAATTTTATTGATATTTTTCTAAATACTAGCGGAAAACTCTCACTACAATCGGCATTTCCTGCCAATTTCAGCGGAAGGCTTAAATAGAGTTTTTGTTTGTAATGGAAGATAAAAACGGTTTTCTGACGTTTAGCTTGATTCTGTTCCACTTGCTACAATGTGCCATTTCGATTACTCTGAGATCATATACAAATCAATTAAATCAGATGTTTAGTATTATTCAGATGGATAAACACATACAAATCATATTATCATCGGGGAGAGCACTGATGTTGACCCAACTTCTTTTTTACTTTTCAATGACTAATATGCAAAATATATGCTTCCAGGTTCCATTGAAAATAACAGAATGGTTGTGGCCTACGTTGTGATTGCCCCTGAGAGTTGTTGAAATAATTAGACTGGTATTCAGGGGATTGAAGTAATGGTAAATATTTGAGCAAGCGTGAACATAGCCAGACACAAAATATTGGACCAATTCAGCACAAATTAAACTAAACACTAAAAATTGCTTTGAGGGTTGTGGCTTTCAAAAACCATCATAAATATCTCCTCCTATTTGTGACCAGCATAAGCTGTAGGTGCATTTCCTTAAAAGACGGACAGAAATTAGTTTAATTATTTTGAGATTTACAAGCTGAAAAAAGGAGATATCATCTACCCAATATCAACATATAAAATTACAAAAAGAAAAAAATCGTTTTTTGTATTATACAGCTACTCACATGTAAAGGTAATCTTGCTCAGGATAGCTCATTTCCATATATTTTATATAAAGTACAGATTATCAGAAGCAGTTTAGGCTAGAGTTAACATAAATATCGTTATTGATGAAGAATCGAATTCCAGTGTCTACCACGGAGTGTCTATTGGTTGGGTGTAGCATTATTTTGTCTTATTTTTTCCATATTTTTACTTTAATGAATCATTTTAATCCACTAGAGACTTGCTAAACCCATTGAAGCTCCACCAGAGACCCTTTAACCATATCTTTCAGGACCACGTCCCCTATTCTCCCTATTGTTAGCCTCTTATGGTACTGAACGAGCGGTGGGATTTTCCCCAGTTTTAATTCATAGTTGTCCGTCTGTTCCATTTCCCATGCAGCAAACCGTTCAAACAGCAGCAATTCCTTCGAGAGGGAGATTGTAAATACCATAAAAAAGTTAAACCTTCTGGGTGTCAATGTGGACTTCGATCCTTATGGAATTTTTCTTGATATCATATCTATTCTATATTTATTTCTCATAGGCTATTTCAAGGAAAACAATAGTTGTTTAATAAAATCAGCCAATGGAGTCATTCTGTAGTTTTGACTTTTGGTCCTGATTGTTTGTAATCATTGAGTTAAAAAATTTCATTCAAACTTTTCACGTCTTTGATATGTGATCTAAGTGAAAGCATTTTCTAAGAAGACACTGTGGCATGAAATACGGTCATGAACCCACATATGGTATATATGTAGTATATATACCACCAAATTTATTGTTATAAATATTAGAAGGAATAATTTTCTATCTGTTGTGAAGTTTTGAAATATGTATAATTTGCATATTTTCATAGTCGTTTTGTAATTTGTATTACAAAATATTTTTCAGGTGTAGAAAAGTTTGAATTAAAATTGTTAAAAAGGGGGGGTTGCATCTTTTTCGAAACACCCTGTATGATTATTTGTTCTGTGTTATCAGTCTCCATCGATAATTCCCAAAGTGTACGTCGGGGCACCCTGCAATGGTAAGAGGGAGAAAGTTTGGGAAACACTGCAGCATCATACTGGTTTTGTGAATGTTAATTGAGAAATTGCGTGAACTGAATTTCAACAAAGAGCACACATCTGGTCCAATATCATGAGCAAAAGAATAAAAAAGACATTCTAGGTAATCTATTCTTTGGCAAAGAACCAGAATGAATAAATAGCTTCTGACAGATTAAAGGCACCTGGGGGAAATGAGAAATAATTTAATGAAAATAAATATTCATAAAATTGTGGCCTCAGACATTACATCTGTCTTTTAGCGACTACTGGACTTGGCAGACTACTAAGAAACTACCGTAGATCCCCGTTTTTACGGCACCCTCTGGAATATATGAGTGTCGTTATAATGAAACTGCTCTCATAATAGATAGATCTTTTATTTCTTATATTGTTGTCTTAGTTTGGCAGGCATTGTGGTAAGAGTTTTTGTTGTTTGTATTTTTAAAATAATACTCTGAGAAATTCATGTGCTTTTGTTGCCAACGAATTTCGAACGATAATCTTGCAAGTATATTAAAATTAACGTACCATTAAAACGCATCCGTCAATAAAAATGCCGTTTGAACAAGTGTTCTTTTCAAAAACAATTCCCTGAATTGTTAAAAGTCTTGTTAGTAAACATAGAAACATTATTTCATCGTGCTGTAATAGTTTTTATCAATGTTGGTTGGCTATCATTTTTGATCTTTTTTTTCTTTCTCGTTAAATACCTACATCTCTTCATACATGTCTATATCTATATTTATTTATATATCTCCCTCTTTCTCCCCCATTCCCCCACTCTCTCCCCCCCTCTCTCTCTCTCTCTCTCTCTCTCTCTCTCTCTCTCTCTCTCTCTCTCTATATATATATATATATATATATATATATATATATGTTTATATATATATATATATTACAGTTTGGTAAGTTGTTGCAAACAAAACGTCCCGTAATAAAAAAATATTTCTAAGGTACAAAAAGTATCAATATTGAAAAACAAATGTGCTATTAGATTGGCTCCACATAAAATACGGTCGTATTTCAATTAAATAAACGCACAGTTCAGAAGTCTCTGACATTCGTCTTCAGTCCCAGCCACAACTTTTCTTTACTGGCTAAAGAGATCATAAGCCACAAAAAATAGATAAGCATGCAAAGCTTTGATAAAGTCTTTGAGGTGTTGGGAATTTTTGATCCTTTCTCTCTTTGAAAAGACAAATAATAATTGCAAACCTTCAAAAGAGCGGCAACACCCGTGTTCCGTTGAAAATTGTAAATAAGAATTGTAAATTGATAAATAGCGTGAATCGAATTTTGACAAAGAACTCCCACATTGCCTAATATAATCAATACAAAAACAGAAAACCTATTAAGTAATCTCTTTCTTGGCTGAGAGACTAAACATAGTTAAATGGCTCTTGTAATGTTATAAGAAACACAAAAGAGGAACAAATATCGAAAAGAAACAAATAATCATAAAGTACCTCCTCTGAATTCTGTTTTTGTTAACGACTTGATTTGACAGAGAATAAAGAGCATACCGCAAATGATTTAGTTAGTAGGAATGAGATAGTTATTTATCTTGTTTCGACTAAAAAAGATTCTATCAGCTGTCGATTTTTATTTTTTCTCCCGTATCCAATGTTCACCATTCTCTCTCTCTCTATATATATATGTTTGTGTGTGTGTGTGTGTGTGTGTGTGCGTGTGCGTGTGTGTGTGAGTGTGTGTGTGAAAAATAATAGTAATCGTGTCATCCATAGACAGCTCTTCAGTATGACTATAGACTATGCAGTATCCCTTCCAGTACCGCTAGGTGGGGTCAAAATCTTCAGTTCAGACGCCGAACTAGACAGTCAGTGGGACTAAATTAAGCAATATATTTTTTTTAGAGAGAGAGAGAGAGAGAGAGAGAGAGAGAGAGAGAGAGAGAGAGAGAGAGAGAGAGAGAGAGAGAGAGAGAGAGAGAGAGAGAGAGGATGTTCATCTGATAATGTTTGGTGAGTTATTAGTTAAGGAACATCATGTTACCAAAATCCCATTGTTAAGAACATTCCTATCATCAAATGAGCTTTTTGTATGATAAATTGAGGGAACAGTGAATGTTCATCAATGAAACAATTAGTAATGTGTTTTCCCCTTTGAATACCATATTCCTTTCGATTATATAAATCGATGGTTTAAAAACCCAATACAGTCGTCCTCAGTCTCAGCCAGATCTTTCCTTACTCTACTGATGAGATTTTTTGTTGGTAAACCTACAGAAGAATTGTTAAGCTTACAGGGTGTCGATAAAGACATTGTCAAGTTTGGGAATTTCCAAAAGATTTATTCAGTACTTGAAAATATATAAGAGCCATAGAATACGAAAAACAAACTTGGAAAAATAGTACAACCCATGTTTTTTTATCAACAGCAGAAGTCATACAAAATGGAAAGTTGAGAAATAGTGAGAATTGAACACAACCGTACACAAATATAATCAAGGCAAAAATAGAAAAAAAATATTGGATAATCTCTTTTTTTGGCATAAAACCAGGAATAGTCAAATGGTTTCTATCATATTATGAACACCGGAGTTGGGGTTGGGGTTGGTGAGTATTTAAACGAAACAATCATAGAATAACACCCTTGATATTGCTTTTGTTTTCTGTTAATGACTTGATTTGACAGAGAATAAAGAAAATGGCGTCAATAATTAAGTTAATGAAACACAGGGGACTTATTTCTCTGGTATTTTATTACTTTTTTTCCCCCATTTTTTATCTTTTATTCTCCGAACTTCTTCATACTAATGTGCCTTCCTCATTCTCACTCTTAATGTCTTGGGGGAGGCGTTTCCAACAAAACTTCAACAGAAGGAGCTAGCTGACTTTGTCCATTGTATGCTACTCTTTGTTCAAAAGGGTTGAGTTGTTTAACTTTATACCACAGCTCACCAAAAAATCCATCGCATAGGACTTGAGCTTCACATACAAGCGATGCTGAATTTGAAAGACTGAAAGACGTGGAAACTCCTATGCCAATTGTTAGTCATTCTATCCTTGAATGTTACTTTAAAATTGGTTATAGAATATTCCATAAAATCATTGGTGTCTATACGGGAGATCATCCTGAGTCCTACTGTTAAGATGAATTTATTTACATAGATAATAATGTACAATCATGTCATTTTTAACTATAACAAATGTGAAGCGATTTTGTTCATTTATAGGTTGTACTCGTTTTGTTGATATGTTTCTTTTTCTTAAGATTGGAGAGAATGAAAAAATCGTAGAGAAATATATACCTCAAATGTTTTTAATTGATGTACAAAAATAACCAAATGAAAACAATGTCTCCATCATCATCATCATCATCATCATCATCATCATCATCATCATCATCATCATCATCAGTCTTATAGCGTCCGTCATTGGACGTAGACCTTCCCAAGAATTTGCCACACTTCTTATCATGGGCGTCACCTAGCCAGTACTTCCTAAACTTGTCTAGCTCTCCATCAAATATTCTGTCAGCCTCGGTTGTGATCTCGAGGGACCAATGTCGAGAGTCGTGATGTCCATCGGTTGTCTGCCATTCTTGCAACATGGCCAGCCCACAATCATTTGAGATTTTTATTGAATTCTATGATATCTCTGACATTTTTCTTTTTCAGATGTGCAGTCTTGTGGTCTTTCCATGAGAGGCCCAGCATAATTCTTTCGTGTGCACGTTGCATAGTTCTCAATTTGCGGATCTGTCTCTTGGTTAGGTTCCACTGACTATTGGAAGGATGCATTGGTTATACACCCTTCCTTTTATGATTAACGTGATCTTATTATTTTTGGAGGTTCAGCTTGCTCTGCAAAAGGCTTGCCATCTTAGTGTGATTCATCGCTTGATTTCTTCTCATTTTGAGGGTCTCATGGAGATTCGTTGTCTTAAGTAGATGTATTGCTCTACATCCAGTTCTGCGTCCTCGATTTTGATCTTAGTGTTTTTATCTCCAATGTACTATTGCATATGATTTTCGTCTTGCTGAAGGCCGACTTCCTTGGTCTCTTCATTTAGTTCATCTATCATTAGTTGGAAGTCATCAAAAATAGAATGTTCATCTATAAATTGGTTGATACATAAGATTCTTTTCGTTCTGTATCGTACAAATGCCGTCCAGAACGAGTAGTATTCAATCTTACTTTACAGAATCATATTATGAGAGTATTTGCGAATATTTCAGGTAACTCTAATATTTATTGATTTTATACCAAATATCGTCCCTTTAAAAATTGTTAATCAAGGTGACGAGATTAGTAAAAAATTCAGACAATTCAATAAAGTCATGACTAGTTATCCTGATCCCTTTGTAATTTGTCATCCTGACTTACGACAATATGTTAAGGAGAGAATAAAATGAAATGAATGACCAATGTATATCAAAATCAATCAAATTGAATCAATCTTAAGGGAACCGAGCAACCAAAAGAGATGGATCATGTCTTTGTCAGTATAAAAGATGATCGTATTGACTGGAATCAGGGAAAGGGGAAAACATATGATTCTAGTCCATTTGTCTGACTGATAGTCAGTTTGGCTGAGTGGGCGATCAAACATGGAATGCAAATTAACAACTTGTCAGTATATCTCTGAATTTTTGAGATGAGGTATTATCATTATTTTTATTATTATTCGGACTAGGCTAAAAAAATGCTTCAGTAATCCTAGCATTGAAATGGATACAATATGGGCACCTCTAATTATGAAAGCTAAACAACAGTAACATCAAACACCAAAAACTGTCAGCTGAGGTAGTGGTTACAGAATCAGACAAAATTATTGCAAGTAATCTGATGGTTCTAGGTTCTATTCAAGTGTGAGACAATGATAATACAACTGATGCAAAGAGGAGAGTGCGGTATATATACCCCCGTCGGGTTCGTTTCGTTACTTCCCTACACCTACCAGATGATACCTGATGAAGGCCATAGAGTACAACGGCCGACACGTTGTATGAAAAACAACCAAGATGAGGATAGTCCGAATGATAATAGAAATAATGACGACTTGTTGAAGTATATTAATTAAAAGGCTCACTGAGGTGTTACTGCCTCCTTTGAAATGGTTTGGTTTGGTTTATATCAAGCCTATAAGTATTCTTCGTTCAGTAATTTGGAGGAAAAAGAAATCGATGGAAGGACGATGATACCATCAAGTTTCCATTAATCTGTTTGTCTTTCTTATTATTAATCTTGAAGTTTATATAATAAGTTGGTTTGCATTCTGTACTGATATTAAAATGGATACATCAGACTTATTATTCACATTGGTGCAAACTTGGTAGAATTGATACGGAAAGCGAATTACGTCTGTCGTTATACTTACCGATCCTTCATTGTCTGTTAAATTCTTTCGATAGCCTACGTAAGTAAGCTCTATTTCAAAAGATTAAATAATGTGTAGTATAAAATGATATACATATACGGTACGTTATGATAACAACCTTTGTAAGATATCAAAATACATGTACGATGTAGGTTATATGATGAAATATATAACAAAATCATTGCTGGAAAGGTTATATTTGATCAGCACTGATTAAATGCCATGTTATTACGATTTTTCTGATTTGAAAATCCCTGTAACAGTTACATGCTAAATAGCTGATGGTCCCAACAAGACAAAGTATACACATTGTACCATGTAAAACTTTAGAGAATATATATATATATATATATATATATATATATATATATATATATATATATATGGGAAGATGTTTGCTTTATTTGCAATTTGACATGAACTTTCTGCAGTCGTTCATGTCATTTGTTTCCAGATGCTTCCTGTGAGTTAAATTTTCTATCAATCGTTTAAGAACAATCGTAAAAATAATATTGGCAAATCCGTATTCAGTTACTGCTTGGTGGGTTCATAGTCGTGTTTTGCAAAAAATTAAAAAATATCCAGTCTTTTCTTCAAGCCCCAGATTACCTCAAATACCATCAATTGCTATTTGAGATTCAAATTACGATTTTTTAAAACCAGGATTTGCATTCTGGCAATTTCAATATCTTTCAAACCAATATTTGATAATAATAGAGACGTGAAGAAGAATCCAATGTATTCAAAAAATATGATAGAGTTACACAAAAATCTTCAGTCCGAAATTCTACTAATCATGATATTCAGAAATTCTTCAAAAATTCAAAATTCAAAATCAAATCAAATCGACTTTCAGAGGTGTCCTACCCGTATAAATTACTTGATTATTACTGAACAATCGAAATGTCGTTTGCTTTATTTCAAATTTGCATGCATTCAGCAAACTAAAAGACAGTTTTCTATAAGAATTATTCGTATTTGTTGTTGTTGTAACCAATCAAAAAGACCCTCTCTTTATTAAGCTTTGCCTAGTAAGGCAGAAGGCAACACAATTAGAACATCCGATAGAATCAGACTCATGATAGTAGTAAAAGTCTGCCCGGCTAGTTCACTATCCATCATTCTGCGCTAAAGAGCTCCCTAAATCATAATTAGTCGTATTTACTGAGAGTTGCACCAACTAAATTAGAAGCACACGTGGCACCTTGCCAAACTTGAACTCAATGCAATGGTGATAATAACTTGACAACTATTTCTTATACATAGATTTATTCCGACTAATTTCCCTATCTTGATCTTTCACATGTTCACAAAATTATTATCACTGTGCACAATGGCCATCTTCAGGAGCCTGTTACATTTAAAAAGGTTCTTGGATTTTCAAATCGAGCCCATCACTGCAGTCTACTGCTCTCAAGCCACTATGTGTGCATCTTGCTTTCAAAGAAACGTTGGTGACATACAAACAACCAAAATGAGGACAACAGTCCGAATAAATCTATTCATAATCATTATTCCACATCTCAAAATCTCAGGAGAAAAATATCTGAAAAAAGTTGACGATACGAAAAGGATTGAAAGATGAAAGCTGGAAATTATAAATGGAAAAGATTATCAATGTTTGAGGAAAAGGAATCTGACAAATATTCCTGGAATTATTTGAAGATAAAATATCATTTGAAAATACATTGACACTTACCATTACAGTGTCTGTGCCTTGGAGGGCAGTCATATAAGACAATTTTGTTAAAATTTCTCTTTTCTTTTTCGGAGAACCTAGATGATCTTGAAAGCCCAGGAGGATTATTTCAACAGAAAAGGGTGAAGAATGTTTTTGTTGTCTTTCGGATACCAAATCGGGAATGTTAAAGAAAATCGCTGGCGGATAAACATGTGTCTCTGACAATGTCAAAATGGTGTTTAATTATTGTAAGAACTTTCTTATCAATTGCTGTTAATTGGTTTGAATTATTTATATATAAATATATATATATATATATATATATATATATATATATATATATATATATATATATATATATGTGTGTGTGTGTGTGTGTGTGTGTATATATATATATATATATATATATATATATATATATATATAAATTACAGAATGGACATTTGTGGTCCAACAGAATGATTGTGAATTTGTTTTATGATATTAAAACTTATTTGATACGGTTTCCGGTTATTGCACAGTTGATGTATCACTCGCCCTAGACAATTTGGATATTTAAGAAAAAACAACAACAAAAAAAGTCAATGAAAAATGAGTCCGATATATACATTTGTATGCGAGTGAGTGTGTGTGTGTGTGTTTGCGTGAGTGTATGTTTTATGAGTATATAAATATGTATACGTCTTCATTCCTGTTTGTCCGTTTGTTTGTCAAAATATATTTCCAATGAACATTAATAACATTTTTCGGAGGTAAGGGCCAAGGGCTTAGGTAGGGATTAAGGATTTTTGTGACAGGTCCAGGATTTTATTTCAAATAAGAGATCTTTCTTTCACACATTTAGGTGTTCATTTTTGTCCACACGATATCCTAAAGTATTCTCAATAAATTCCAACGATACTTTTTCAGAGGATGGACCATAAGCAAATAACATTCACCAAAAACATTTTGCCCTTTATAGTCGTGAATACATGATTTATTTTCGATGAAAAAGATGCAGAACGAGCAATTAATCAAGTGGAATTGTCTGCAACCAAGAAGGTTACGTCATGTGGATATCTTTATGTGGATATCTTTGTATGATAGATTGAATCAATATCTATTCCTCCAATTGAATTTATTGTAAGCTCAAGACCAAAGTAGAGTTTATTTTTCTACACCAGCAAAAATCAAGAACAAACGGGAATAAACACTTCACTGTTTGATGTTTATCATGATGTTAAACCAATCCAATATATTAAATTTACATTTCCCTACCTTGCTTTGAAAACACCTCCAACTGATTCGCAAGCAACTGTCCTACCGATAAAGACAAACTGACTAGTCCCACAGAAATGTATCATACGTATATGCATACGTATATATTCCAGGGAATAAACACAACGTTCGTTCAACAAATATATTCCTATATTATTTCATTCATTATAGAGATAATACAGAAGTTGCAGTAATCATTAGAATAGAAGTAGGGCTACCCTTTGACCATGCACCATTCAGGCTTGTTACTTATAGAATATATATATATATATATATATATATATATATATATATATATATATATATATATATATTACCTACAATAACATGTAACAGCAGAAAGATACATACATATATGTATATATATATATATATATATATATATATATATATATGTATATATATATATTGTTTGTGTCATTTCATGAAATAAACTAACCCCATATATTGAATTTACTAACTTGTACTTTTGTACACACACACGCACACACGCATATGTATATATGTATATATGAATATATCTTGCATTACATTATACTGAAACTCTTCTTTGAAATAGTCTCCCGTCATTAGATGGTTAAGGTATCATTTAGCGTAATCATCCTTAATAAATCAAACAATTAGAGAAAACTGTGCTGCTGCAGGAATAAAACCTTCAACCAATAAGTTGGCCGTTTCAAGGTACCGTTCCTCTTAATATTGATCTAAACAGCCGCAGGAACATGAGATCATTTCAAATAATAGTTTCAATATAATATGATGCAATCTATATTCATTCTGTCGGATCGTATATCCATTTCTTAATGCTCCCCCCATATATATATATCTATGTACATAAATATAGATATATTAGTCCTTAACTGTCCACTCCAGTTCAATTGTATTGGACATGCCGGCTCTCGGACAATCACCGAGATAGGGCAAAGTTGAGCCAGGTCAGTACCAAAATTGGCAAACCAGTGGTAATACAAGGTTCTGCTAGCAGCTAAAAATCATGAAGAGCACCTCCAGTGGCGATCTGATTGATCCTTTCAAAGGAAACCAATCTCCACTGTAGGGTGTATAACGCAAGGCTTTTTCCTCTAAAGTTTTCTAGGAGTATTGATCATGGGGTAAGAAGGTATAAGTTACAATTCGGAGCAAGGAATTGTTTTTTTCTCTTTGTCTCATTTATGTATTTTATGATATTTATCTCCTCAATATCCACTCATTGCCTGCTTAGGTTGGATCGTAGATAGAGAGAGGATGAGAAAAAATAGTTTGCTGGACACGATGGAAGCTTTTTTTTTCAAGCTTGCCAGTGAAAACAAAAATGTAGGTTTCGATTAAAGATTATTCTTTACGTTTTTCTATAAATTGAAATGATACGCGTTCCTTAACCGAGTTTTTATTTTCTATCAATAAATGACGAGTGAAAAAAAAAGGAATGAAAACATTACTTTTGTGAATGTGTCTTGTGTGCAGCATCAGTCATGAATTAGTGACGATTGTGATGGATAGTCTGATGGAGAGATTGACTGATTCCCAACGTGGAAGGGGCGCTGATTAGAATTAGTAATGGTGTGACAGCTGTACTTGAAGGGGACTAAGGTGTAATTGTCTTATGCAGGCTTTTTTCTCGATATAGTCAAAGAGCTGGACATTTTCCAGACTGACCATGTATCTATGTGTAGATCATTACCTCTATGGTCAAAGTTCAAAGCGGTATCTGTACTTGAATCTATCTGTCTATCTTCTTGCTCAGTATCTCCAAAGGTTCAGCGAATTTCAATGACAATTTGTTGAAGAAGGATTCATTCGCTGAAAAATAAGTGAATATATTCAGGGATAAATGCAGGAATTTTTTTCAAAGCTTCACCACCTGCATCGTCGACATAGTATCTTCTCAATAAAGTCCTGAATGAATATTAATTGAATTTCCCGAAGGGCGGTCCAGGGTTTCTTTTACAATTACACCCGTGTATCGAAGCTATATATGAATGATTTTCACTCAGTTTTTAGTGGCAATGGCGTTGGAAGAGGTATGAGCTCTCAGTGCTTTATAGTCAGAATTTTCTTCTTTGATAGTTCAAAGTAAGCGAGGCGTGGTCATGGGCGTGTCTTTTACTGGAATAAAGATGAGTGTGTGCTGAATAGGAATGCATGTTTTCAATGTGAAGATAAAGATTCTGAACGAGACAAACGTAGTAAAAGTAGAGAAATTGAAAGGCGATAAAGTGGGTCGATAATAGCCTGTTTAAATCCGTGTAAAAAGGAGATGCATGTTCTCAAAAAAATGGTAAGAAGCAGGTGGGATAGATGGATAGATAGATAGATAGATCGTTATATACAGGCTTCAATAGATATATAGTGTTATGTTGTTCGTGTTTGAAAAAAAGGACACGTGTGAATAAGTGTAAAGATGACCGTTTGTTTTTTTCTTCAGAAAAAGAGGGTGAAATAGGCTCTTAGATTTTCTAAATATGAGACAACATCAATAATTAAGTAGAAACGAATTGAATGTAAAGATGCACAGTACGAATGCCTGGGCCAATGTTGACTCGTTTAGCCGTGATAACGTGAATATGATTTACCAGAGTCACGTAGGTGTTCAAAGCAGAAGTGTAAAAGCCATGCTATGCGTTAAGAACCATGCTTTGAAGAATTGAATCATTTGATTTAAGTTAAAAAAGGAAGTCAGATGCAAGGATGCAGAATATAAAGAGGGTACGTTATATTTACGAGAAAAAACGAGATTTGAGTGCACTGACCTTCGTTCTGTATTTTACAATTACAGGGAACTCATCACTATTCCAATAAGTTATTTTAAAGAAACGGTCAAGAAGTTAATTTCATTGTTTTTCCCTTTCAACAATACTGCTGTAAAAACAGTGAATGATGAAGTGAAGGTAAACGGTATATTTATCTAAAAGGTTAAGCGATGATAAAATCTGCTATGGATAGAGATTACAACGTTCTTGAATAAATATAAGTTGGAGAATATTCTTACAGTTGTAGATTTACATCAGCAGTTTTAATGAAAATTCTACCGACGATGAAAACTGAGATAATTCATTTTCTCCGGCTTCTGCTCTTCTTTTTCAGTTTGCATGTATTTTTTATTCGTCCTCTTCATTCTATCTACTTGTCATTATCCGTCAGATCTTTATCTAAATGTTATATAAAAGAGATAGAGAAAAAATTCTCGAGATAGAGAAATGGCGAACGACTTTTGCGTCATGAACAGCGATGCACCTTGTGTTATGTGATTACAGATTTCCCATTAAAAAAAGGTATAGTAGAAAAACACGGGAAGGGGGTTGTTGTATGTTTCAATTTTTTCATCTATTGTTTCTGATTTCTTTTATTTCAGTTGGAACGATGAAAGACAAGATTTACATATTCTATATTATAAAGTGGTTTGATGTTGGGAAAAGATTCTTTTTCAATATCTATCTTATATAAAGATTAAACAGCAAATGTAAGCACCTACAAATGAATATAGGATATTATATGCCATCTCATCATGTTGGCAACGACCCCCTAAATGTGTGTGTGTGTGTGTGTATATGTATCCATCTATCTATCTATCTATCTATCCATCTATCTATCTATCTCTCTCTCTCCCTCTAACTCTCTCTCTCTCTCTATATATATATATATATAAATACATATATATATATATATATACATATATATATATATATATATATATATATATATATAAATATATATATATATATATATATATATATATATATATATATATATATAACTTGTTCTCGGTAATTTATCTAATATTATAATTTGTCTTTGAAATTCATTGTTTCCTTTTGTTTTTGCTTTTTGTTTTTTTCCGATACTATGGTTAAAATAATTAAAGATGGGTTTAGATAAACGTGGATTAAGCTAAGCTGTGAAAAGATGATAAAATAATTTTAATATTAAGACGAAAACCTGAGATACAAACACCATAAAACGATAACTAACGATTTAAATCAACGGATGACATTCAGTTGTATAGGAACTAATTGCACTCTTTTAGACTTCATGAATTTGCAAGCAGATCCAAGGCAGATAACCCTTCTCTCACTATTTAAAAGTCAAATAAACTGTCAGGAGGACAGTAATTCGTATTCATGTTATTCGTATTATTGATCCTTCACCGGTGATATCCATTGTGCTATCTTTCCTTTATGACATCCCCATCACATTAGAATAGTGAAATCTCATTAAATCTATCTTCTTATATCTTATCCAATTTCGCCATATATGAAGAACCCATTGTCTTCATATTCTATCAAAAGAAACCCAGAGATATTTTGGGTGAGCCTGTGGTATACTATCAACGGTCGATTTTTTTTTTCCGAGATAAAATTAGTTTTTGCTGAGATCTTTTGTTGGATATGTCAATATATTTGACGGCTATCGATAAGAACAGGTAACATTTGGGATTTGCTCGTAAAAGGAATATCTAAAACGGATTATCAGTTCGTGAATGGGTGTCCCCGAGAAGGGAAACGTTCCTTGATTGTAATTGTGTTGCTGCAATAACTTACGAATGTATTTTTTAAAACTCTATCTTCTATTACCAAGTGTCCTGTTTCTCCAATCATCACAAAGTCCAATGACTCACCCTAACATACTACAATCACCAATTCTGGACCTAGGAATGGTCAAAAGATTCCCCATATATGTTAGTAGTAAAAGCTTCATTTTACATCTTGGACAAACAAAGAGATGTTATCACCAACCAGTAAGGGTTGAATGTCCTCGGGATAAGAGCAACAAAGATTTCTGATTCGAATCGACTATAAAGAACAAAACCAAAATACTCGAACAATTCACTAGAAAAATAAACAGACAAAAATGTCTATACTCTCTTTTATATATATATATATATATATATATATATATATATATATATATATATATATATATATATATATATATATATATATATATTCTGTTCTGGCCATTGAGCTAAACAGTTGTCGGTAATAAATAACTACTTGTAACTGCTTTTTTAGCCAGGTCATTTATGCAAAAGAAATTTTGATACGTTTTGATCAATGAATTTTGGCTGAATTCCTGACGTTCCATCAACAAAAAATATGATCATAAATAGTTAAACTTCGTGTCTCATGTCAAAGATACCTTGTAGTCTATCTCCTCTCTCCCAAGAAAGATGCCTGTGCCGATTCAGCTATTAGAAGTATCGATCACTGATAAGACCCTGGTTTTCAGCGAGCGTCGTTGTGTTCGTAGAAACTGGACGAGGATCAACAAAGCTGATAATTTATTGATAAGGGTTAACATTCTGAGCAAGTGTGAAACAAATCGATGTGTAATGGTCAATTGAGCCAATGAAGGCACGGCCAACGGTGTGAAAGCAGGTCGGTAAAAAGGATGGAAATTAGTATTTTTGATAAAATTAGGGAAAGTGCGTTAAAGAACGTATAAGTCATCATCATCATTATCATCTTGATGATTACAGTCATCAGCCTTTTAGCATCTGTTGTTGGACGAAAAGTATCCCTAAGATCCACCAGACCTCTCTATCATGAGCATTGTAGGGTCCGTGCTTCCTGAATTTATTTAGCTTGTCATGCCATCTTACTTTCTGTCGTTCACCATTTCAATATGATCTTTGGGGTTCCCCGTTGTAAATCGTGATGTGTAGCAGTTGCCTGACATTCTTGCAACATGCAGATTGCCATATGAGGTTTCTGTTTCTATGATATCTCACACTCCAGTCTTTCCTCTCATATACTTTTATGACCTCTCCATGTTAGGTTGAGCATGATTCTCTCAGGTGAACATTGCATGGTTCTCAGTTTGAGGGTCAAACGTTTGCTAAAGTTTGATGTTATAAGTGACTATCAGTGGAATGCATTGCTTAGATACTCTTCTGTTTATGACCTGGAATTTTCTTTTATTTCACAGTAGAGCTTGCTTTACTGATAGCTTTCCAACCTGGCCTAATCCTTTATTTCTTCTCCTTTGAATGACTTTATCGAAAGTAGTTATCCAGAGTAGATGCAGTAGTGTACTTTCTCAAGCTCTGAATATCCGATTTCGGTCATCGTGTCTTTGTTCCAAACAAAGTCAGTGAAAATTCCAATTCTGTCTTGAGCCTTCCGGATCTCAAAAACACTTTTAAAATTGAATTTACGATGTTTCCTTCGGATCCCAACCATATCTAAAATGTACGTCAGTTTGATTTATCCATATGTCTTTAATTTTTCATGAGTACCATGTTAGTAAGGAATATAGATCACTGATTATCCTAAACTTTAGCGTAAACTGAACATGGACAATATTTCTACTTCGTCAAGTGTTTATACTTTGAGAAAGTATCAAAATGGTCGTGTGTTGTCGATGGTACTTTTGCAAACAAAGTCTCGAACGTTGTGAATGTTTAGAGAGGGATAAGGCGAATGCATTTTTGATATAGTTCGGGAATCAATTATAAAATCCAATGGAATTTTAACTCAATATTTAAACTCATCCAGTCATTATGAATTCATTAATTAGGACTTTGTTTCATTCGACGGCAGACGGATGATTTTGTTCACTTTCGACTAGTCATTATTCCATTACAGCAACTTTTACTTCTTACATCATTCTTTAACAAAAAATAAGATGGTGGGCTCTGAATTTCATTTCTTAGAAGCCACCCAAGTCATTATAACTTTCGATTTAGTCTACGCACACGTCATGTCACCAAAATGATAATTCATATATATATATATATATATATTGCGTTCTGAGAGTCATTGTACGTCTTTATGGATCCTCATTTTATTTCATTGCCTATACTTTTTTCCTTATATTTATCATAGAAGGCAGCTTTTCTGGCTATAAATCTTCAAATGGCTATAAACATGACTTACTCGTATTGAGTAAAATGTAAAATGCTGGCAGCAACAGCTGGACAATAGCGTCTTTTTTTCCATAAAGAGTGCAATTGTGCTACCCTCTCTGATGTCGCACCGGCAAAGCTCCCCATCGTCTCCCCCCATATTGTATCTGGACTTTTCCAAATACATTCACTGTCTCATGGGCACTAATCGCTCAGTTTTTTGCCCCATCTGTTGTGCCCACTTCTTGCTAATTGTCCAGCTCTTCTCTAGTTTTTGTAGCCATTTTTTTCCATAATATCATCCAATGTATCCCTCCCACTGAATCATGTTTTTCTCTCTTTCCGAGTTATATCAGACATTAATTTTTCGATGGGTCTTTGTGCGATTTCATATTGATGTAAGTGACATTTGGAGGGTGGAGGAAAAAATTGAGAAAGGAGCAAGCGTCCCGTATCGAAAATTTCTATCACGTTCTCATGTTTCGATGCATTTCAACGGTGGCCAGCCATCTATTTCAGGGAATGCACCAATGAACAACGCCCCTCAAATCTCAAACATGGAAACGACAAACAATTTTCCTCCGCATCGCTGCGAATTTTCTCAGTGAAAGATGGCTGGTAACCGTTGAGATGCGTCACAATATGCCCCTGTGATATTAATTTTTTTCTAAAACATTCTGAATTTTGTTATCTTAACCTTCCTATTGTCATCTCCATCAACATTACATGGAACCACCTACCACACAAGCAATAATCACACACATCCACACACACACACACACACACGCATTATATATATATATATATATATATATATATATATATATATATATATATATATATATAGATATATGTATATATATATATATGTTGATGTCTTTCCCAGGATAGGAACATCATGGCAGTATCAGCTGTATGAGTATATTAAAAGGATTGTTGACAATGTATCACATACATTTGTGCCTACTGAATATAATGAAATGAAACTCTATTTGTGAACTCTTATCGCTGTTATTGTTGAATTACTCTCTCACTGGAGGGACTTTGTTTTATTGTGTAACATGAAAGCAGGCCTCAGCTGACTACATCAGGGACCTGATACCCCAAACTATTTCTTTTTACATTAATTCGACTCTGTTGTGTATGGATTTCTCTCTTTCTTTACCCCTCCTCTCTCTATATATATATGTATGTATGTATTGATTCATTTTGTAAAAAGATATCAGACACATACATGATTGTATCACGTTTCTATTTCACCAAACAATCCCTTCAACCAAACAATACCAAATTCCTTATGTTACGCTTACACTAAGTGTCAAGTCACTTGGATGTTTCAAGGCTAATAACGAATAACCATACAATATTAAATAAATAACAACGTTGATTAGCGTCTGCAGGGCAAATAGAGTCTGCAAAGAAGTCAAATATACAAATCGCTGATTTCTTACTTTATAAAACATTTGTAAGATGGATGAACTTGGAGCTTCAATAGTTTTCAGATGAATTTCAGTTGTGTCTCTATCGATAAAAGCATAAACACACGTGCCTTTCTTTTAATTGATTGATAGGTACACTGATGTTCATTCGCATAAATATATTTGTTGTATCTGGTGTGAATTTTCCTTTGCAATACCGTTTCTTTTTTTGCGCATAATCTCTCAATCTTCAATCTGTTTCATATCACCTTTTCATAAATTTTCTCGTTTAATTTCTGTCAATTTTAAATTCGTCAAAGATGTTCAAATTAACTGTTTTTTTTAATGTGTCAGATACTTATTGCACTCGCTCTGACTCAGACACACTTGTCCCTTCTTTATGCAACACATAAAGCAGTTGATGCTACACCGTGTACGATATTCCGCCAGTCCGATAATGCTGATGCACCGACTTTTGACTAGTTCTATGTCCCATTTTACCGTCTGCAGTTCATCTTGGACTGTCCTCTCTTCCTCCCTGGTCTGCTGATGACCATTTAATGTGTTTGTTCGCAGGTATTGTTATCAAGAGCATCAGGACATGCAACAACCAGCAAAGTGTCAAATGCATCTACATTTCCCTTGTGCCGGCAGTCATTGAGATCATGAGTATCCTCCTTATAGAATATCAATTTGGTTTCGAAGGAAAATGTCACGCTCTTTCATAATTCGCTGAGTAGGTTGAATTCTAGTACTGTATATGATGAAAAACAGTTACTTATATATATATATATTGATTCATTTTGTAACTAGATATCAGACATAAAAATGATTGTACGAGAGAGGCTGTGCGTGAGCTGCTGAAATTACATTCGAATCGAAACACTTTTCAGTCTCTAGCTGATTACATGAAGGGTTAAGTTTTAAAAAAAAGATCTAATTTATGTAGAATCTAATGTATCATATACTGTTCTCAATGGGGAGTCCAGTCACTTGGACTCTAAGTTATCAGAATATCACTTATAAAACTAATAGCGAATAGCCAGACATGATCAGCAAGTTCAAAACTGTAGATGGAGTCTGCCAAATTTTGTCTCAGATATTATGAGTCGAGTGTCCAAGTAGGCAATCCCTTGCTGTGAAAAACCTATCATTTAAGATGAACAAATGTTCAGCGTATTGGCTTTTTGAATGAATCTTGTTTTTTGCCTCGAAATGAAAAAAATAAAATCTTCTGATGGTATCCCTTCTCAGAGAAAAATATCTTGGGTACAAACCGAGCAACTCATTTATTTTCTATATTGTTTTTCTCAGTAAAAGATCGCCACTTTATACATTCGATTCAAAAAGATATAACAGATATATATTACTTGATGTATTTGATCGAGTACCTAGTGCTGAGGTTTGCATTGTTGTTGTTGAATAAAACACCAGAATTCGACTGGTATGAAAAACTGTAGCCTAGTGGTACAGTGCTTGCCTCTGGTTTGGTAGACTGTGGTTCAATCCAACGCTGATTTCTACCGAAGGCTCTAAATGTAGTACCCTTCAAGCACAAAGGTTGGGATCGAGGTACCCGTCCTCGATGATGAGCGCCCAGGACCAAATTCACGTTGATTTTTGTTATGTCACGGATATCGTAGTGCATCAATCTTACCCTACCCTATCCATATCTAATCCCCCTTTATGTACATCCAACTTTGGGAACTTGGAACAGTCACACAGACTACGATGGCTATTATGGATACAAAACATATATTTACACTTAATCATACATAACAAGGACCCCTTACTCACTACCTTGATTAACACTCAAGATAGCTTAATCCCCCACTCAACAAGCATCAAAACAGTCAATAAACACAATCCAGCTCCCACGTATCCATGAAACTTGATGCTTAATAATGCTCACTCCCTCTGATCAGCACTGCCAATAAAATACTCATAACTGCTGCAACTACTTCAAACAGAACATTCAACTGCACTAATATAGATTTCTTCATGGACTTAAAAGAGTCCAGACTCACCATTATGATCTCCCAGTTATTCTCATTTTTATTCATTTTTCGAGCAAAATATCTGATGCTAAATTTGTTTTCTACCGAAACCTTCTAACCACCAAAAGGTACTTACTTACTGCTGTTATAATCCTGACAAGATATTGCAGCTGTCACTAAGAGTGCAGAAGTAGGGGACTCCTTCTTCCAAAATGGCAGATGGAGTTCATTTGACCTGAAGTATTATGGTGGCTCCTTTTTTTGTTTGGGGGCATCATTATGCAAAACGTTTGATATATTAATCACAACAAAAGAATATAATTCATTCTGGCAAAAAATTGTCATGCAAGTCACAGAATCTCATTTATCTTTTATCTTATAAAAATTGTAATTTGCAATACATCACTTAAAATGTCTCCCTTCAATAAACGCATGAATACGCACACGATTAAGGGTTGTTGCAATGTAATTGACCATTTTAGAGAGGTATGTAACAATTCATCTCCTCAATCTAGATTGATACATTTCGAGGAAATGGATAAGCCCCTTTTTAGGGTAACCTTCAAACGGAAACTTTAAAAATGATGTGTTGTATGAAATGATATCTGTATACAAAATATTATGATAATACTCTATATGAAATAACAAGCTATATGTATGATATCAGTTATTCACCAAAATCATGAATAAAAAGGGAAGTAGTATTTGATGAAGACTGCTGGGGTACCATGTTGATATAATTGGTATAATATTGCATTGTGCTCAACTGATAATCCCAAAAAGAGAATGTTCACTCAATGTATAATAATAGCAAAGTTCATGTAAAACGGGGAAAACAATACTGAAGAAAATAGCATAAATAACATTAACATTGGGATAAAGTGACTGGAGTGATACAGAAAATGAAATGTTTTCGCTTGTTCAGTGTTTTAAGCTGTATAGCTTTCACGACATCTCTCCCCTCTCTCTCTCTCTCTCTCTCTCTATATATATATATATATATATATATATATATATACATATACATATATATATATATATATATATATATATATATATATATATATATATATATATATATATATACATATGTATATAACCTTATGAGTTATGAGGAAAAGGTTATTTACTGGTCGTAGACATAGGTCAACGCAATATCTCCAAAAGTTTTACTTTGATTTAGAGTGAAATTTCCCGAGAGGACAAACCATGGCGTGAGGAATAAATTGAGATATATTAGTGATATTTTTCATTCATTTATGTATTCAATCGTGTTTGTCTATCTCCAAATGTTTTCAGTGAATTTCAACGACATCTTGTAGTAGTGATTTCCCTGGGCCTAGGCATGATTGCTTGGATTTTTGAGCAGATCCGGCCATGTTCACTTACCTCAACAGCATCGTTCCTGAATATGAACTTTTGTTTTTACTGATAACGGCGTTGGCTGGAGTATGAGCTCTTTTGTAATGTTCTAGCTTTGTGTTGGCTTATAGATTATTTTAGGCTTATCTTTTATCTTTGGGAAACAATTATTGCTTTCTTCTGATGCTGAAATATACTTCATCAGTGTGAGTTATGGAAAAGAGAATACTTACCAGTTTGCAGGCTTTTTTTAAGAAATTAGTTTCTCGTGTAATTATTGGTGAGGTTTTCATCAAAAACTCGAATGCGTTCAGAGATCATGGAATAATGATAAAGGTACGTGTTAGACTTTCAGACACCATTTATGGGGAATTTCAACGGCAAAACCAAGTCGAAAATATATTTTCTATTCATCAGTTAGAGAAGGGAACCACTCTACAACCTCTTCTCAGAACAACGAGCAAGTTCAAGTTGCGATATGGGGGAATACAGCATATTGGATTAATTTATATCTTTTCTGAATGCTATACCCGTTCTCTCGATAATGTATACTTTAAACAAAAAGTCTGTACATAGGGTCAAATTGCTGAAGCAGCGACGGGGAGAACATAAATCAAGATTCAATTTGATTTTGGAAGTTCTTATTCAATTATCTTTTTGTTGGATATGCCTTCATCTATGGAGCTTCCGTTGTTTTTTAAACTCGTTTTTCAAATTTATTTCAGGATAGATAGATGTATAGATGGGTTGGTTACTTATTTTTTCTGCCTCATTCTTTCTCT
>OY735240.1:4838512-4921012 GCA_963457665.1 Thysanoteuthis rhombus | reverse complement strand
AAAGAACACCTAGGGGACAGTTGCGCAAATGTGAAAAGAACAAACAAACTGTACCATCTACCGAATAAGTTTTCTGAACCATAAATGGGAAAGATCTTCCTGTCTATCGCCAATTTATAAATGGTATAAAGTTTCGTAGGTCGCATAATTTTTGATAATACGGTTTTCATCTTCCGAATAGATTCTGTCATTCTTGCTTGAGTGCCTTTCTGATATATGGGGACTCGTTGGCCATTTGTTGTTTTCGAAGACACGTTCACAAATATTCGACGTTTTATTTCTCTAGAGAAAAGATTCAGACGGATTTGGAAGGTCTTCAAAAGTCTCTCTAAAAAATACAAATTTGATTGAAAAAAGGGAATTCTGTGAAAAGAGATGAAATGTTTGAATATATTTTACGACTTATATTCTAAACATCGTTGTGGGAATCGATACTTTTGTTGGAAATCTGTTATTACCTGAACAGTTTTATTCAGTTTTACCAAATATAAATCAGTATATTACATGCAAAATGAAATTTGAATGATCTGAGTTTAAAATTTATCATTTGAAATGTGACTTTCATTTTTAACAGCGATGCAAAAGTACTTCATTATTTTTTCATCACTACCAATGTCATACACGTAATACAGACTGAATAACAATAAAGTTTTATTTCCATGGTTCCCGACCTCTGGTATTCTTCTTTGGGTTGCTTGCTAATATGTAATGACACTCCAACCATGTTTTTTTTCTGAGGCACAGTATCAGATTTGTTCTTTCATTTCTCTGGACAAATAGCCGAAATGATTAATTGAAACATGACAAAAATGCTAGAAAAAAAAATCAGAATGTTTAATGTTTATAAAACTAGGAAGTACTCACCATTACCAATGCCAAAGACATAATACCATTGAATTACAACCAGTTCATTTGATAAAAGAACTAAACAACCTGTTTGTTGATTGAAAAAAATAATCATCCTCTAGTCTTGCTAGAGAATGGGGGGGGGGATACTAAAGTGACCATTCCAGGGAATAAGCCTTGGAAAATTGTATGAAGATCCAAGGATGTTTAGTCGACAGAATTCCCACACTTGGGCCCAGTGATACTGCCCAAAGGAAATTGGAGCAATATGTTTGGTATCAGCTTGACTGCAGAAACTGCAAGAATGAAGTCAATTTGGCATTCGACCGCTTTGTTTAGAATTCTTCATTCCACACTGGCTTCTGGAATTCGCTAGAGAACAAAGCATTTCCTGTCATTCATAAATAGCTTGAGACGAATAGATTAATCCATCTCTCACTAAGACTCAAGTGCAAAATGAACACAAACCTTTTCAGACAGAGATTGAATTCAGTGTTCTGATTCCACTTTCTATACCTTTAAATGGTATGCCATTGACAATTCAGTGATGAGCAGAAACACTAAAAAGAAAAGGATCATGTTCTTGTCATGTATCTCTCAATGATTCTATTATGACTGTTACAGCATCGGATATCCGTCCAACCTAATTAGAAAGTCCTGTTTTCTTCCTACATTCTTATCAAAATCGCTAACCGTTTCGTCTCGATTGAAATTATTACATTAATTCGACTTGAAGTTTCTATTGTCTACCTGATTAACTCTCTTAAAAATAAAGTATATATTCACAATGAGTCTACAATTGTTGCATGGATTGGCCAGTCTTTATAAACTCATTATATATCAAATGATGAATACTAACAAAAACTGTCCTCAAGAATGTGAATTCCTGCCTCGTATTTTTGTACTTGCATATAATACCCGTAAAAAATAACAGGATTGTTTAAAGATGGATCGGCATTTATGCCGAGGGTCAGAGTGTTTATGTTCTTTTCTCAGAAAGTTGTGCTTGTGTGCTTTCCTTAAAATTGAATTATCGCTCGACGGAACTTCTATCTAAAATTAAAATGTAGTATATGTGCTCTCATTGGAAAATATTTTCTTTGTATCCCTGAATTATCATTGCGGGGCAACGATTCTTATCATTTTAATTATTTACCAGTAGCTGACGACATAACGTCATTGATTTCACACAAAAGTTATATATATATATATATATATATATATATATATATATATATATATATATATATATATATATATATATATATATATCCTTTCTTTTCCAGCCAAACTAACTTTATTTCTTCTCCATCCCCTCCGTTCCCTCCCGCTGAAAATGTAGGATTTAGATGCAAAGAGGAACAAATAGAAAAATAGAAAAAACACTGAATGCATGACAGAATACCAAGATGTCTGTGAATTGTTCAATTGCACTTTTGATCTTGCCTCGTTCTGGATCTGATCACGTAATAACCGATTCTTCCATTCATTCAAACAAGAGAAAACAATGTTATAAGGATTTCCTAAGATCCCAAAGTGGTACATTCGGATTTCGAAATAATATACAACAACCCATGTAGGCATGCGCAGTTACATTTTTTTTCTCATCAGGTAAAATTAGATTCAAATAACGTGGAATTATGGGGATTTTCCAAGGCTCCAAGGAATTTATTTTCCATTTGTCAATTTTTCCTAACTTGGTTGACCAGGATAAATAAATGTCGATTTCTAGAAAAACAAAACAAGACATGAGTTAATTCTCTCTATTCCAGACAGAATATGATCATGAAGATGGTACATAAGAATTCAGCTGATTTTCACGTGCCACGCTGTGGATTTAACGAACCAATTTTGTATGCCTTCACACCATCTTATACTTTGCCGGCCACAGCTTCGTATATGATCTTTAGGGATCCACAATATGAGACACTATGACAGTTGGTATGGGGATTCTTGACCTGCACATTGCAATTTTTTTCTTCTGATGGATTGTACAATGACTGTTTTTTCTCCAACATATTTGTGATCCATCTATGTGATGCTGGTGCATGGTTCTCAGTTTGAGGGTCAATGTTTTGCTCACATTCAATGTTTAGGCACCATAGGTGTCTATCAATACGATAGATTGGTTGTAAAGTGATGGGATTTTTCGTTATTAAATGTTGAGCTTGCTTTACCGAGAGTTCACTATTCTAGAGTGATTCTTTGCTTCATTTCTCCTTCTTCGGAGAGTTTCATAGAGATACGTTATATATTTATCCACTATATCTATTGTGTATTTTTGTACATCCATCCAGCACATTCATTCAATGCACACACATACATACATTGATATATAGTTGTACGCATAAAAGTGAACATATGATTCGAAAAAAGCAGTAAATCTACTTTGAGCTGAACCATATTTTTTATGTACACACATACATATATATATATATATAATATATATATATATATATATATATATATATATATATATATATATATATATATTGACAAATAAATGTGTGTCTACTTCTTGTAGATATCCTTTTGCTTCTACTCAAAGAAATGTATTTGCTTTCCAAACGAAAAAAAAAAACTCGAAGATAAGTGAGTAGTTTTTAATTCATATCAAATTAAAATGCTTTCCAATGATAACTAAAGCAACATCATCACGTATTCGTTTATTTACGTTTCATTTCCTCTGTGGGGTTTAAGGTTTGAAATGGGAGCAGGAAATTCATCCTGTGTTGAACTACAGCAAAGACCTGTTGTTCTTTGAAGTGAATACCTGATTTTTCTTCTTTATAAGTGGGTATATCAGTAAATAATTAATCTGAATATGAAAGATAAAAAAAAAACATCTTTTTACACAGCATAAATCTTTTCTCAAAAATATCTTCTTTTGTCAAAGTGCATAATTCAGTGGTGAATTATGACTATATTGACCAAGCGTTATACTGTGAAAATATCAGATCAAAAATATGTTGCGGTGTGTCAGGCTATGAACTTGATGATCCATTTTTTAAAGTTTACCGAAGTAGTTAAAAAAGATATACGTATTCTTTCGTGTCCGTCCAAATGTCTGTCCGTTCATTTAACTGTTTGTCCATCCGTATACATATTCTCCTAAACAATATCTCTTAAAAATTCCTGCTGAGTTATGATGAAACTTTTCTGAAAATGTTGGCCAGGGCCCAAAGAACGGGTGATCGAATTCGGGGGCATATCGATGATTTTCTACAGTTTTCTTCCCTGCATCATAGTCATATGTTCACTTACTCAAAAAGTTCTCAATGAATTTCAATGGTATTTGCTCCGAGGATATTCCATGCAGCAATGGAGGACATTTTGGAGAGTTCCATGAATTATTTTTCAATTTACATACTTTATTCATTCTTTTTTCATACTCATGTATGTTGGGCTTTAGCAATACCATGTCTCCAAACGTTCCCAATGGATTCAAATGTCATTTTGTTGAAGATTTCATTGGAGATTCGATTCAATTTTGGGAAGGTCGATACAGGTACTCTACCTTCATCCTAACTATTTGTTACTGCGACTGATATTCAGTTAGTTCTCAGTGACAATGGCGTTGGTGGAGGTGTGTTTGTATCTCCTGACAGAATGGGGCCGGATAAAAGGATAAGATTTTTGGGAAAATCCATGATTCGGGGAATCACCACCTTACTGCTTAATTATCTATCAAAACAATATGCATGGGAATTCTGAAAGAATTCAAATGAAATGTTCTCTAAAAGAGGTCAAGTGGCTAAAAGGAACTTTTGAGCTGATCCAGATATTATTTTCCAATTGAAATGATTTTTTTCAGTTTTTTCATTCATTCATGTTTTGCATTCCAACGATAAAGAATATGTGATGGAATCTTAAAAAAATCACAATGCACAAAGGTTGACCATGTTCTTTGGAAGTATTCATTTTCTAAGCGGATACAGGGATTTCTTACACGTACATCTCCTTCAATATAACAATTTATCAACTGATTTTCAGTCTGTTTCAGTAACAGAGGCGTCGGTGGATGTATTCACTCCAAGAATGTTTCTTTTCTCCAATATTTGTGTCTGTGATATAAATAAAGGCAACATTATATCCCTTGTATAATTCCCCATCTGATGCAAAATCGCGTTAGATCATTTGGTAAACGTTCGGAAATTGCATGACGGGAAAATACGGGACAATGGACCTGTGGCATTTATTACAAGATGGCTTTAAAATCTCAACCCAGTGACTTGTTTTCATTCGATCTCAATTACTGTTCAATACATTTAGGGACATAGACTGAAAGCCGCCAGTAATCTTATTAGCTGTTGAATGTCTTGGTATTGACGAACAGCAATAGGTGTATGCGTCGTCACGTGATTAATATCGTTGGCAGAGATGAAAACGTTTCCAGAAAAATTTATGATACCTTCCAATAAGCTTTATCGTCAGCTTTTTTATCTACTGCGTGTAAAAGTAAAACATGTTTTTTGTCAAGAACCTGGGTATGTGCAAGATCAGACTCATCATACTCCACAATCGCTACAGACACTATAAAAAGACGTGGAAATCACTGGTAACAAAATACGATAATAATGATAACTAGACCAAGAAGAAGAAGAAGTCGGTGTGCTTTTGCTTGACGTAAAAGACAAATAGTATTTTTTAATGATTTGAATTAAGACGAATGTATCCTAAAATCACTTTTTGGAATTCTATCTTGGAAGTTTCACAAGATCAGCACGCGTTCACTGCTCTCCTAGAAATATTTATAGAATAAGTCACGTACAAACTTATATTCGTCAAGTTCTTATAACGGAATCTGTTTCAAAGATCATCATCATCAGTCTTTTAAAGTCTCTCGTTGGACATAAACATCCCCCAGGATCTGCCATATTTGTCTATCATGGATGTTACGGAGCCAGTATTTCCTAAATTTGTCTCGTTCCATCTTATATTTTGTCGGCCTCGGTTTTCGTCATGTAGTCTTTGGGAAGCCGTGTAGTGAGTCATGATGTCAATCGGTTGTCTTTCATTCTTGCAACATGGCCTGCTCATTACCATTTTAGTTTTTTAATAGTCTCTATGATGTCTCAGACACCCGTTTTCTTCCTCATATTCTGTGCTGTCAGTGAAGATTATATCTCCTGAAATATCTTGCAAGTCTAAATTACAATCCCTATTCATAGCCAGAGCAGCTTTTCAACAGTAAATATTTTCTGCAAATGAATGCAAATAAATATTTGGAGTGATCAAATTTAACAAGAAGCTCAAATTAAAAAGAAAAAAGTTAAATATCTAGGGAGATTAGGATACTGAAAATGGTTACGCTCTATTTTTTTGTCATGACAAATTTAATTTCTCCAATCTTATTATCTCATCTTTATCAACAAACAAAAATTCTTTAGATCATAACTCAACATTCATATGCGGTATTTGACGGCATTTCTTATGTCAAAGGGGAATTGTTCTGTTGTATTCGTTTGAGAATCGACACGATGTCTCAAAAAGTTCCCCATGAATTCCAATGGCATTTTGTTGGAGGTTGAACCATGTGCAAAAGAGTGACGGATTACATTTTGTAGCAAAACCGATTGTGTTTATACAGCTATCATCCTTGCATCGTAACTAAACTGACTTTCATCTAGTTATAGTGACTAGGAGGTTGGCAAAAGTGTGTGCTATCTTAGATATACAAAGATTTTCTAAGTATTTAGTCGATTGAAAGTATATTCACATACAACTACATAGATAGAATGTAAGTGCCTACTTATGCATCATACTTTGTGTTCCCCTGGAAATATATGTCTGCCTTTTATTTCATTTATTTTTATTTCATTTTTCCACCATATATATATATATGTATATATATATATATATATATATATATATTGGATGAGGGTCTTTTCAGTAAATGCTCTTCACTTTGTCAATAAGGTTAAACTTTCGGTCATATATTGGAGGACGATTTTACTCAATCCGTGCATTATGTCCTTTTTGTGGTGGAAAGGTGAGAGAATAGCCAAGGGACAGTAGTGTATGCCAGTCAATGGTCATTGAGTAATACTGACACTTTGAATGTCGGATGCGAAGAAACATTGGTCAATAACACAGAACGAGGTTTAGTTAAGGAAAGATAGTTAGGTAGATTGACTAATAGATAGGTAAATGGATAGTTATCAGTAGACCAAGCTTACTGCCAATGTATTTGAGACATGCTCCCTGATCGTGGCTACTTTCTGGTAAGTCTTCTGGGTTTGAAGCTGTCAAATAAGGAATAGTTAAACTTTGCAGGTAGATTCAAGTATGAAACTCATAAATCTTTTTAAAATTCTGTCAGCCTCAGAAATTTCTTGTGTTTCAATTCTCTCAATTATGGAGACGCCGTGGATTTCTATAATAAATACTCTTAGGAAATAATACTTTCATTGATCGGATCATCCTACTCTGATTAAAAAAAACAAACAAAAAAATAGGACAACCCAACCCTGTGTGGGATAAGGATTAGGGACTACTCATGAAAAACCCACAAACGATTTCGTGTAATTATTTATGCAAAGTAATCTCGAAGGATGTATCCCTGTGAGCAACTGCTTACTCTTGACGAGTTCAATCCTTAAAGGGGACCCATCTATATATATATTTTTCGGGTGGAACGGGGTTAGTTAATAAAGACAATAGACCTAATGTTATGTTACATTTGTTCAGTTTATACTTAGAGAAATTGCCATGATATACATATATATTTCGGGTGGTAAAATATCATAGATAACGGACTGTATTGAAAATTTTCTTGAAACTAACGAAAAAATTGCAAAAGAAGAATTTCAAAAGTTAGATAAAAAGCAAATGCAAAAGTATATTTGATATATATATATATATATATAGAGAGAGAGAGAGAGAGAGAGGGAGAGAAAGAGAGAGGGAGAGGGATAGAAAGAGAGAGAACTTTGGTAGATGATCGATGATATGTTCTGTGGCACGCAAAAAAAAACAATTAGGAATCTTATCGTTTACTGTAAAAACGGTGATTTTTACTCCTTTCCCTTTGCGTGATACGTGATTTTGAGACAATTCCCAGGGCGAAACAAATAGACTTGAATATAAGCGACAGAATCGATTCGCACAGTTTCGCCTTCCTCTAATGATATTCTTCTTCTGTGAACGATAACAGTAAAGTGCAGATGTCAGATGAGATTTTTGAGATACGTCATCTGATTGAAAAATATGTGATATTTCGGCACTCATATCGCCCTCCCTGACCCTCCATTTGTCTGTCTACCAGTAGACAGGGAATTACATTACTTGTACTACTTACACTCTCACACTTCAATCTTCTGTTCAAAAAAGATGCTGTGTTATGGTACAATATATTGGTCATGTCTTGACAAGTAGACTGTTCCCAGACAGGCACCAGAGGTAGATCAAAGGTCACTGTAGTGAAAATGTCATTATAGAAGAAACAAAGATGTGAATTCTTTTGTTGAGCGATATATTACACTGCCAAAGGAAAATTGTTCATGAAATTTAGAGAGAAAAATGTGAGATTTCTTTATTCGGTGATGGGATAGTGTGGCACCAAATTCCTTGGAACTTATGATCAAGAATGTCTTTTAATCAAGATGAAATTATGCAACGGATCATACGAATGTCAAAGAATATGAAACATCTTTGTCTCAGTGATAAGTTTCGAAAATGCCTAGGAATAATGCTTTTTAAAGCGATGGTCCAGCATATACAAATCTCTCTACTCCAATTGATCAGTACGTTACTCCTCAATTAACCCAAATCTCTAATGTAAGCTGAATGTTCTCTCTTTTAGTGCTGGCTGACAGGCAAAATTTCATATGAACTTATCACAAACAATAGTAAGAGTCCTAGCATTTAGATGGATTCGTGGCCAAATTGATCTAAAAGGGATGAAAGAATTGAACCAGGGTCTAATGAAACAAATCCTTAAACGAAAACAGATTCTACATGGAGCAGAAATAACAAGATAATAGAAAAGACAACCAATCAAAAATGACCTTTCTTTTTTTTATCTCTTATTTATTTTCATGAGAATTGCTACGAATCTCGTGATTATAATTCACTGTATAAATTTGAAATACGCCAGGAAATAGTTTTTCTAAATTATTTTTTGCTATTGAGGAAAAAAAATATGTATGAATAATTTTTGATAATGGATAAGATTTTGAATTACGGGTAGGATGATAATCGTTCAATGAGACATGTAAGGGATTAATTAAATAATCACTAAATGATTCAACAATAAAACTGTTCTTGATGTATAAAAGAATGGTATACTGCGTATACAATAGAGAAAAAGGCGATTGAAATGTTGAAATGTTGAAATCGTTAATTCCCCCCCACCCCCCAGAAAAATTGCTTGGCTGATTTTACCATACGAATGAGGGATAATTCTAACGATAAATTGAGTTATAAATTAAACAAATCCTTTTCAAAAGTCAGAGGAAGCAACTGTTTGTGTATTGTACTAATGATGTCAAATCGTAAAATCTACGTGTCATTTGATTCATATATGTAGAATTTGAAGTCGAATAAAGTTAAGAGCCAGTCTTCTGCAAGACCCCCTATAGGTACATCTCTGTAGGAACTCCATCCGCTCACTCTTACCTGCCTAGAAACCAGGTTTCCGAAGAGGAAGTTGCAACTCTCACAATGGAGGGAAGTATTTACTCGAAGTAGTGAACGGCATAATAGGAATAGAGCTCTTTCAAACAACTTGGAAAAAGTTTGAAAAGCCCAGACGTATCATTGCTCAGAAGATTTTGATGAAATAACTTAAATTCATTTTCTGTCAGTATGAGCGATAAACTTACAGCGCATAGGGATGGGCCAAATGAATAAAACTGCTATCAACTGATTAGGGTTATCATGTTTGTGCCATAGACTTCGAATTCATACTTTCAAGGGTCCTTTATTGCTACGACTCCAGTGATCAACAATACAACGAGAACCTACTGAAGTGATGAAGTAAGTACACATAGACATACATCATCATCATCATCATCATCATCATCATCATCAGCAGCAGCAGCAGCAGCATTACCTCACATAAATGGTAATGCAATGGCTGAATTAATATACCTCATCCTGTTTCATTCGTACTAATGTATTAACTTTTTAATTCATACTTGATGTCTTTAGAATGTAATTTGTTGTAAAGATTGGATATGTGCATTGTTAATTGATCAGAAATGTATCATTGAATTATTACGTGGCTGCTATGGATTGGGAAAAATAGATAACGTGGTGCAGTCCTGGAATATAAAGTACTGGAAATTCGATGGTTTATCTGTACGGATGAATTGTAAAGCAACGTCGAGAAAACCCCGCAAAAGAGTATAAAAAAAGCGTATAAGGATGAGAAGACCAACACTTTCTGAAATAACGAAAATGGAAATAGTTCTATGAATCTGTGAGATATAGAATGAAATTGCCAATCATACAATAATTAGACGTTATGAAGAGATGAGCTAGAAAAATTCAGAAAGTAATAGCTCTGCGATACCCATGTTAGAGAAGTGTGTGAATCTTTGAGAAGGCATATGTCCAACAACAAACGTCAAAAGAATGATGATGATGATGATGATGATGATGATGATGATGATGATGATGATGATGAAAGAAGCTCCGTAGGAGTACAAAAATAAACGTGCCAGGGTGGGCATGGTCATCGACTCGGAACTTTACAAACAGCTGAATATTCGACCATTCAAATCAATTAAATACGATCAAACTTGGAGAATGAAAGCGTTATAATTATTAGATCTTGGAATTTCAAAGCGATTTCAAGATCCAGGCAATAGAGCCATATATATCGACGAGAAACAAACAAAAGAAAAGGAACAATTGATAGTTGTGATTACTATTGGACCATTCCACTGAGTAAAATTTGATTAAATGAAAACGTTATCTCCAGTGCGAGCCTAAAGGTCTGAAAAGATTAGCTATCACTAAGTTTTCAACAGAAACAGTGAAAAATCCTATTATTGTTGGTAGTAATATTTTCAGCAACTTTGTCTCATCGAATGCCTGGTGGTCACTGCTAGAGACAATGACGGCAAGTGTCCTCCAAAATATCATCATTATTATTATTATTATCATTATTATTATTATTATTATTATTATTATTATTATTATTAGGAATCTCACACCAGTTGCCTGGTGGTAACCGCTGGAGTTTGAGTGACAGCAAGTTTCCTCAAGTCTCCAGCCCTCCTCTCCTCGTACTCATAGATCGCAGTAATTCTGCGATTTACAGTTTCACACCGGTTGCCCAGTGGTTATCGCTGAAGGCTGAGTGACAATAAGTCTCCTCAGGTCTTCAGCTAACGTCTCCTCTCTCTTTCGCATATCATGACAGAGCTACGATTCGTTGCAGTCCTTATATCTCTAGCACCTTCCTCAGTATCCGTCCAGTGCCCAGTAGTGCTGTGGTCTGTACGGTCTCTATCCTCCCCCTAATCCTGATCTCCTCCAGTCTCTCCCTCAGCGTTTTGGGGACAGTTCCTAGTGCTCCCACTATGACCGGTACTACCCTGGTTTTCATGTTCCACGTTTTCTTTAACTCCCTTGCTAGGTCCTGGTATTTTTCCCTTTTCTCACCCTCCTTCTTTTTCACTCTATGGTCTGCAGGTACAGCAACGTCTACTATTTGGCAGGCCCTCCTTTTTTTGTCTACTATTACTAAGTCCGGCCTTCTTGCCTGGATGAGGTGGTCAGTTTGGATGTCGAAGTCCCACAGTAGTTTGTGGTTGTCATTCTCCAAAACTGCCTCTGGCTTGTGCTGATACCACTTTTACCCATGGTTGAATCCCATTTGTTTACTTAGTTCCCAGTGTATCATCGTTGCTACTCTATCGTGTCTATGCTTATACTCCTTCTGGGCGAGTTGGCTACATTCACTAGTTATGTGGTTTACTGTCTCATCTCTTTCACCGCACATGCGGCATTTGCTGTTTGTCTGTGTTCTGTCGATTTTTGCTTTTATGTAGTTTGTCCTTATGCTTTTGTTTTGGGCTGCCATGATGAGCGATTCTGTTTCTCTCTTAAGGTTTCCCTTTCGTAACCACGTCCATGATTTCTCGTCTGCTATATCTTTTATCCGTCTTTTAAACTCGCCGTACAATTTTTTCCCTTCCCACTTTTCTTTTCTAGTTTGCTGTACTGTTCCATTGTTTTCTACTTTATTGTTTGTCGCACTATCCCTCGCGCTCTTTATGATTTCTTCACTATTTGTTTGCACATATCTATCTAGGACTACTTTAGCTCTCTGGAAACAATCTTCTATGCTGATGAGCCCCCTACCACCTTCTTTTCTCTTAACGTATAGCCTATCTGTATCATCCCTAGGATGTAATGCTTTATGCATCGTCATAAGTTTCCTTGTTCGCCTATCCATTGATTGGAGTTCTTCCTTTGTCCATCCTAGGAATGGTCCTGTATACCTAACTACTGACACAGCCCAGGTGTTCATTCCTTTTATCAGATTTCTGCTATTTAATTTGGTTTCTAATATTTCCCTTATCCTTCTGAGGTATTCTCTCTTAATTTTCTCCTTCATCTCTTCCCGTTTTATCGTGTCACATTCAAGGACACCTAGGTACTTGTATCGGTCTTGTGCAGTCAATGCCCTAATCTTGTTGTTGTCCGGAAGTTCAATTCCCTCAGTCATTGAAAGCCTTCCTTTATGCATCACCATGATTGCGCATTTTTCTATCCCAAACTCCATTCCTATGTCCTCACTATATTCCCTTACTTCGTTGAACAGAGTCTCAAGCTCTCCCCTGTTTTTTGCAAACAATTTAATATCGTCCATGTACATTAAGTGGTTGACCTTTCCTTTTGTTTTAGAGAAGTGGTATCCTTTGCTGTTTCTCAGGATTCTGTTAAGCGGTATCATTGTTAGAACAAATAATAGTGGGGACAACGAGTCTCCTTGGAAGATTCCCCTTTTTATCCCTACCTCGGCTAGTTTGTCCCCTGCGGCTGTCAAATCTACTTTCCAGTCTTTCATTGAATTACCAATGAATTTAACCACCGGTTCGCTAATTTTGAACATTCTAAGGCATTCGAGTATCCAGCTATGTGGAATCATATCGTATGCCTTTTTGTAATCTATCCATCCCATTGCGATATTCTTTCTCCTTTTCCTTACTTCTTTTAAGATCATCTGGTCTATGTAGAGTAAATCGTTTGATCCTTTGGTTCCTATCCTACACCCTTTCTGTTCTTCTGGTAGTAGCCCCCTTCTATCCATTGACATGTATATTCTCTCTGCTATTTGCCCGGTCAGGATTTTCTACATAAGTGGTAGGCAAGTGATTGGTCTATAGTTGCTTGCTATGTTCCCCTTCCCCAGGTCTTTTTGGATGAGGGTGGTTCTGCCTTTAGTCATCCATTCTGGTGCTTTGCCTTCATTTAGACAATTTTGGAGTAGGTGGGTGAGTCTGCCGTGTAACGTGGTGAACTTTTTGAACCAATACCCATGGATCCCGTCAGGACCCGGTGCTTTCCAGTTGGCTACTTTCCTAAGAGTATGTTTCAATGTGGTTTCATTCAGTACTATTGGTTCTCCCTTGTCTATATCTTCTAGTTCTTTTCTCATGTTTCCTAACCATTGCGGTGTTACATTGTGTCTTTTTGGGTGCCCCCATATGCTATTCCAATTGTTCTTGGCCTCTGTGGCATCTGGTTTTATGTCCTGCCTTCTTTCCCCATTTAAATCTTGGTAAAACTTTTTCTCATTGTTTTGGAATGTGCGGTTTTGTGTGTATTGGGCCGATCTTAGTCTGTATCTTTTTAGTCTTGCCTCTTTAGCTAGTCTTTTCTGGTGTAACTCTTCGACTACAGTTGCGATGCCTTTTTGCGCTACCTTATATTTGTTATAAAGTCTTACTCGTGGTCTGTCTGTGTGTGGTGTATTTCTAAGCAGTACTTCGTCTCTCTGTAGTTGGGAGATCTGCCTTTGTAACCTTCTCTCCCAGTTGGGTTTCCCTTCCCTATTATTGCCCAGGTTCCTATCTTGTGTTGTGAAGCTTTGTGCTACCATTTTCGCCCCTGCATAAATTAGGTTGTTGAGTTCTAGGAGGGTGTCTGTTTCTATGTGCTGTAAGAGGCAGTTGACCTGTTCGGTCACTTCTCCGACTTTCTTTCTGTCTTTGTCTCTTAGGGAGGGGAGTGTTGTTTTCTCTCCTCGCATGATCTCTTTCAAAGCTTGTATTTTGCTTTTCTCTTCTTCCGTTGGTGCCTCGTCATCACCCTCTGGTGCGTAGCTTACTGTGGGGGTCTCATGGGGGATTATTCTAGTTTTGTTATTGGTACTAGTTGTGCTGGGGGGGCATTTTTCAGATGTGTCACCTGAATCTCTCTCTACATTAATGCGAATCTCTAGTAGTTCAGTCTCAGACAACCATTTCTTCTTTTGAATTTGCTTTACTTGGTCAGCAAGGCGTTGGTTCGATACTTCCATCGCAGATTTTTCCCTCCATATTTGGAGCATACGCTCTCTATAAGATCGCACTGAAGGCTTGCTTTTATAGTAACAGTACATATTATTATTATTATTATTATTATCATTATTATTATTGCTGTTGCTAATGTTATTATCATTATAAATATTATCATCATTATTTTAATTATTATTGGAGAAGAAGAAGAAGAAGAAGAAGAAGAAGAAGAAGAAGAAGAAGAAGAAGAAGAAGAAGAAGAAGAAGAAGAAGGAGGAGAAAAAGAAGAAGAAGAAGGAGGAGAAGAAACAAAACGACGCCATTCTGACAATAGGACCACAAAATCAATTATAGAACGAATGAGATTTTTGATATAAAGGTGACTGCTGTTGTGTGAGGTCAAGAAGTAAATAATAATAATAATAATAATAATAATAATAATAATAATAATAATAATGATAATAATATTGGCGAACAAGGAAACTTATGACGATGCATAAAGCATTACACCCTAGAGATGATACAGATAGACTATACGTTAAGAGAAAAGAAGGTGGTAGGGGGCTCATCAGCATAGAAGATTGTGTCCAGAGAGCTAAAGTAGTCCTAGATAGATATGTGCAAACAAATAGTGAAGAAATCATAAAGAGCGCGAGGGATAGTGCAACAAACAATAAAGTAGAAAACAATGGAACAGTACAGCAAACTAGAAAAGAAAAGTGGGAAGGGAAAAAATTGTACGGCGAGTTTAAAAGACAGATAAAAGATATAGCAGACGAGAAATCATGGACGTGGTTACGAAAGGGAAACCTTAAGAGAGAAACAGAATCGCTCATCATGGCAGCCCAAAACAAAAGCATAAGGACAAACTACATAAAAGCAAAAATCGACAGAACACAGACAAACAGCAAATGCCGTATGTGCGGTGAAAGAGATGAGACAGTAAACCACATAACTAGTGAATGTAGTCAGCTCGCCCGGAAGGAGTATAAGCATAGACACGATAGAGTAGCAACGATGACATACTGGGAACTAAGTAAACAAATGGGATTCAACCATGTGGAAAAGTGGTACCAGCACAAGCCAGAGGCAGTTTTGGAGAATGACAACCACAAACTACTGTGGGACTTTGACATCCAAACTGACCACCTCATCCAGGCAAGAAGGCCGGACTAAGTAATAGTAGACAAAAAAAGGAAGGCCTGCCAAATAGTAGACGTTGCTGTACCTGCAGACCATAGAGTGAAAAAGAAGGAGGGTGAAAAAAGGGAAAAATACCAGGACCTAGCAAGGGAGTTAAGGAAAATGTGGAACATGAAAACCAGGGTAGTACCGGTCATCGTGGGCGCACTAGGAACTGTCCCCAAAACGCTGAGGGAGAGACTGGAGGAGATCAGGATTAGGGGGAGGATAGAGACCGTACAGACCACAGCACTACTGGGCACTGGACGGATACTGAGGAAGGTGCTAGAGATATAAGTACTGCAACGAATAGTAGCTCTGTCATGATGTGCGAAAGAGGGAGGAGACGTTAGCTGAAGACCTGAGGAGACTTATTGTCACTCAGCCTTCAGCGATAACCACTGGGCAACCGGTGTGAAACTGTAAATAGTAGAATTACTGCGACCTATGAGTACTGGGGGAGGAGGGCTGGAGACTTGAGGAGACTTGCTGTCACTCAAACTCCAGCGGTTACCACCAGGCAACTGGTGTGAGATTCCAAATGATAATAATAATAATAATAATCATCATCATCAACTGGGGACTGTGCTGAAATATCGAAGATTTGCTTTCTTCTGATCCTGGCAGGACTGACCGGATACTTTTCTATTGGAAATTTGCATAATAAATTATACCATCATTTTACTGAAACAATACTTCAAATTGGAAAGGCACTGAAGATTTATTAGTTCTAAATTCTTGGGTGTTTCTCTCAGCTACAGAGCATGAAACTTCGTCTGGTATTTATTTGCATAGCTCAGTGACCAACGAAGCAAAAATACATTTATTTCCATACAGATGTCACTTCAAAGTAATAAAAAATCTAAAAACTGAAGATATTGAAGAATTTGTTTCCGTCAACATGTTTGCTCATGCGTGTTATTACAGAGATGTAGAAATGTCTCATTTTGAAATCTTCCTATCTTTAGGAAATTGTACGTCATAAAAATGAAGACATTTTTTTCACAAAAGGCCATTATGCTTTCGCCTCTGTTCGTCTACCTGCTTTTGCTCACAATATCTTCAGAATATCAATCATCATCATCTTCATCACCTTTATTATTATCATTATCATTATTATTATTATTATTATTATTAATATTATTATTATCATTCTTTTGACGCCCGTCGTTGGACATCGATCTCCCGAGAGATACACCAGACTTCCCTACCATAGGCATCGGAGAGCCAATACTTTCTGAATTTATCTAGGTCGTCACGCCATCTTACTTTCTGTTAGCCACAATTTTGCAGATGATCTCTATGGATCAACGTTGAAAGTCGTGATGGCCAGCCCATTGCAATTTGAGCTTTCTAACAGTTTCTATACTATCTTGATTCCCTGTCTTTTTGTGATATAGTCGTCCGTCTTATGATTTCCCCATATGAGGCTGAGCATGATTCTCACACATGCACGTTGCATGACTAATGAATTTCAAATATATACCGGGTAGACCATTGATTATTTGATGCCCATTGATACACTATGATTAAGTGATACATGGTAATCTATGTGAGCATGCCAAATATGAACATGACCATAGGGACAGATTCATATTAGAAACATCTTTTCTTCAGTTGAAGAGTCCCGTCCTCATGTCAGCTATTAAACCTACTATTTGTTTACGTTCAATTCGCACTAGTTCCTTAAGGAAAGATATGGATCTGTAACCCCCACCCTCCAACAAAGTCTCCATTTTTAGGAGGCAACCAATCTACACAGAGGACTTATCTGAATCCCAAGCAGCAGAAAATGCTACAGGAAATCACGCCACTACCCCCAAAAGAAAAGAGCAATGCATAGTTTATTGAAAAGACGTCGTGGATAATCTTGATATCCTCCATTCTGGGCACAGAGTGACAAAAAAGAATGTGAACTATCAAAATTTTACCTTCACATAAAACTATAGATGTGTCACATTGAAATAATGAAAGACTTAAGATGAATATAACTATACATATATATATATATATATATATATATATATATATATATATATATATATATATATATATATATATATATATATATATCAACAAATTTATCCAAGCGTATGATTAAAGTATGCAGATGCAGATATCTTTTATAAGCCCAAATCTCCTGCTTCCATATAAAATGGTCGGTCATAAGATATGTGAAAATGTAAAAAAAAAATATTTTTTCGAAATTGATGTATTCTCTTCATTCTACCCACAAGTGTTACTACCAACAAGGTGAGGGGGAGCAAACACCCCCACTCTGCACCCCCACTCTGCACCCCCACTCTGCACACCCACTCTGCACAACAAGTGCCATGCAACACTATGTAAAAGTGGCTCGACATAAAATAATGCTCTTAATTATGATGTTACAAGTAATATTGCAACGAAATAATTATTAACAACGACAAGAATGAAATAACTATGATTGATATTTGTTTACCTGTATGCTGGGTGTTAAATTGTTTTTGATGATAATTTTTAGCCGACATACTACTGCTAAATTTTTCTCTATTTAGTAAGTCTGTTTTTTTAGTGAAAGTGAGAATCACTGATGTTTCATTTACGCATAGACTTCATGGGTTTCAATTTCCTTGCATATATTTATCTATTTTAATATTTTCCATTTCACTGTGGCTGTCTGTTGCGTGGATGTTGATATTGTTTATATATTCATCGTTTGTAAAAGATAATGTATGATTGGCTAATAATGATTTAAAGTATGATTTTGATATTCGTATATACTATTTTTCTTCTAAGAGATGATATCTCTGCTTGATATATAATATTCAATTCGAGACATTTGTTTTCCAAATGATACTTACATTTGTAGTCTGATTTACTTATATTCACTCTAATAGTATTAACCTCATTACTTTATCGTCAAGTTCCGTTATGATTCTCTGAGAGTTATCTGTACAGCTAAAACTAATTTGTGTATATCAGGTGATATCCGTACTTTTCCTTTTTTGCTATTGCTGTGTTTTACTTTATCAAATTTCCCTTGTTCATCGAATTTGAAGCTAGTTTAGGTGAAACTCCTGTCGTTCAGGGCTTTAAGGTACCTTTGTAACATTGTTAAATATCATTCCGAGAGCGGAATTGAATATTAGCATTGTGTCTATTTGCTTGGGGATCTTTTTTCATGATTATGTTTTGGTGATTAGATTTGGGGTTACTATGTTTAATTTCAGAATCTTTTTCCTATGTGATTTGTTGGTATTGTTATTTAGATTTGAAGTAATATGCTTACTTTCACGCCTTAGTTTAGATTCTAAAGTTTACTTTTCCATTTTCTTTTCACTAATGTACTTAATTTTACTTCAGCATTTTCGTGCACTGCTATTTTAGATAATACTTTGGCTGCAAAACTCCCTGAATCTGAGAATGTATATATCTCACTAAGCTCCCCAATAGAACACACTTGATAACAGCATTAATTATTCTCCTGAGATGTTAATTGCAGTCAGTTTTTTTATTTCATTATTTAAGATTGGTTTTTATATCATAGGCGTATCGAGGCTTTCGGATATTTTAATTGCAAGCAATGGCTTCTGGCAATCGGAGTGTCACTTGTTCAGTGAACAGTGGAATAAATCTTGCTTTTAATATCAATCGGGGTATTTGTATTTTTTTTCTTACTAATAAAGCTTTGTTCCATTAAAGTTTTGTATTTTCAGAATTTGAATTCCTAGTGAGATTGTATATATATATATATATATATCGTACAATTGAACAAATTCGACATCTTTGCCGAATTCAGACTTCCTATTAAAACATCAAGGCGTAAATTTTAGTTCTTTAGTCTATTGTTCTTGTTTATTGAGCCGTATCGCCTGTCTACAGTGGTTGATTACTTCTATTTCATTTTTTTATATTCTGGTGTAGGTCTTCGGGAATTCTGAGGCCTCTCCGACGAATGGATATTGAAGGTTAAGTCAATTATATCTAACCGTACAAAATACTTCTCATCGTCTTCATAGTACTCTGCTGTTCGTCCGTTCTTTGTTTCGATTTTCGTGGTGAGATTGAATTAGAATGTTACGTCGGTTATCACCAATTTTACAGACACTATAATGAAGTGGTTTCAATAGGAAACATTGAAAATAGTTTCGTTTTTCACTTAACATCGTTTATTTTTCATCGTATATTATATATTCTATATATTTGAAATGGATTAATAATGATCAAACAAATCCTGGTATAAGTGTATTAATTGTTACCTGTAAAATGATATCATTGATATATATATATATATATATATATATATATATATATATATATATATATATATATACACACACACACACATATATACATATTAAGCTAAGATTCAAAAATTCGGATAATCAGAAATTCAGGTTACCTCCGGTTGTAAGCTTGCAAGATAAAGATTATTTTCTCAAGAACTACACGCAGACTCTGACTGTGAGATTCTCTGAATACAAATAAGAAGATTTCTAACAAATCTCCCCAATAGAACACACCTGATGCTTACAGCATCAATTTTTCTCCTAAGATGTCATTGTAGTCTGTCTATACTTGTTTTGATTTTTCTTTCTATTTCATTATTTAAGATTGGTTTTGATACCATGGGTGTATCGAGGCTGACGGACATTTTGATTGCTAGCAATGGCTTCCGGCGATCGGATTGTCACTTGTTCACTGAACAGTGGAATAAATCTTGCTTTTAATATCGATGGGGGTATTTGTCTTTTGATTTTTTTCCTACTAACCCTTGGAGAAAAACCTAAAGAATTTATGCAAAGAGAATTAGAGAATAAAAGTAACTGAAATTTGTCAAGGAAATACAAGAGACAAAAAAAGCGAAGGAGGTACAGAAAAGTTGAAATAACTGGAAATTAACATGCAGTTAATTGATCAAGATAAATCATAACATACATATGTATATATATATATATATATATATATATATATATATATATAGAGAGAGAGAGAGAGAGAGAGAGAGAGAGATAGATAGGTAGATGGATAGATAGACGGATAGAAAAAGAGATAGATAGATAAAATAAGCATGAAAGGGAAAGGAAAGAACGGGGGGAACAAGGAATAGATAAATATATCACTATGATATATATAGAGGGAGATGGATAAAGAAAGGCAGGAAATGAAAAGGAAAAAGAAAAAAAAAGAAAAAAAACATGAATGAGAAAAATGTCGACAACAGCAGCAACAAGCACAAAACCTCCACTAAAGAAGTCGAACAAAGATAAAAGAAACACTTAATCAGTGTGAAAAAAAACCAATGATAAAAACAACGAGAGAAAGTTTCACTAAGACGCCACAGAAACGAAGAACAACTAGAACAGCATATGGGGACATCCGAAAAGACACAACAAAACCCCGGAATGGTTGTACAACATGTAAAGAGAACTCAAAGATATAGACAATGGAGTACAAATATCATTAAATGAAACCACATTGGAACACGCTTTTAGGAAAATAGCCAACTGGAGAGCACCAGGACTCGACTGGATCCACAGATATTGGTTTAAGAAATTCACCACATTACACGAAAGACTCACCAACCTACTCCTAAGTTGCATAAATGAAGGTGAAGCACCAGAATGGATGACCCAGGGCAGAACCACCCTCATCCAAAACGACCTTGAAAAAGGGAATGTACCAAGCATTATAGACCTATCACATGCTTACCACTCGTGCGGAAAATCCTGAACTGACAAATAACGGAGAGAATATACATATCCATGGAAAGAAGGGGACTTTCACCAGAGGAACAGAAAAGTTGCAGAAAAGGAAGCAAAGAGGCGAATGACTTACTCTATATCGACCAGATGATCTTGAAAGAAGTAAGAAAAAGGATGAAAAACATCGCAATGGGATGATTAGACTTCAAAAAAAGCATATGACATAATTCCACATAGCTTGATACTAAAATGCCTCAGAATATTCAAAATCAGCGAAATAGAAGTGAGACATCGAGAATTCTATGAAAAACTGGAAAGTAGACGTGACAGCCACTGGAGAAAATTTAGCTGAGGTAAGTATAAGAAGGGGAATTTTCAAGGGATACTGTCTCCACTATCATTTCTTCTAACTATTATACCGCTCGATAAAATCCCGAAAAACAGCAGAGGATACCCTTTTTTCAAGATCAAAAGGAAAAGTCAACCAACTACTGTACATGGACGATATAAAATTATTTGCAAAAAACAGTGGGGAGCTTCAGATGCTGCTCAACAAAGTGAAAGAATACAGTAATGACATTGAGATGGGATTTGGAAAAGAAAAATGGGCAATTACGTGCAAAGGAAGGCTTACGACGGCAGAAAGAATCGAACTCCAGGACTACGGGAAGATTAGAACACTATCAACACAAGACCGATACAAATACTTGGGAGGTCTTGAATGTGACATGATAAAATGGGAAGATTTGAAGGAGAAAATAAAGAGAGGATACCTTAGGAGGATAAGGTAAATATTAAAGACCAAATTGAACAGTAGGAATCTGATAAAAGAAATGAATACGTGGGCTGTATTGGTAGTAAGATACACAGGACTATTCCTAGGATGGACAATGGAAGAAGTCCAATCAATGGATAGGCTAACAAGGAAACAGAAAGCCTTGCACCCCAGAGATGACACGGATAGACTATACGTGAATGAAGGTGGCAGGGGGCTCATCAACATAGAGGACAGTGTTCAGAGAGCCAAAGCAGATCTAAAGAAGTACGTGCAAAAAAACAACGAAGACATCATAAAGAGGGTACGAAGCAGTGCGACAAAAACAGAAAGTAGAAAACAATGGAACAGCACGGCAAACAAATAGTGAAAAAGGCGAAATGAAAAAAAATATACGGAGAATATACAGGATATGGTACACAAGAGATCATGGACATGGCTACGAAAAGGAAACCTGAAGAGAGAAACGGAATTGCAGCTCAAAACAAATGCATCAGGATAAAGTATCTCAAAACAAAAATTGAGAGAACACAGACAAACATCTAGTGCTGCCTATGACGCAAAAGAGATGAGACTGTAAACCGCAAAACTAGCAAATGTTGTCAACTAACGCAGAAGGAGTATAAACACAGACACGAGAGAGTAGCAACGGGGATACACTGGGAACTAAGAAAACGAATGGAAAAAGAACCAGCACAAACCAGAGACAGCCCTGGAGAATGGCAACCACAAATTACTCTGGGACTTTGACATCCAAACTGACCACCTCATCCAAGCAGGAAGACCAGATCTGGTAATCGTAGACAAGAGGAAAACCTGCAAATGATAGACGTGTCTGCAGAGCATAGAGTGAAGAAGAAAGAGTGTGAAAACTGGAAAAATACCAAGATCTGGCAAGAGAACTGAAAAAGATATGGAACATGAAAGTCAGGGTAGTACCAGTAATAATTGGTGCACTGGGAACATTCTCAAAGACAGTGAAGACAAGACGTGAGGAGTTTGGGGTAAAAGGAAAGAATGAAACTGTACAGATCACAGCACTGCTAGGAACTGTACAGATACTGAGGAAAGTACTAAATACATGTGGTCCACGACTCTAGATTTTAACAGTGGCTTAACAGAGGAAAGAAATGGGAGCAGGGATGTGAACCACTGCACTGGTATGATAGGGGAAGGAGAAAACAGATGAAAGGGAGAAAAGACGCGAGGAGACTTTCAGTCACTCAGCCTTCAGCGATGACCACTGGGTAACTGGTGTGAAATTGCAAATAATAATAATAATAATAATAATAATAATAATAACAATAATAATAATACAACGAATTGTAGCCCTGATATGATAGGTGAAAGAGAGAAGAGACGTTAGCTGAAGACCTGAGGAGACTTATTGTCACTCAGCCTTCAGCGATAACCACTGGGCAACCGGTGTGAAACTGTAAATCGTAGAATTACTGCGACCTATGAGTACTAGGAGAGGAGGGCTGGAGACTTGAGGAGACTTGCTGTCACTCAAACTCCAGCGGTTACCACCGGGCAACTGGTGTGAGATTCCAAATAATAATAATAATAATAATAATAATAATAATAATAATAATAATAATATTAATAATAATGATAATAATAATGATAATAATGATAAGAAGAAGAAGAAGGGGAGAATGAAGAAGAGACAATCACAGGAAAACTTGATGATGAATAAGTCTATACTTTAGTGATTTTTTTTCTAAAGTAAAACATATTTCCCCAACGTAATTTTCTCTTTGTCAATAGCAGCAACTCATTGAAAAGCTGTAAGTCAAACGACCTGAAGTAATATGAATGGATTCTAATAGAAACAGAATTGAAGGGGAGAAAGGGCACAGTTGCTCCTCATGTTGGACAACACGTGGGGTGATGATTATGTTTTGATGTCTGGGTGGAATCATCGAGATCCAGTCAATGTTTGCAGCAACTGAGGTTATCTTTAGTGCAATTACGATGAAAATAAAAGGCCTTGTATTTACAAATAGCTTAAGAGCGGGAAATTGCCGCCTTTCCAAAGAGCGTTATTGCGATGAGAACTCTGTCTCATACAAAATTTAGACTCGTTTTGCCAAGTTTGTTCTCTGTGGCGTTAACCATTCAGCCACCCTCACCTCTCTGACGTGTGAATCGGCTATTTTTGATAGAAAAAAACTCTTCTCAGCCAAATATCAGTGGCTTACAAGAACAGAACGATAAATTTTTAGTGAATGATATTTGCCTGCAACAAGGCATCTGGGACAATGTTAATGTCTGAATTTGAACAATCAAATTAGGTTACTTGCACATTCTAACTCGTGAAGAATTGTTTCATGTGAAAAGTATCAAGAGTGAATACATTATTTTATCGAGAAAATAAAATAAATAAGAAAATATTCATGCTTGTGTTGTAAGATTGCAAAAATCACTGGAGAAATAATTCCAAGTATTTCCCTGGAACGAAATTTATTCTCGTCTTGTATACGGGGAACAAACATCCTTCGCAAATGATTCTTTAGACACGTACATCTTCATATAACATTTTTTACAGTTGGTTACTCTCATTTTTGTAGATATGTAAATGTTTTTTCCTTATCTTTTTATACTTTATTTTAATCCAGTTTTCTGCTTGGAGAACTGCATTGGCTATGCGTTCTTTGAAGGGCTTCTTATTTTCGAATATTTCAGAAGAAACATTCGTGTTTTTTCTTGCGTATAAAGTATTACTATCTCCCCCCAGCATTTTTTCAGACGTATATATCACCGTGCATTTTATCAACGTTCCTTGTTTTTATTTACATAATCTCAACGCTGTAGATACAATAAGTGCAAAGTTTGTACGCTAGCCTCGCAAGAGGAATTTTCTATCTGATGAGCTGAGTAGGAGCTCGGACATTTGCGTAAATGCCGTCGAAAGTAGCTGATGCATTTACAGATATAAAGTGAGACTTCAAGGAGCCTTTTAACAATATACGCCTTTTTATTTATGTTTATCCGTTTTTCTTCTTTATTCTTTTCTTTTAATGCTTCAAGAGGGTGCTTCCTCTTTCGTATCCTAAGAAATGATACCTCGTTATTATACATTGTCTAGCTGCTGCTGCTGCTTCTTCTTCTTCTTCTTCTTCTTCTTCTTCTTCTTCTTCTTCTTCTTCTTCTTCTTCTTCTTCTTCTTCTTCTTCTTCTTCTTCTTCTTCTTCTTCTTCTTCTTCTTCTTCTTCTTCTCCAAAATGTCATCCCCAGGCACTATCAGTATCCATGTATTTATATTGCGTGTTATATATTTCAAACATTTTATGGATTCGTATGTTTTTTCCCTTTAAACCTAAAATCTCCAGCATTTTCTCAATATATTCATAGACCCAAGCAACGCTATACTGGACAGTCTCAAATCTTCTCCGAATCTATCATCCCTATATTTTCTGCAATAACATGTCCACGCCGAATGTTAGGAGGTTATCCATGAAGATTGAATGGCAACAAATTCCCTCAGAAATCCAGGAACTTTCTCACTAACTTTTCAGATCCTAAAAATATCATGGTCTGGACTGTCTCATAGTTTTCCTCGAATCCCAGATTTATCCAATCTTTATGAAAATGGTTTGGTACAGTTCCAAGTTGGCCAACTATTATGGGCACAGCCATCGATTAGGTTTTGTAGATGAAATATCTATTTATTCCAGTTAATTCATTATGTATCTATTTCTTTCAGTATCCATCTACCAATCTCTACATCATGGTCTGATCATAAGTTTATATCATACGTACTTCCCCATGCTGTTTCCACTGTTTTCCATCTTCAACACCACCGTACACACAATGGAAACCATGAAACACTTGCGTATATTTATCCACAAAAGATTTAAGATAACTGACTAATTTTGGCCCTTTATCTCTTCAGTACTTTTCGATCACTTAATCCCACCCAATCCAACCTCACCCAACTAACCCCTAATAATCAGATGATTACCCCAGTATTAGTGATATATCATCTTGATGAAAACATCGGAGAGCACAAATCAGACCATTATCAGAGCATCGATCTCATTGACTATTTATGACTCTCAGTATCTTATTGACAAGTATCACGCATAATCTGTTATCGGTGAATGGATATTTATATTCTCCAGAAAAGACTATATATTGTCTATAAACATTGGTCCGTGTTTTGGATGTTTTTCTGGGATTTTGTTAGTTCAAGCAGATTGCATCCAGTGAAGTTCGAACCCATTTCTTTTCAGATTCATGCCATTCACGCGAACAGCGGGAGGATATTCGATATAGAACATCATGATAAAAGACGGTATCTTAATTTCTACAGGAATGGCGTAGGGAATATGATACATTTCAACACAGATCGCCAATAAAAGTTATATTGAATCTGCAGAAAACAAAATAACGACCATCATCGTTATCAAAATGATAACTGATCATTTTGGAGCTATGGACGAGGGAAAATTCCTTGACTATATTGCTACATTATTAGAAAGACATTCACGGAGATTTCGAAAGGAAACTTGGTTCTACACAATGTCTATTTCTTAATTTGGATCCGGTTTCAATTCACATAAAATTCTCGTTTTTTAACTATTGGAAACTGGGGGCGGGGAAATTGTAGGGAAAAGGAGGGACAAATGTGGAAGAAAATTGCTCGTAGAAAAAGAATTGTGGACATCTTTATAAAAAAGATACAATCAATAAATTTTAACTCACATATATAAAAAAGCATGAAGAGCTATTCACGTATATATATATATATATATATATATGTGTGTGTGTGTGTGTGTGTGTATATATATATAAATATATGTGTGTGTGTGTATACGTGTATAAATATATATATATGTGAGTGTGTTTGTGTTTGCTGGAAGAGACAATGAGGCTAGTGAATTTGAGATTATATACATCACATGCGCACACGCATACGCATACGCATATATACATAGATATGTATACACACACACATACACACATATATATATATATATATATATATATATATATATATATATCAATATCAATACCGGGAGAAACCTAAAGAGACAGGGTGAGAGGGAATAGATAGGTGTTCGTGTCATATTTTTCTCACGAAACCAAAGTGGCCATAAAATTTATCTAAATGAAATCAGACGTACACATTCGTTCATATTTTTTGGACAACTGCCAGAATGAAGCAATGAATGTACTTATACAAAGGTCTCCTGCCATTCAATATCAACAGAAAAAAGAGTCTTCCAAGGGCATTTGTTTTTTACCTGAGAGACAAGAGTGTGGCAAACAAACTTTTCGAATTTTGTAGCTGATTGATACAACTCTTAGACAGTATTCCATCGAAATTTGTACGAATAAAAAACTTTTTTTCAAGGCATCGCTGCAATATTTTGATGCCTTTTTTCGATCTTGACATTTGATGAATATGATATTCATACTTTTCAATCTCAGCTAACCAAGATCTCAGGTAACTAAGAATGAAGTTGGCAACATCCTTGCAAAGCAACACCATCAAAAATATTCAGGCGCTAATCCAAGGCAATGTAGGAATCAAGTTCAACCAACGAGGGCTAAAAAGGGTATAGAACAGATGCATTCTCCCGATAATCACCTACGGAGCTGGAACGTGGGATCTAATCAAAAGATTGACCTCCAAACGTAGAACCATACAACATTGTGTGAAGAAATCGCAAGGCAGTTCAAAATATTAGAAGAAATGACATCAAAAGTCAGAGATATAAACTCCACAAGAACACTCTAGTGACAATGGGCTGGTCCTGTTGTAAGAATGTCAGGCAACTGCAGGACATTGTGACTCATAACGTGAACCAACAGAGATTGAATGCAAAACTTTGACCAGCAGAAAAGAAGATGGCGGGACGAATTCGGTGAGTACAGAAAGTTGGCCAAATGACGCCCACGATAGATAAATCTTGGAGAAGGTCAATATCCAACTGCTGATGCTAAAAGTCTATTGAGGATGATAATCATGAATATTAAATTTGACAATTTCTCCTCGATATATACTTGTCTATCTCTGCTATCATATTGTACTTAGAGTATTGATGGTCTTTTTCTCTTCTGATTGTATCCCTCCTTATAAGATATGAAATAAATATTTGATAAATTCGAACATTATCAGTTTAAAAACAACAAAAAAAACTTCTGTTTGTCTGGTGATGGAAGACAAGAATAAAGATGAAAACAACCATGAGAATATCTGTTAAAAATTAGTATATATATATATATATATATATATATATATATATATATATATATATATATATATATGAAAAGTTCTCTTGTCTTTCAATTCCCTCAATTCATTCTTGTCCATTCATTGGAGATTCATTTTGTCATCCCTATTTTTTTTCATCTTCGTCATCTTATTACCTTTCTCATCATGTTTTTCGTCTTTAAACATTGCCTTTTGCAGCATTGAATATCTGAAGCCGAAACATCTCCAGTGTTGAACTTCTGTTTGTTTCCTTCTTCACAATATCGTTGTACACTGCTTTATTTTACTCGAAAGTTTTTATTGATTCTTTTTTCCTTCTTCCTTACCCTCTTTTTCTATTTCCCTTTCTTCCCTAATTCAACCTTTAATCATTCGTATTTCTGCTCTTTCTCTTCGAACATATCATGTAAACAGCATTGCATATCTGCCTCCATTGATTAAATTATCTCCCTCCCTTGCACAATTTGCTTTCCACTGTCCAATAGCTCTCCTAAGAATCTTTACTCAATCCTCAACAATATTACAGGCTATAATTTCCTTTCCACCTGATACTTTCCATTTCCTGAACCCTTCTTGATTTCACTCAAATGAATTTTCCCTGCGTTTTTACCCTCAACTTTACAATGTGATTTATTTTGATTACCTCCTTCAGCACCATCTTTTCACGCATCTTTACCTTTGAAAATTTCCTTTTCAAAAAGAATGTTCTGTTCTCCATCAGCATGGCCTCAAACGTAAAATGGCCTACAAATTCTAATCACTCTCCTAAGTCAACTGGATGAATATTCAGTGGCCCCGAAAAGGAAATTTACCTTGAGTTTTGACCTCAACAATGAATAACCTTGTATACCAGTTTTTCATTAAACCTCCCAACCCCCAGACCCCTTAATGTACACCGAGATAGTTTTTAGATTTTTTTCTTCAAATCTCCATACAAGTTTAATCTCTACCTCAAGATTCAGTCTATCATGGTGATTAGTTTTTATTGTGCTTCCAAGGGGGAAATGATTATCTAAATATTCTTTTTTATCTTTTGATTTTTCTTTTTTTTAAATTCTTATCTGAATATTTTTCATTGCTTCTTTTTCCTTTCGCGAGGATTGGTTGTCCAATTTTTGTGAAAGTATCTATATCTATGAAATGATATAATGAGATGAGAATTGCCGTTCAATTCTTTGATGTGTATAAATTACGAAACAGTATGCTACAGGAATATGTTGTCTAATTCTTTTCCTGTGATTTTTGTATCATGTCTGCATGGAAGCATTCCCAGCGGTTGACATGAAAATAACGTCATATATTATGGGAACTGCAATGCACCAGGACGTGTGGGGGTGGATAGGAAACACAAGGATTTAAACAGATGCAACTCAAATCTAATAATATAGAAAACGCCCGAAGAAATGATTCTCTTTCCTCAAACAAATTGAGAATAGCTCATGTGCATGCACATTAATTTAGGATAGATACACTGACGAAGCCAGCTTTTCTATTGGGGGGGGGGGGACCTTATTCAATCTAACGAAAGACCTCCGAGAATGGTAAGCACACAACAGTTAATAAGCGATTCAGGTGGCCAAAGTGAGTCACATGACACAGATGGATACCAATAATGAACTTTGAATGGCAAAAAGATTTTCCTTCTGGTGACATTACGATGTCAGCAACGACCAAAGTGAGTTAAAAATACAATATAGTGGGGAAATGTATCACACAGGACTTAATTAATATGCTCCATGACAGTTCCTAACCGACAATCCAAGCTGTCTCAACTTAAAAAATTGAGATATGTATTCTTGCAGTTTCTTTGATATTAAAGGAGGCTGTATTTGGAAATTTCCATCACATATTATCCTTTCACTATATATATATATATATATATATATATATATATATATATATATATATATATATATATATATATATATATATATATATATATATATAACATACAGAATAAGCTATTAGTGAAGACTTCTCCCAGATATAGAATAAGTTATAAGTGCGAACTATTCTTATTGAAAATTGAATTAAAATCTAATCATTGATTGACACGATGCAGTAAAGTAAATTGTAAAAAAAATCCTGCTCTGGTCCCAAGATTTATGAAATTCTCCCTGAAAGAGATTCTATAAATAATTTGTTGTGAATACATAAATGTATTGAAAAAAATTCAATTTGCTGCGTTTCCATCAAAATTTGACCAATTTTTTCCTCACCTGAGGCTGACCCCCTTCAACAAAATTCAATTAAAATTCATCAGAACCACTTGATTTAATGTTTGGACGAATAATTCTTGTGTCGGGAAATTAACCGAAAAAGATAATTAGATCTTCCCTAACGTTCAATAAGCGTTTTTCTTGACCGACAGCTCACTCTTCTAGAGACTGACATGGGTTGAAGAATGGAAGAATGGATGAGTAGATATATGTATATAGATAGATCGGAGGAAGAGCGAAAAGAAAACTAAATTCACACTGGTAAATGATGTTATTGTAATTAAATCAAGTGGCATGTAATTAAAAATAATCAAGCTCGTGTAATGGAAAATTTGGAACAAAAAAAAAATATACAAATGGTGTTATTTTATTCCGTTGTTCCTTGGATTGTAAATATGTACGTTCTGTAGGTACTAATCATATGTAGGTTCTATAGGTACTAGTCATACGCAGGTAATAATCATATGTAGGTTCTGTAGGTAATAATCATATGTAGGTACTAATCATATGTAGGTACTAATCATATGTAGGTTCTGTAGGTACTAATCATACGTAGGTACTAATCATATGTAGGTTCTGTAGGTACTAATCATATGTAAGTACTAATCATATGTTGGTTCCCTAGGTACTAATCATATGTAGGTACCAATCATATGTAGGTACTAATCATATGTACGTTCTGTAGGTACTAATCATATGTAGGTACTAATCATATGTAGACACTAATCATATGTAGGTTCTGTAGGTACTAATCATATGTAGGTACTAATCATATGTAGGTTCTGTAGGTACTAATCATATTTACGTACTAATCATATGTATGTACCAATCATATGTAGGTACTAATCATATGTAGGTACTAATCATATGTTAGTACTAATCATATGTAAGTACTAATCATATGTAGGTTCTGTAGGTACTAATCATATGTAAGTTCTATAGGTACTAATCATATGTAGGTACTAATCATATGTAGGTTTTGTAGGTACTAATCATATGTAAGTACTAATCATATGTAGGTACTAATCATATGTAGGTTCTGTAGGTACTAATCATATGTAGATACCAATCATATGTAGGTACTAATCATATGTACGTTCTGTAGGTACTAATCATATGTAGGTACTAATCATATGTAGGTTCTGTAGTTACTAATCATATGTAGGTACTAATCATATGTAGGTACTAATCATATGTAGGTTCTGTAGGTACTAATCATATGTAGGTACCAATCATATGTAGGTACTAATCATATGTACGTTCTATAGGTACTAATCATATGTAGGTACTAATCATATGTTGGTACTAATCATATGTAGGTTCTGTAGGTACTAATCATATGTACGTACTAATCATATGTAGGTACCAATCATATGTAGGTACTAATCATATGTAGTTACTAATCATATGTAGGTACTAATCATATGTAGGTACTAATCATATGTAGGTTTTGTAGGTACTAATCATATGTAGGTTTTTTAGGTACTAATCATATGTAGGTACTAATCATATGTAAGTTCTGTATGTACTAATCATACGTAGGTTCTGTAGATACTAATCATATGTAGGTACTAATCATATGTAGGTTCTGTAGGTACTAATCATATGTAGGTACTAATCATATGTAGGTACTAATCATATGTAGGTTCTGTATGTACCAATGATATGTAGGTACTAATCATATGTAGGTTCTATAGGTACTAATCATATGTAGGTACTAATCATATGTAGGTTCTGTAGGTACCAATCATATGTAGGTATCAATCATATGTACGTACTAATCATATGTAGGTTCTGTAGGTATTAATCATATGTAGGTACTAATCATATGTAAGTACTAATCATACGTACGTACTAATCATATGTAGGTACTAATCATATGTAGGTTCTGTAAGTACTAATCTTATGTTGGTACTAATCATATGTAGGTACTAATCATATGTAGGTTCTGTAGGTACTAATCATATGTAGGTACTAATCATATGTAGGTTCTGTAGGTACTAATCATATTTACGTACTAATCATATGTATGTACCAATCATATGTAGGTACTAATCATATGTAGGTACTAATCATATGTTAGTACTAATCATATGTAAGTACTAATCATATGTAGGTTCTGTAGGTACTAATCATATGTAAGTTCTATAGGTACTAATCATATGTAGGTACTAATCATATGTAGGTTTTGTAGGTACTAATCATATGTAAGTACTAATCATATGTAGGTACTAATCATATGTAGGTTCTGTAGGTACTAATCATATGTAGATACCAATCATATGTAGGTACTAATCATATGTACGTTCTGTAGGTACTAATCATATGTAGGTACTAATCATATGTAGGTTCTGTAGTTACTAATCATATGTAGGTACTAATCATATGTAGGTACTAATCATATGTAGGTTCTGTAGGTACTAATCATATGTAGGTACCAATCATATGTAGGTACTAATCATATGTACGTTCTATAGGTACTAATCATATGTAGGTACTAATCATATGTTGGTACTAATCATATGTAGGTTCTGTAGGTACTAATCATATGTACGTACTAATCATATGTAGGTACCAATCATATGTAGGTACTAATCATATGTAGTTACTAATCATATGTAGGTACTAATCATATGTAGGTACTAATCATATGTAGGTTTTGTAGGTACTAATCATATGTAGGTTTTTTAGGTACTAATCATATGTAGGTACTAATCATATGTAGGTTCTGTAGGTACTAATCATATGTAGGTACTAATCATATGTAGGTACTAATCATATGTAGGTTCTGTATGTACCAATGATATGTAGGTACTAATCATATGTAGGTTCTATAGGTACTAATCATATGTAGGTACTAATCATATGTAGGTTCTGTAGGTATTAATCATATGTAGGTAGTAATCATATGTAGGTACTAATCATATGTAAGTACTAATCATACGTACGTACTAATCATATGTAGGTACTAATCATATGTAGGTTCTGTAAGTACTAATCTTATGTTGGTACTAATCATATGTAGGTACTAATCATATGTAAGTTCTGTAGGTACTAATCATATGTAGGTACTAATCATATGTAGTTACTAATCATATGTAGGTACTAATCATATGTAGGTACTAATCATATGTAGGTTTTGTAGGTACCAATCATATGTAGGTTCTGTAGGTACTAATCATATGTAGGTACTAATCATACGTAGGTTCTGTAGGTACTAATCATATGTAGGTACTAATCATATGTAGGTTCTGTAGGTACTAATCATAAGTAGGTACTAATCATATGTAGGTACTAATCATACGTAGGTTCTGTAGGTACTAATCATATGTACGTACTAATCATATGTAGGTTCTGTAGGTACTAATCATATGTAGGTACTAATCATATGTAAGTACTAATCATATATAGGTTCCCTAGGTACAAATCATATGTAGGTACTAATCATATGTAAGTACTAATCATATATAGGTTCTGTAAGTACTAATCATATGTAGGTACTAATCATATGTAGGTTCTGTAGGTACTAATCATATGTAGGTACTAATCATATGTATGTTCTGTAGGTACTAATCATATGTAGGTACTAATCATATGTAGGTACTAATCATATGTAGGTTCTGTAGGTACCAATCATATGTAGGTACTTATCATATGTAGGTTCTGTAGGTACTAATCATATGTAGGTACTAGTCATATGTAAGTACTAATCATACGTAGGTACTAATCATAAGTAGGTACTAGTCATATGTAAGTACTAATCATACGTAGGTACTAATCATATGTAGGTACTAATCATATGTAGGTACTAGTCATATGTAAGTACTAATCATACGTAGGTACTAATCATATGTAGATACTAATCATATGTAGATACTAATCATAAGTATAATCTGTAGGTACTAATCATATGTAGGTTCTATAGGTACTAATCATATGTAGGTACTAATCATATGTAGGTTCTGTAGGTACTAATAATATGTAGGATCTGTAGGTACTAATCATACGTAGGTACTAATCATATGTAGGTTCTGTAGGTACTAATCATATGTAGGTACTAATCATATGTAGGTTCTGTAGGTACTAATCATATATAGGTACTAATCATATGTAGGTTCTGTAGGTACTAATCATATGTAGGTACTAATCAGATGTAGGTTCTGTAGGTATTAATCATATGTAGGTAGTAATCATATGCAGGTACTAATCATATGTAGGTTCTGTAGGTACTAATCATATGTAGGTACTAATCATATGTAGGTTCCCTAGGTACTAATCATATGTAGGTACTAATCATATGTAGGTACTAATCATACGTAGGTTCTGTAGGTACTAATCATATGTAGATACTAATCATATGTAGGTTCTATAGGTACTAATCATATGTAGGTACTAATCATATGTAGGTACTAATCATATGTAGGTACTAATCATATGTAGACACTAATCATACGTAGGTTCTGTAGGTACTAATCATATGTAGATACTAATCATATGTAGGTTCTATAGGTACTAATCATATGTAGGTACTAATCATATGTAGGTACTAATCATATGTAGGTACTAATCATATGTAGGTACTAATCATATGTAGGTTCTGTACGTACTAATCGTATGTAGATACTAATCATATGTAGGTTCTATAGGTACTAATCATATGTATGTACTAATGATATGTAGATACTAATCATATGTAGGTTCCGTAGGTATTAATCATATGTAGGTACAAATCATAACAATATTAGGGATTTTGAATACGAAATATGGAAGAAAAACCTCTTGTCAAAAAGTCAGATGATACAATGGAATCACTTGGCAAGTTGCCACATGATACTACGGATTTGATATCGTAAAGAAAGTTACTCAAATCAGTTGGGTTCGATGGATATAAATCAGTTGGCTATAGAGACAGCCTATAACATACCCCCCAATAACATATTCTGTTAGTTCGGGTGAAATATACCCTTCATTTATTTTACATATAACGCTCTGTGTTTGTGTGTGCAGTGTGTTTCTGTGTGTGCACGCGTGTGCAGGTACAGGTACTTGTTCCTATATATAAGACCGAAAATACATCAATCAAAGTCATTCGTGAATGAAAAACACCTCCTAATTGACCAAATATAACGGATAAGTTCAATCAATTTCCCCTCAACCCATGGACCATGCTTTAACATTGGAGTTCATCAAAATCTTCATATATATATATATATATATATATATATATATATATATATATATATATTGAGAGAGAGAGAGAGAGGTAGAGAGATAGAGAGAAGGAGAAAGAGAGAGAGAGAGAGAGAGAGAGAGAGAGACCGACGGACAGACAGAGACAAACTTACGCAAGTAGATACATATACCTCTCCCAATGTCATTGACAAAGATAAAAACTACTTCACATAATTCACACAATGTAAGTGTGAAGTGCATATGTATATTTTCAAGTACTATTCGAAGTATTTGCGAATACAAAAAGAAATAACAATAATGAATAAAGCTTACTGTACTCAAATATGTCTGAGTAAATGTAAAAAATCCTGCCCCAAAATGTCACTGAAATTCATTTGGGACTGTTGGATATTTTGCATGGATAGACAGGCGGTAAAACTTGAAAAAATGCTTTCCTCTTTTCAGATAATAAGAATATAATGTGTATGTCTATATAAATGCTTGCATACAAGTACTCGTCGATATATTGGCAAAGCTACAGTAATAAAAGCCGTACGTGAATGGAATATATATATATATATATATATATATATATATATATATATATACATATATATATATATATATATATATATATATATATATGTATATATATATGTATATATATGTATATATATATATATATATATATATATATATATATATATATATATATATATATATATATATGTATATATATATATATGCACCCAGTACCTATGCATTTATTATAACTTTTTAACCAGAAACTGTGCGTCAGTTTCCTGATATTGCAACAAAAAGGTGCTGATTTTGGAGCCGCTGGGCAAACACGTTTGGTCGAATATAGAACCACTGGTTGGAATATATTGACATTAGTCGTGTGCGTGTGTGTGGTCGATTACTTATGGAATATGAGTAGTAAATGTACTACTGCAATAATCATTTATCCGTATATTTTAGATAACAATGGTGGCCAACTGACACACGATGCTGATGAAAATCATTCATCAATGATTATCATTGGAATTTTTACTCATAATGTGGTTGAAATAAACCATTTATGGCCGAATACTTTTGGAAATTTCAGTCGTAATTTATCATAAATATTCTATTGCAGAAGACCAAATGTATGAATAACAACCTAGTCGATGACAAATGTGATCCTCCCTGATTTTTGATAAACGAGATTCAGATCGGGTGCCAGCGTATATTTAAATGGGAAATTAAAAAAAATGTATTCGGTCTTCGAATCCTTTTTTTGCACTCCCATCATCATCATTATCATCATCATCATCATCGTCGTCGTCGTCGTCGTCGTCATCATCATCATCATCATCATCATCAGTCTTTTAACGCCCGTCATTGGACATAGATTTTCCCCAGAATTAGCCAAAATTCTCTATCAGGGGCATCACAGAGCCAATATTTCCCAAATTTGTCTAGTTCATCTCTCCATCTTGTGTTCTGTCGTTCTCAGTTTCGCATGTGATCTCTGGGGATCCATGTTGTGAGTCGTGATGTCCATCGATTGTCTTTCATTCTTGCTACATGGCCTGCCCATTGCCATTATAGTTTTTAATAGTTTCTATGATGCCTTGGACGTTTCCTTCCTTACATACCGTATTGTCTTGTGACTTCTTCATGTAAGGTTGAGCATGATTATCTCATGTGAACGCTGCATGCTTCCCAGTTTGTAGGTCTGTCTCTTGGATAAGTTCCATGTTTCATTGGTTCATCCTTCCTAATCTGCATAAATTGATCAAAATTTGTATGTTTGGAGGAGCAAATCTATTGGCAGTGGGTATCTAGAAAAAATATGAAAGAAATCATTTCCTATCTCTCTCTCTCTCTCTCTCTCTCTCTCTCTATATATATATATATATATATATATATATATATATATATATATATATATATGCATTGTGGATTTGAAAGCTGTCAGTAGTAAAATACAACCATAACCATTAAATCAATGTCTCAGAAATGGGTTGCAAATCCAAATCTCGCCCAGAACTGATCTTTATTCCGGATACAAGATGTTTACTAACTGCTGCATTATGGGAAAAACACATACGATTCGGTTTCTTTATATCTTTCACTATTGTCTCTCAATATATCAAGATATATCTCAATCAGATGAAAAATCATGGATCCAGCCACAAATTCAGCCAGTTATTGCTCAAGCAATGCCCAATATTTCAAGAAATGTTAATTTATACATTCATACCTTTTGTAGATATTGTGTGGAATGAACACCTAAAAGTATATACACATATGAAGAAAAATAGAAAGAAGAATATCTCTCAATCGGAAAAATCCCTGAATCCTGAATTCAAGTATTTTTTCACAAATGGTTGGGAAACTTTCTCTAAAATCTATTTAGAATTTTCAGATATATTGGGTTGACATGGTCTTAAAATGTAGGGGAGGTATTCATAGAAAAACCTAACTATTTGGTCTGCCTCAAATTTCAACCAATTTTTGACTTTCACAGCCGACTTTTGAACAAAATCCCATTGAGATTCATTGGAAACATTTGAAATATTGAATGGACGGATATATATATATATATATATATATATATATATATATATATATATATATATATATATATATATATATATCCAGAATTTCAGCTGTATCCCAAGGAAAATATGTTGCTAGAGTAAGGGTGAATTTGAGCAACAGCTGTTGTACCAAATGAAACGAGTACGTGGTTCTTAAATCTGCTGCACACCCTGACCCACCAACCACATCAGCAGTGCACTGCATTAGAATTGTAAATCGTCAAACCTGAACATTTGTCATTCTTTTTCCACTCCGCTGAAAGGTGCAACACGCCATGAACTGATGTCGTGCATTGGACATTTTTGACTTCGAAATACAAGGATAGAAAATGTTCTTCAACTTCTGTTTCATCTGCTGAACTTGAAGCTACATACATTATTTCTACTTTATTTAGACTTTGGATTTATCATACTGTTTCTGCTCTTATTTACATTCTACTTTTGATTTAGGTTTTATGCCTTTTTCAGTATCATTTGGTTGGTTAGTTGGTGGGTCTTGAAATGCTCAAACCTCTTCCCTATGTTAATTAAACATTTGGGTTAATCCTGACATGAAATCTCTAAAATAAAAAAGCAGAGGTCACAGGGAAGTCTTACTTCACTTTGCAAAAAAAAAAAACCGCCTCGACTGGCTGGTTTAGTATGAATTCAACTGACAAACCGTATATAAACTCAGTGAATGATATCTCTTTGTCGACTGTGTCACAGCACGGAAGAGTGTAAGTCCAGATATGCAGTAAAGTCTGTTCTTAATTTCTGCTACGAAAAAGCAAGGCCGGGAATCCAGTTATTGAGATGTTCAGTTTTATCAGATATTTTCAAGACATATCTTTATACATTCAAACGCACACTGAATCGCAGATAAACATACACAATAATCCACATACGTGCAACCATTTATATACAAGTAAACACATATATGCACATGCACGCCCACATACATTTACACACTCTCTCTCACACACACATATATTGAATATTTTTTTACTTTTTATTCTTAAATTTTCCCCTCGAATTTTTATTGCTTTTCGATGAAATCCCCTTTTGTTTTGTTTGGTCATCTGTGAGTCAAATTTTTGATTTAACAAACAGAACTCACAAAAAGAATCATTTTCAAAAATCATTTGTTTAAATTGGCTGAATCGTCAGTTTTTTCCTTGAAAGAAATGTCATCCAATCATCGCTTTTATTATAAAATTGTCTCATTTTTTCCATTGATTTTTGAAACTTTAATATTGAATCAAAAATAATTACTCCGGGAGACATTTTCTGTAATCTATCCTAGCCATCTGATATTCAGAACAAACAGGAAAAAATATAAACAGGTCTGACTAATCACTTAATAGAAACCGTCGATTAATTTTTTTTCGCATCAATCTGTGTTGGGCGTGATCATTTCAAATTTTGGGAAAAGGGATGATCACTGAATAGTTCAAATCTTCAGAAAGCAGTAATGCAGCCGGGCACATAATGGGACAGATTTATCATGAACTTACATTGCGAATTGAATTGCTATTGATAACCTATTAGAGACAAAGCAAAGAAGATCAACTAAAAACCTGAAGGTTCTTATGTTCATGGTTCTGGTTGATAGTCCTGGTTGACAGTTTCTAACATAGGTTGATAAATCTCAAAGAGACATTTCCTTTCTTTCGTATCAATTGTCCAATATTCGGACCAAACAACAACATATATATATATATATATATATATATATATATATATATATATATATATATATATATATATATATATAATGATGAAATACTGCAAGATTGATTTTTTAAATCAATTTACGTTACAAAAATTGAAACATTGCTCAAAGATAAAAGTTAGATTGGAAACAAAACTATATTCTATTTAATTATCTTTTTATGAATTATTTATGTTGCCATTTCATCGACCAAAGGTCGGGGAATAATGTGTTTGTTGATATCGCCAATAAAAAAGCAAAAAAAGCTGAATATCAACAGGTTTTATCAAGCAATGCTATACGATCAAAAGATTTTTGACGACAAAACCAGGAATTTAAAAAAATGGTTCGCTAAAAGGGTTAATTTGGTGCTTCATCAGCGGGACAAAATTATCAGCAAGGATTTTGCAATATTGGTAGAGCAATTTGAGGGCATCAGTCTCAAACAGAGTACAATAACTTTTTTGAAAGACCTTACCATCTACGCTAACAAATTATTATCGACGTGTAGTCAGGAAAAAAAGTATCTAATTCCCAAAAGCTCAATTCAAGATCCTAATATTACAAAATTGTCAGAATTTGGACAAAATATTGAAAATTACAAACAATAATAATAATGAAATAGAATCAATTATTGTGAAGCTTTTTTTATAAATATCAGAAAACGTTTGTCCGAAAACGGTCAACTTTGAGTGTAATTAAGATGTTAAGATAAACATCTTGAAATATAAAGGATATTTAGCCTCGTGGTTCATACTTTCCCTGATTATTCCTGAATGAACCTTATTACGGAGTACCTTACTCTTTCGACCAGACTAATCCATGCTGGTTACATACATCGTTTCACATTGAGTATTGCTTAATAGGCGAGTCCATTCCATCTGCTTTTACTCTACTTACTTCCCGAATCAAACAGACAAACAGCGGATTATATCTCGAGCACCGCATGTTTTTTATATTCTAGAACCATCACGATTTTTTTGGGGGGGGGGGCAAGAATTGAACTTTTAAATTTGTTTTTATTACAATATATACCTAATTGTGCATCAGGTCGTAACCACTCTTCTGGGATTCAGTAGCAAATATGTCTTCATAGGTAGAGTTGGTAGATCCACACCTAACACCTTTCTCTGTACCTAGGCTTGGGACGAGATATGATGACTTAAGCTACAGGGTCTTTTTTTTTCATCAGAGTAACCTTTTTTCAAGATGGACTACCTTACAAGTAAGCATTTACTGCATTATCTGGAAGTAGATGACCAATTAAGAGCCAAGGTAAAGAGCCTCGGTGGAAACTCGAATTCGGTGCTCTAATTTTGTTTTCCGTGCTGGTAACCATTACACCACTTTGCACTTCCTCCAGGTACTGTAGGATTGGATCATAAATTGCATGTCAGGGATATCTTCGGATGGTTCGTTATTCCTTGGAGTATTCTACCATCAATCATTCAATCTCGTATCCGCCTTTGCTCAATTTTGGATCCGGAAGGTTTTGAACCGGTAATATATCACATTTCATTACTACCAAGAGAAGACATAAAATATCATATGCCGTACGACAACTTTGACAGAAATGGGACCTCTGCTGAGATTGATGACGATCATTCACAGACCCTTTGCAATTACGTAACAGGACCGGAAGACCCCCTTATTATATTGTTGTATTTTGAGGCAAAAGTGGTCTAACGGTTCACAGCACAGAAATGGAAATGGTGAGCCGAGTTTTGGCTTGAATTGAGAGATATATATATGGAGAGGAAACACTGGAAGGAATATCTATGGAAATAAGCGAAAAATTATTTATTTTTGATCACGCTTCATCGAATTAAAGACAATCAAGATGATATTTATGCAAGTAATGTTTGCAAAAATATATTCTTATATGCATTGTTTTAGTTCATACCAAGGATCAGAAAAGATAGCAACTATAACAGGGCCAATTCACATCGTCTTAGCCCTCAGCCTTTGATGGAATTCGAACCCAGTAGACGCTTAACAGCATTTCCCAGGGATACAATCGTTGAAAACGACATCACTATCAAAAAACATGATTAAAATAAAGTGACGATATTTTGAATAGTTGATGAGATGGATAATCTCTTCAAGATATCAATTACCACATTCGTTGTTCTAGTTAATGGGGCATTAGGACCAAGTGTGGAGTTCTATAAATCAGTGATTGATTGATCTGAATCATACAAGACCAAGAACAACTGAAAGAGAAAGATAATTAGGGATATAGTGAAACAACTTATATATATATATATATATATATATATATATATATATATATATATATATATATATATATATATATATATAGAGAGAGAGAGAGAGAGAGAGAGAGAGAGAGAGAGAGAGAGAGTTGCGTTGATAGATGGATAGATACTGGGATACCTATGAACAGACTACAGTCAAGTAAACAGAGAAATGAACAGATATTTAGTTACATATAAAGAGACAAATATACACTCTTTCTAATTATTGCTATCTCTCACTATTTTCTCTGTCAATTTTTGTGTTTTGTAGTTTGAACCTAATTGAACTTGTCAGCGGCAAAGATGGAATCGTCACAGTTCACCGCAATCAAATCAGCGATACAATTATAGCCCAGATGAAATGGTGGTGCTTCAAATATATGACGGTTACAAAGACTTGGAAAGAAAGGAGGACACGGTGAAAGGAAGGAGACAGATGGAAAGATTACGGAAAGATGTTTGAATTTACTGTAATTATCTGATATTCACTCTACGGCCTTTCTTCTTTCCAGCTGTTCTCAATTAGCGACTATCTTTGTATAACTGTACACTACTTTCCAACACGTTATCTCTGTTTTGATTACATTCTCAAAATCTCTCCCCTGCATCAATTCTTTCAACGTAAAAGTTTTACTTCTAACGTGTGACGGACACACAGACAAACGGACAGACGTAGACGTTTTCTTTATTGATATAATGATCTTAGCAAGGTAGAGACAATGAGAGGAGGATGAAAAGATTATTTGGAGGAACGTGATGTAGCAATGATTAAGTAAAAGTAGTTTTTAGGTAATTTTTCTGATCTGAAACTCACGAATGTCTAAGATAAATTTCATAAAAAGACACCTGCTTATGATCGAGAGAAATTGACATTGGGGGTGAAACATTTTTCTATCAGTGAATAGCTTTCCTCCCCAAAATCAAAACACACACACACACACATATACATTTACATATATATAAATATATAAATATATATATATATATATATGTATGTATGTATGTATGTGTGTGTGTGTGTGTGTGTGTGTGTGTGTGCGTGAGTTTTTGTTTTATGCTCAGCCTGTCCTCTTCATTTTAAAGACAATCTATTCCAATTGTTTTTTGTTCATTCTTCATTGCTGCAAGAATAAAAATGTCCAATGAATCGTTTTTCTTCTTCCAAGTCTTCAGACTGAATGCATTTTAAAAGTATTTTCCGGTCTTTTAACTCCAAATTAAGCTGCCTACGCCTAAATCACTTCCCTTTCGTATATTTTCTTCCAGCATCAGATTTTGAATTTGAGCGTGTCACTTAAATGTGAACAATCGTTTTTTACGTTTGAAAAGGAATTACTTATCATGAATGGTTTTGTTCAGACTATTTTTTGCATTCTGATCGTAGATCTGTTCACAGCGTTCCAGTCATTTCACGCTACAACTTTCTACATCGAATGTATATTGATAATTCTTCATCTCAAAATATGGATTATCATTCAACAAGGTTCAAATCAATTCATTTTACAATCTACAATGTTAGGAGTGATATTTTTTCTACTCTTACAGTTGTCCAGTTTATTAACTACAATCTCCATCCATCTTAATGTTTTATTTGTTTTCCATCACAACTTACCAAAACCGTCATTAAGTATACAGTGTAGATCAACAGCATAGACCAGATAATAAAAAACATATAGACTACCAGTTGGAGTAAATTGCGGGGGAAAAAATGCAAATTATGAATTCTGTAGTATAGTTGCATGGGATGTGGTTGTTTCGGTCCCAAATCAAGACTGATAACACAACCACATACCAAATTACGTGTGCCATACCGTTGCACTTTGCATGTTGAGCGTCAATGAAAAATCTGTTGTGTTTTTAAACAGGTCGTTAATCACAAAATAGCTGTTAGGAACGAAAGAAAGGAACATTGAGCTGTGTAGAGAAAAATTGGTCCCATCGGAGATACGAAGAACCAAGTCTGTTTGTAAAAAGAAATCCATTTCATTACTCTTACGTATCAAGATGCATAAATGTGTTCTATGAATTTTGACGATTAGAGAGCTCACAATTGAAATTCACTTTGGTCCAATTCTGCAGATAAAGAATGATAGAGCGAGAGATCCTTACTCAGCAGTAATAACCTTCATTTTTATGATAACCAGACGATTATAGAACGCAAAAGATGATAGTGTCAGCAGAAAATGCTTCTTTGTATTTAGAACTCATGATGAATATGCAGAGATTTTCTTCAAATCTTTTGTAACCCAAACATTGAAATAAATTTATTGGTTAACGAACGCAGATTTGACATTTTCCATTTTTTTAAGTTCTAAAGAGAAAAAACATAATAAAAACGGAATTCTGTTTCTATCAACATATTCTTCAAGTACAAGTCTAGTCGTCCAACATTCTCTCATTAGAGAATCTAGCTTCTGGACATATGTTTGTACCTTCATATTTGAGATTATCACCACAGAAAATAAATATTATTCACGTTGAAATGATTTTCTTGGTTTTTCTCTCTTTAGAATAGGAATTAAAAAAAGATCCTATAAACTCACTGTTGATGAACAATTAACATCTTTGGATTTTCCTTATCGTGGTATCGTTTATTTACATGTACCATTTAAGGTGTCGTAGCAGAAAAGTCATTACTGCAAAGTGAATGCTGATTGTCTCAGCAAAAGTTGAGACTTGATTCATTAATTCCAGTTTCGGTGCTGTCAGCTATCTTTATCTCGAATCCTTCCATGAGATAAGCAAAGTTGTTACTTGAGAGTGAAAAGTAGGAAAGACATTGTCTGAAGACACCAAGTGGGGACTTGATGTGCAAGTGTATGTGCTGTAATCTTTGGATCCAGTTAGTAGAAAATGTGTGATTTGTTTTAATGAGAGAGAAAGAGAGAAAGCAGTCAGGATGCTGATTCAATTAGCACCGATGCAGAAGTAGACAGGAAATTACGGCAAGGGGTGATGATGGAAGAAAGGAAATTGGACAAAGGTGATCTCTTTCATCACAATGTAAATGGAGTGGGAATCAAGATAAGATATAGGTTCGATTTGATGTTGGCTTCACATACACTGATGTCTTGAAATGCTGTGCTTCTAAGATTTAATAACTATAAGCCAACTCTCCTCCCAAGCAGTAAGATTGTCGCCATGATAAAGCCTGCAAGTAAAAAAGCTTTGAATCTAAATTTTGCAAACATGTGATTCGTGGATCATAAAGAGTTGATCTTGATAATTTCATCACTCCTAGCCTGAAATTCGTTTTCTTCTGAGGACAATAAGAACAAACTACTAAAATAATGAACATTCCTCGTCCTTCTTGTTCAATTTTGAGTGAATAAATGAAGAATTGCTACCCAATTGTACGCACACACACACACACACACAAACACACACACCTATATATTACTTCCCTTATATCAGATTTTTGTACGCAATCTTTCAATGTTCTATGTTTCTTCAATATTTTCAGGATTTTCGTATGGTATCATTAAAATATTTGGTCCAAATATATTTTGTCAATTTTCTTATTGTATTAGTTAAAATCAACTTTTTGCGATATATCACAGACATTTTGCATGCATTGTCTTTATGAATCAACAATTAAATTTCCTGAAAGAATTTGAATCTGGTACTTGCCATCCCGACTCCCTCTCTAATGGGTTGAGTTAAGCTTAATAGATACGAAATCCCTAACTAATTGGAAGTGCGTTATCACATCACGACTAGATAACACAATTAAAGCGAGGGGAAGATAAAATATAGGGTTTGCCTGCTAAAAAGAATATACATTGAGCAGAGAGAGAGAGAGAGAGGGAGAGAGAGAGAAGGAAAGAGAGAGAGACAGAAACAGGAAATAAGAGACATTAAATGGCTGTTTCGTTTTTTTCATTCGATGCATTTTGTTTAATCATATAAATGTAACTCATAAACGAAGCATAAAATGCCACATTGATCTGTGTTCCCTGTTGGTTTATTCTGATCAAACCATGGAATTTCCATGGAACTTGCTGAAATATATTTAATCTAATTTCATGCAATGTCATTCGGACAAAATTAACAATTCAGTTGCTTTTCAGCTTGTTATCCCGAGAGCAATCTTTATCATAAATCAAACATTGATCTCCACAAATTCTCACGTTGATACATGGAATTCGCTATACTTTAATGTATGGTAATAACAGATTTTTTTTCATTTTTTTCTAGATATTTCCATCGGGAATCTAAAAAATATTGATAAAATTTGTAAAACAAATTCTCACATGTCCTGTAAGAGTCCAAGGGAACCAGAATCCACAAAAAGGTAGCTGTAGGGTTAATCTTGAGATTGGTTGAGATCTGAATGACGTGCAGATAATATTTCAAAAAGAAACTAAAAAGCTTCAATGTCTGAAACGTGAGCCAAAAATCAATATCTCGATATATCCTTTTAGCTAATCGGCATAAAAATATAGAGAATCCTAGATAAATTCCAATCTTTCAAAATTCACCCAATTTATTCTTTGGCCTAAAGATCAGTAAGTAACGATCTGACTGACATCCAATTGCACAGAAAGGTAGCTTTGAAGTAAATCCTGTAATTGATAAAGTTTGCATTTACAGCCCCAAATCGGTCACATCGATTTCATAATTATATCTGAATCTGTAGACCAGCTACAACTTTGGAATTTCAGATACATAAATCCAAAATATATTGGAATACAATAGTAACTGAGGAAAAAGAAGATTCACGTACTTGAAGCTGATTGTAAACTCTTACAAAATCTCTGTAACTGAAGTGGAGGATAAATTAAGTGGGGGATTAGTTTTCCTTGGTTTGAGGTGATAACCTGATCCATCCTGATTGTTCTATCTTTGCATGATATATTCATGAATATAAAGATAGGTGTTAGGTCAGGTGTTTATCAGCAAACTGATTTTCTTTATTGTTACAACCACAACTATTGCTTCAAGCAACATTTCTACTGACCAGAGACACATTCCACATTTTTTATTCAAAACCCCACATTCTGTTAGAATAAAATGGTTTAAAAAAAACTATTGTTGTATCGATCTGTTCTCATTGTGATTGTTAAGTAAACTGTGAAATTAGAAATCATCCAAAAATAATGTGACATTTAAGTAATTAAGATTTGATGAATATCAGTTAGTATGTTTTTTTTAATTAACTATTGGTGTAAGGTTATCATATTTTTATGCTAAACATTTGTAGTGTCTCTCAGGCTACTGATTTTCATGTGAAAGGACAGGTTGGGGTCATTATGCAAGTGCAAATATCAAATATGGAGCAAGAAACAGCAAACAACAAGCCATTAAGATCTATTTCCTTCAAACCAGTCGTTTTAGACGCATTGTTACCGCCTGCCTCTCTTTTTTCGCTGCTTCTCAAACATTGCTTTTTTTATCATTATGTTGTCTATCATAAAGAAATAGCTAACACAAAATGGAACAATTTGATACGTCTGTAGTTTCTGATTACGATAACTTACTATTTTCTATCTTTTGAACAGTCTTTATTTTCCTGCACTATTTCGGCAAATAATTCCATTCATTTTACCCAAATTTTGCCTCTGTTAGTGTTATTCATTGATAATTGTAATCTAATGTTTATAACCATTCATTTATTTATTGTATAACCATTGTATAGCTATTTAAACCTTCTGGCCATATTTCATGGTGACACATTTAGGCTGTTTCTTTTCTAAACGAATCAAAATACAGAACTTGTTAGTTAAGTCAAGGTTGTGCTTTCCTTTTTGGACTTTTTTTTATAACGACAGTAGCATTTATTTTAGTACTTCTTAATGCAAAAAGGCGTTTTCATGACATAACCGGGGATTTCTCCTCCTACAAGGTATCATAATTAAGTCTGATAACTTTTTTCAAATCAATTTTCTTCGGTTCTGACTGCAATAAACCTCGATAGAAGATTTGACTATTTTTTTTAGATGAAGCCCGATTAAACTTGAAGCAAAAATAACAGACAACCTCAAGGGATCAAACATTAATTTCTCTCGGAGCAAAATCCTTGATTTTGTTGAAGCCTTACTCCACGATTTCGTAAGATTTGGATGGAAAATAATCTCCTGTAGAGAAATAATCCATGTCTTAAAAGGAAAGAAGGATAAAGTATTGGTTTTATTGGGATTTGGTTTTTGTGTTATACTTAGAAGCCGATCAGGATTTGGCGTCTTGTTTACCTCCATCGATGAGGTTCGAGGAAGAATAGAATTGAACGAATCCGTGAGCGGATCAAGGATTTCTTCTAGATTGAAAGATATACTTTAACCATTTGCGTGATCTTCCATCGTGCAAATGCTATCCACGAAGAGACGATGATTTATACGGCTCACTTATTTCTTCATTTATTTACCAAGATGTTACCAATACATTTCCTGAGGTTTCACCAAATAACTTAAAACCAGTGTTCATCGCAAATAAAGTTGAAAACTCAACAAAACAAATAAAATTCCCGAATATACAGTATTTCTTAAAACAAATATTTATTTGTCAGCACAATATATATGTATCATTTTATTAAAATACAATTAACCCAGATTTCTTGATAGATCACGAAGATCAAACATTATACAGTGAATCCTTCAGATCAAATCGAGGTTATTACAGTGGCTACTGACTTATTGATGTATCGTCATATATGCATATATACCGAGAGATTTTGAATTAAGACAAAAGGAGCATTCATTTCCTTGTCAACGCAATTTATCCTTGCACAACTAGCACTTCGATAAATAGGGTCCCTATAAATGGTTTTGTCACGTAAAAAGTAACCACTCAGGCCAAAGATTAAAATCTCTCCAACTATCTTACCTAGGTCTATAGGGTATCATCCAACGAGATCATTAAATTTCCTGAGGATATCCAATAAATTGAAGCGAAATTGATAACAATGATGAGCGAGATGAAAAATCATAAAAGAATAACCGATATCCGCTACCATCAATTATGAAGTCAGCTTGAACAATTTACTCAGGGGTTTAAGGAGGCAACTGGATGAGCCAATTGAAAAGTTTCATCTTCTAAAGCTGTTGCACAATCGACACATCTTGTCAAGAAATATCATAATCTGATTCTATGAGTCAAGATTTCATAGATCCCCGATCCCTGACAATCTCTTTCTTCACCTTTTACAATGCATTTCAGCCACAGAAAAATGGATGAATACATACATGCATACATATTCCAGCTTTGTTGGCAGAGGGTTCGATCGGGTTTGTCTAGCTTGCAACTTTATGTTTTTAAAGGTACTTTGAAACATACTTCAATAAAAAAACGGTAGTGAGTGGACCAGGTTGCTTTTTGGCACAAAAAATGTGTTTGATATATAAAACAGGATTCTTAATTCCCCTTATAAATGAGAAGTTTATCTAATATCGATTGCTTTAAATGGATAATACAAGTTATTTTACGTCTTGAAGTATATCCATTAATTCCAAAAATATGCTCCACTTAAATAATATCAATGCTAGTTAGTTGCCATTTTGTCAGGGATCACATGGGGCAATGATTTAGTATCCACCCTCAGATAGGCCAGGGGAAATTCAATCTGTATTTCAAACACACTGCTCACCCAAAGCCTCGTTTAGACTACCTTATAGAGCTTCTCTGTGATGTATCCATTCCCGAAATAGAGACAGTTTTACCAAAACCGGGTAGAATACTGAGGGAGGTCCTGGGGTATTCAAGAGACTTATTCTCACTAGATTTTCTATAGAAAGCCATCATTCACTAGTTGTATGGACACAGCAAACTGAAATGATGATATCGTTTCCTCTCCAAATAAATTAGTTTGGAGCAAACAAAACTGGAGTCGATGGATAAGTCCAGAAGAATAGTGGAAAAAGCAAACAAACAAAAAAAAAAACAACCAAAAAACAAACAAACTTATAGCTGTGATTTATCTGAGTTTCAAACTTCCAGGAAAGTTTTTTTGAACACTCAACTAAAGACATTGGCAATATTGGTTTGTCCGTCATTTATTTTCAATTGTCCGTCGAATGTCCAAGAATGATGAATTGTTTCTGTGTGATCTGCATTCCCCTGAAGGTAGTCCGTCAACACAACAGAAATACATTTTCTCTTTTTAACAGGGGAAACAGGAAATGATAAATGGCCGATACGAACCAGTGACTTTAGGAAACGGGATGGAACTTGAAGAAAACATGGAACAAGTCAGAAATAGTGTATCTTTACTGACGGCATTGCCAAAAACTGGATGAGACTCATTTCATGTATGGCTATGATGCAGGGTAGTTATTGTTTAAGCATTCCTGTCCAGAATTCCTTGTATCTTAACGGACACGACGATTAAACCAATATAAAGCACATATGCTCACAAACACAATCCAAAGCTATTGCGGAATGAGATTTTTCGTAGAAACTACGTTGTGTAGAACGAATATTGGAATGAAAAAAAAAACAAAAAAAACTCACGGGGACTCTACGATAAGCATATGATCAAATTCAATCTTCAAACTCTTTTTCCGGCCCCATATTTATTATTCTATCTTTATTGTAGTAGTATTATTAGTAGTAATATAATCTTGATTCATTTACTATTAGATGAAACAGTGTTGGTCATTATAAATTTTGACGAATATATTTTCTCTTCATGATATATACTGTTTTCTGAAATTGTTACTAACAGTATTTACTTAAATATTACGTCAATGCGAAAATGCTCTGCTTTTACGGAAAGAATATTAAAACTATTTTAGTATCCAAAAGGCTTATGAAAAAGTCTGTAAAAAAATAGTAAAATGAATTCTAAATGAATTTATATAAACATACAACAGCTAGCGTTTGAACATATGGATTCTTCTTTTTGTACAGCGAAGAAATAATTTATTTTGGAGAAAAGATAATTATTAGCGATGTAAGATCAATTCATCAAGAGATTCAAAATGAAAATATTCCATTATTTTAACCTGAACTAACGATATCAACTTATTTGAAAAATAATGAGAAAATTATAAAAATGCATAATTCTTCAATTTCCAGCTTGATAATAGCGCTCTAAACGTATTGAATAGGAAAAGCAAGAAAGTTTGTCTCCACACAAATTTCAGCAAAACAGTTGCCAAATATCTTGAGGACACAATCGAAATTGCCAAACTGAAGAAAATAGATCACTACATCTATTTACGACAAACAATCTCCATGAAATCACCGAGAGGAAAAAAAAAAAACAAAACTGTTCAACCTTCAAAAACAAAAGAATCCTATTAGCAATTGAAAAGAGGGCTACAATCAATGCACCTTCCCGGTAGACATCTGGAGATGAAACACTGGACCTTACCAAAAGATTGGCTTTAAAACGGAAAGGAATGCAAAGTGCCTCGGATAAAATCACGCTCAACGTGACATGGGGAGATCATGAGACAGCACTGTAGATCAGAAGAAGAAACAAGGATCAGATTTTGGAGATATCAAAAAAAAAAAAGAAAAAACTCATAGAAGATATCATCAAATCAAATCGTTCTCCTTATTTATTATCATTTATTTTCAACCATTATGCAACAAGCACAAAAGAGAATCATGATCAGTATTAGACGGAGACATCACACAACAGTGCAAGATATAAGATGAACAAAAGAAGTTAATGATTTCATAAAATGCATTACAAAACTCAAATGATAATTGGCTGGTCGTGTTGCAAGAATATCAGACGACTGATTGGCATGTAGTTAACGTGTATCTTCGGACATAATATGTATAAATGTGGCCGGCAAAATATAAGATGGTGTGACGACATAGAAGAGTTCAGAGAGTAATGACTCCATGACACCCATGATAGAGAGGCCTGTTCAGCCATGTAGAAAGTCTAAGTTCAATGACTAACGCTAAATGTTGTTGATTATGGTGATGAATTATAATTGTCTGGTATTTCCCTTCATTTTGAAATTTACAAGTTTTTTTCATTGCTACTGATTCAGACAGACAGTCTATGCCTAGAAAAAAATGAGATAAAATATTCGCTAAAGATTATTAAAGATTGTCAATTGATCTGTAAATTGTACAATTTAGCTGAAAGGTTGAGAGAGTTGATAAAAAACAGTGAAAATTCTTTGATGGCTACTGTTTACACGAATGAAAGATTTTGCAATAAAAAATTGGAAGCATTTATTTCAAATTTGCAACTTTTATGAATCATATACATTTCTTGAATAAAAAAGTAAAGATAGTTTAAATGAGTAGGACATTGAGGTTATATACTAATTCACGCATAAACACACAGACACAAACAAACATGCTTATATATATATACATATATATATATACATATATATATATATATATATATATATATATATATATATATATATATATATATATATATATATATATATATGAAGAGAGAGAGAGATAGATAATAGATACCTAATGATTCGATATGAACGGAATGTGATAAATAGATAAATAGATAGATCTATCCTAGCAATCTTATCTTGCTGACCGTTGCCTAAGTATTGAGCTTCATTTATTCTCCCCACACTCAATAATCGGATGAGCTGAGTGAAAATTGATAATCTTGAAGAATTGTGCTTCGCCGTAAAAGGAAGTTTCGCAAGACCATTATTACTTCAGAAAAAGTGACCTCTCATTTTATGCTCTGCATTTACAGTCATCAAATCGTTATCAAGCTCGATTTACAGACAATTCTGCTAGAGTTCGATCTTCATTGTGGTCTTTCACTCGTGGTTAATGGAAGGCTAATACTGGCTGTTGTAGTTATTACCATATTTGACGACATATAAACCTCCCCAAAATGGTTGATAATGTAAACGTGACCTGTATTTCTGACTAAGCCGCTAATATATATATATATATATATATATATATATATATATATATATATATATATATATATATATATGGATATGTGTGAAAGAGAGAAATAGGGGGGAAGAGAGGGAGAGAGAGAGAGAGAGATAGAGAGAGAGAGTATAAGTGAGTGGCAATGCTTCCCATGAATTACATACTTTTCAGCCAGTGTCCTTTGTCTCATTTTTGTTTGCACACAGATATTTTGGGCGTGAACAACACAATTCCATGTGTGAGATACAAATTAAGTTAAATTTGATTGATGCTGATTTTTTGCACAAAAAGCTATCGGACTTCTACATCCAGGCCTTCAAACACGCACACACGCACACACACACACACACACACACACACACACACACACACACATATATATATATATATATATATATCTATATCCGACAAGATAACAAGAAGAAAGCTAACAATTTGAAGAAGAAATTACTTGATCTTAACTATGTTTAGTACGTCTCAAATTCTTCATTTATAGCTAACATTTCATCTGTAATTTGTGTTTCATTAGAGCTGATGGCGAAAAATGATATTAGAAATTGATAGTACGTTTACATTAGGCCTAGTTGTAATGTCTTTGTAATGCATTTTTTTTTGTTTTCAATGACGTTGTTATAGAAACAGTTTAGGAAACCAAGTATTTTTGCAGGGTTCCATTAATTATTCCATCATGTCCGTATAATAATAATAATAATAATAATAATAATAATAATAATAATAATAATAATAATAATAATAATAATAATAATAATAATAATAATATATATATATATATATATATATATATATATATATATATATATATATATATATATATATATATATATACTCAAACAAATTGTCCAATATGTCAAAGACTTGTACAAAAACTTCTGTTCTGCCAAGAAAAGGGATATTGGACAATAAACAGGGAACATCAGACAAATATGACCAGTTCGAGGATTTCTCAAGTGTGAATCCGTGCCAAGTGAAGCAAGCCATCAAACAAACAAAAAAAAAGGAGAAGCCTTCGGACTTGATAAAATCACCCAATCAAAAAAGTCAAAACAAAAAGAAAACAACCCCCTCCAAAAAAACTGGGACAATCATCACTAGGTAACTAGCCATTCTATTCAACTGTGTCCTGTTCATTCTTCCATGTTTCAAACAAGGTCCCAGAGAGTTGAAACACTGCAAACATAACGCTGTTATATCAAAAAAAAATCGAAAAACCCCAGCAGCTACAAGCTGACAAGCCTGCTTCACTGCATTTCATTTATCAGGCTGAACCAAAACTCCGAGCCTTTTTAACCCCAAAAAGTTATATAAATTCTTCACAGTCTGTCTTGAGATGATCGCATAAAACCTAGATTAGGAAAATAAATCTGAATAGACAGCGTATATCTAAGTAACTTCCTCTTTGCTGAGAACTTCCGTGATCTCTAAGCAAAGTTAGATGTACTGAATGAACGAAGCAAAAAGAAAAAAAGTCTCGACATGGACCAACAACACAAATATGTATTACAAGAACACATCAATCAAATTCGAAAATGCACAGTTGGAGAAAGTAGACCGAAACGTATAAATATGACAACAAATTTCCATGAAATCCTCAATAGAAAAAGAAATCAATCAAAGGATTTCTCTCGGTGAGCAAGCTTTTGGTAAAGTCAGCTCTACCTTCGAAAACAAGAAAAAAAAGTCTGCAGTCGAGAGTTACCTTTAGAGCTGGAACATAGAATCCAACCAGAAGATTGCCCCTCAAACTGAGAACGACGAAACAGGAGAGAATCATGCTTAACATAACATGCTGAGATCGTAAGGATATCACAGGATAAGATAGAGTTATGAGCTAGACAACTTCTGAAAATACTGGCTGTGCGTCACCAACGATAGAGAGATTTGACTAATTTTGAGAGGGTCTCTGTCCAGCGATGGACGCTAAAAGATTGGTGCAGCAAATGAATCATAATCACAACGATATATATATATATATATATATATATATATATATATATATATATATGATGAATTTAAACACATGTCATGCATTTTTTTACAAATTGAAAAATACGTTTTGAATAATATATTTATGTATATATGTGTGTGTATGTGTGGTTGTGGATGGGTATATATCGTGTACAAATACGGATTTGTACACATGGCATAAAACATATTTGAACATTTGACAAAATGCATGATGCAATTTTTTTTACATATGATAAGTATAAATATTTGTTTGCCAATACATTCAGAAATGGTGCCATGTATTGAAATTACAGGTAACTATCTTTTCAACAGAAGTATATAATGAATACAACTGTCTTGTTTTACTTTTGTAAGTCTACATCTGTTTAAGATGTTACAGACAAAAAATATACATTCAATATTACTATAATTGATTAGTCTCTTTTTGTAACAAAACCTGCAATAATTCTGACGACTGGCAATATTTTTCAACCTAAATCCCAATGCATTTCGACGGGGAAACAGTAGAACATATGAACTATACGTATAGAAGTTTTTTGGGGGGTTTTAATACTACCAACAATTCCTGGCCACTGACAATCCCCTACCTTCCTGATTTCTCCACATTTTTTTAGTGTAAAATTATGAAAAAATTTGTTACATTTTAAATGTGACATCTTTATTCCGTCTGTTATACTGTCATTCATTCCTGACCATTGACAATCCCTTCCTCCCTGATTGTTAATACATTCCTATATCATATAGAAGAAAGAGACACAAAAACAACGTCAAGTAAATAACAACCATTTTCTCAACAAGAATAAATGTTCGACCCGTATTTCTGCAGTTGGAGACGGTAGAGTCTTATAAGGAAAACAAATCCGAGATATGTTAAGACTTCTGTGTTATGTAAGCCGGATTACTGAAGTCTTAAAAGATTATGAATGAATCGGCTCGGCTTACAAACAAGTCAAAAACATTTGACCGGATTATGCGACACTTTAACAGAGGAGAGCAATGCAAGATGTTGATGGGAACGAAATCGTTGAAAAAACACTAGATACGTGGGTATTCTTTCGATTATTTGGGTATAGGAACCAATAACATTTCTTTACCATTTGCTTCGATTTACATATAGAAAGATAGATTCGAGTAGAACAATATATATACATATACATATATATATATATATATAAACTTATACATATATATTGAGAGGGAAATGAAAGAGGGAGGGAGATTTAGATAGATAAAAAAAAATATATCATTACGTCAACTACAGACTGCTGTTTCGATGTATTACATCTCTTCAATGAGGCTATAGACTTTTATCCCATCCAGTACCTCGAGGCAGAATTGAATCCCTCAAATCGGACCCGGAAGCCGATATCCTACTTCTGGACTACGGAACTAGGTGGTTAGTAATGCTGTATGTAAGGGATATGTAGATTTACGCAGACATTCCTCATCCACCAGAGTGCTCTCTCTCTCTCTCTCTCTCTCTATATATATATATATATATATATATATATATATATATATATCGGTATAGATAGATAGATTGATGGATAGTTAGGTATATAGATATATAGATGAACAAATGAATTCATATATAGGCATTGTAAACATGATGGATTACAGAAAAGTGCCATATTAGCATATGAAAACCTTTGGAAAGCATTATTTCTGCAATGGTTCGTACTTTGATCAAATATTTACCGTTTTATGATGTTTATATCCTTTTCAACTTAAAATAGAATTACCAAACGATCAGATATATTTAAAAATCATGTTCCATTTTTGGGGATATTTTTATTTTAAAAATTCCTGTTGATCTCTGTTTGTTCTTGTCAATCGATATCAATTTACAAGTGTTGTACATTTGGTGACGTGTCAAGATCAATCCCAGTTGATTCTACTTCAAAGAAAAGAGGAAGTTAATTACTATCACCTGGACCACATTAGCAGATGACAGTAGACACGATCGGGCAAATCGTGACAAGGTGGCCTTATTTCTTGTACGTCATCTCTTTCTTATTTTAGCAGCATCTCATATCCCGAGTTGACTCGTATTGTGACCAAAAGAAACATTTTCACTTTATTGCATATGTACAGTCTTTCAGGTTTTTTTTCTAAATTCTTGCTTTCTCTCGTACTATTTCATTTTTTTTTCATGTTCTTTTACTCTAAATATATATTTGTTACACAATTTTTTCTTTCTTCGAATCATCAGGAATCAGATAATAAATTGAACTAATCCACCATTTCTTCGAGATGAAATACCAATGCAAATACCTAATTTCTAAATGTAAGAACTATTATGACTGTTTACTAAAAAATTCAGAGGGATACAATGCGTAGAACCTCATTCACGTTTCAGAAAGTCTTGAATGCATAGTATGTATACGACAAAGCATAAAACCATCAGATGACCATCATAAAAGTATTAAGAAATTATCCCTATCAGAAGGAAATGAATACTCGTGATCGATACCACATGCACATAAACACACACGCACATGCACACACATACACATGCACACGCACACACACACACACACATATATATATGTATATATATATAGATAGATATATAAATTAAATTATGCACACCAATATCTTGCAAAAAAGATAAAAAAATAACCGTAAGATAATACAGACCTGCTTAAAAGTAACTTTCATAGCACCTTGTCATGAATACTTTATCAATAGTAAACTCAACTGATAGATATTCCCTTCTCAGCGTTGAGATATGAGGTTTACACCACTTATAAGCATGCATTATATATATATATATATATATATATATATATATATATATATATATATATATATATATATATATATATATATATATTGCATTAAATTATATAAAATCTCTTATTTGAAAAGAGATCCCCCGTTGTTACTGTATCCATAGACCTAAGCAACGTAAACAGAGCTCAATGGTAAGAGCAACTCTTCGCTGAAGCAGTCACCCCATCATTTGCACTTTTGATATCTGTAGCGTCTTTATTCCCCTTTAATTGTTTATTCTATTTACGTTGTCTGGGCCAAGTGATACATTAACTGTGTATCGACGGGAGATAATACCAAATAATAGTTACCATGTCATATAACGCAATTTATAATCATTCAGTCGGATTATATATATTCATTCAATTGTATATATATATATATATATATATATATATATATATATATATATATATATATATATATATATATTACGGATTTCTGTGTTTCCCTGGTTTTACACATCATGATTATGAATAATGTGTCAACTATGAAAGTTTTTATATTTCTTTAATTGTGCAGGAATGAATCACTCATTTTTCATAAATGTCTTCTTTAATTTCACTTCCCACCTTTTTGCGATTTTATGAAATACATTGAACAATCAGTATCTTATTATGATGATTGGAGCTAACCAGTCATGTCCCCAAAAGGAACTTGAATCTGTTCTAAATTCCTCAACCGCCAATGGAATCCCAATCACAGTAAGGAGAAAAATCCTCACATTGCATAACAGGAAATATATTAGGCTTCCAGATAAATGTAATCTTCTCAGTAGATATTTCAAACTATTTCCATTCTTTCTTTTATTGTCTTTAATTGACCTTGCAGATGTGCATTGTACACGCTCTCAAAATCACGACGCCAAAGTATTTTTTAGCCTGAGGAGTTGATTAGGTCGGGAACATTATCTTAATGCATCTTCAGATATTTTTCCGACAGGTTTTCACATTAATTGAATTCTTTCAAGGTTGATTATAGGAGTGACAGCTTCCAATTTTTACTGCTCTGATAGCTTGAACCATTACTTCCCAAAGTCAACGTTGCAACCCCCCCTCCCCAGAAGTACACATATGTACATACATTGAATAATTGGTCATGACCCAAATGAAGGTGGGTTCCATTGCTTCAATAGTCTGGGTTTTATTCAGAACAATAGTCGAAAAACAAATGCAGAGAGAATCTCAAAAGAGGAGGAAATTTTGTCAATATATCAACATCATAAATTTAGAAATCAAACCATCATTAACAATCTAAAACAGGGAAATAATTGTGAATAATAGAATATCTATAAATGTATGTAAACATCTGATGTATCCCAGTCCGTTCACACACAAAGCTTGTACTAAATTATCAAATTGAATATTGATCAGATGGAACAAAATGAAAGGGGACTGATATTATGTTTCCACCCCGAGCGTTACAGGCCTCCAAAATAATGTGTTCGGGGTGCAGATAAAAAAAATCTTCCAATGCAAATGAAATTGCAATCACAGACAAAGAAAGCTTCCTATTTCGTAATAAGATGAAACGAAAAACTCCTACATTAATGAAAACAAGTATTCATAGGATCTTATCGGTTAAGAATCATTTTCTTAATGAAACCTTTGATGTTTTTCTAACTTGTTATTTATTTGTTTTTCTTTCGTAAACAGCATTATTTCAAGGTTGATTAAGAGAGTAAAAGCCTTTTGATTCTGCTGCATGAATATTTTGAATTATTTTTCCTCCAAGTCTTTACTTATCTCGTATCAGTCAGCGATCGTGGCATGCCAAGTAACGTGCAATGTGTCAAAATAACAAGTGACAAGACAAGATGCAGACAGACATGGATCCATGTATCACTAATATTATTAAGAAGCCATGTAAACCATGATTAGTATTGGTCTGGAACATTTTAGTTGTTTTTCATCGAAGCTAGACTATCAATCAGTGACCGTTTGTTGATGAATGAAGATGGTAGAAAAACTGGAACAAAGGGATTAAAAATCTTCTAAAAAATACATCAGTCGTTGTAGAAATGTAGGAATCGATGAGATTTAGTTGATTTATTGGTTATTTTGGTGTATTTTGGGAAAATACTTTTTACTCAAATGATATCACACATTTGTTGATATTTTCATCTCAGTCAAATGTTTCACGGTTAACAGTGATTAGAAAATGGTGACCGATACGATCAACAAGGCAATCGTATTTTCTTTTCATCCTTTGACCAAAAAACAAGATTTGAGATTCGTTTGGTTTGTTCATGATCAACAAGAACCCAAATAAAAAAGAAGCCAGAAATTGCAAAGACATCGACAAGATACTCGATCTGGTTGGGAAAACTTTGACGAATCTGTAATTGCCCTATTGTCTGGAAGACATGATGGTGCAATGATATCATCCTTTGTCCAGGATAATTCTCCAAGTGAGAATGAAAAGAAGCAGCGGCAGAGGTAGATGTGGTCTGTTTCAAAAAGAATGCAAGCTATCATCTCCTATTCATAGTAAGCACATTAGGCTTTGAAAGCTGATTCCACTATTAAGATAGCAAACCCCTGCCCGGCGCAGAACTAAACGGTCAGTAGGACCAAATTTAAGCGATACACTCATTTATGCACAATTCTTCATCCACCAGAATGCTCCATATCAGAATGCACGCACGCACGTGTGTGTGTGCGCATGTATCCGTACGTCTGTTTTCTTTTGTATTAATGAAAAATTGCAATTTTCTTCTGTGACTGATAGGACTATGGAACAGTCATTATCTCACACGTCCGTCAGGTCAGCTAAACCAAGTCTTTATCTTTCTGTCGAATCGTATAAAGTAGATATTTAACTAAAGAAGTGTATGTTTTCAGCTATTATAAACGATGTTTAATTTTGTTTGGTCTTCATGTAGCAACTATGTCCCTTTTAGTGCATCGGAAGATTGTTTGGTCAGGCCACATTTCATAGCTAATAGCTATCCAGCCCACTACACAGATCATTGTCGGCTGTGGTGGGAGCAAAAGGGTTCAAACCTTCGTTAGAGCACTTCCCATTTAGCACCATCAATGTAGTATAATGAACAAGAGTAGGACTGGAAGAAGGTGCTCACGCTTGAGTATGCGCAGAAGAGAGGACACCTTTACTATAACTGTCCTTGATTAAATAATTCTCCCCCACAATTCTGAAACCCTAAAATTGAGTTCTACATGTTGTAGACAAGAATATAGACAGGTAGCAGAGGCAATCAATAATACGTTCATCAGATATAATACTTTCTTTCGTCTTTGCATGTTTTTATTGTTTATATAGATACATCTTATCGATAATTAACCACGTTATCAAAATCATACTCTTTAAATCTAGATAAATATATGCAAATTCAATAATGATATCTAAGTTGTCTACAACCGTGGATTTCAATGGGTTCAAATTAAATGTATAATACGTAAATATGGTTTATTTGTTTTCCATTTATCAACTGACTAATCAAGTACCTTTGGACTGGGATGGGTATAGCGTTATGTATGGACATATTTGATAGTCAGTGTCTGAATATGTCTTTAGCTAAGTTATTTAATATTGCAATTCAACGGGAATTTACAGCAATTGATGCTGGGTCAGTGAGTTCTACGTATGCTCCAGGCAAACTGGATGTTTTTGACCGTAGAAAATTTCAATCAATAGCCACATTTATGTATAAAAATAAAATGCAAAAAATAAGTTCGCTTGGTCAGTGTATACACAATGATCAATGGTGTCGTACTACCGATTTGGTCAGCCAAGAAGAGGATGTTTGTTTACGTAGGCATGGTAAGGCCCCCTTCTGATCAATTATTGAGTTACAAAGACCACACCTCCTATAATTGAGATGGATAAAATGGCTGGATACTTTCCAGAAATACCTTTTATATAATTGGAATACTATACATTTTTTTATATTGCAACTAAAAGGCCAAACTATTTGTGGTCAGTGTAGGAGTTATGTTTGGCCATATTTATGATCAGTGGCTGTCCAGGATCCTTGTCAGATTATTGATCAGCTGTCTAATTTGACCGGATGTAGCCAATCAAATTTTCACTGTGGTTGGTAAGTCCGACCAGCGCGAGAATTTCGGTGAAAAGTCAATATTAATGATAAATACATGGAAGAGGATCATAGAAATAAGCATCTCTCTCGTTCTCGCTCTTTGTCTCTCTTTTTATGTCCCTCTAACGTACACATGTGTATGCATATGATTGCTTGTGTCTGTGTGAGAGAGATAAGATGTGTATTGCATTTATCTGTACGCAGTATCCATTATATGAATGCTCAGATGGCTTCGATATCAAAATCGTATATATAACGCCAGGAGTGTTATGGCTTTGTATATCAGTATAGTACGCATTTTTATGTTTATAGTTATATATCATTATAAAACTCAGTAATCAATAAATAATTATCTAACAAATAGTCAATTACGCTCATTTATCTCAATCTTTATCTCTCTCTTTTTATACAAATATTAAATTCAAATTCCATATATTTTATAGAAACTTTTGATTAAAATGAGTTCCTGTCATTACACGATTAATATAACACTTGGCCGAGTCAACGTGATTAGAATAAACAATTAAAGAAAATTGGGATATTACAAGAATTGAACCTGCCACCGATGAGCTAGTACTTTCATGTAGATAAATTCTGACTGATGGCCTTTGATTTACCGGTGGCTGTTGAACTCGTTGTCATCATGTTTCCATTGAGTCTACTTTGGGTGGGGACTTTAAGTCCAAGAGAACACTGCTCATCCATGATTCAGGGAAGATGCTGGAAAAGGTGCATCAAAATTGAACTGATTTTGAATCATTAGTTTACTGTGGGTAACTGTGGTTCATTAAAAGCTAGAACAAAAACCCACAAGACGAAAGTATATCCAGAAAAGCGGATATATCGCCTGCTGGTAGAATCAACCCTTTTAGTTCGTGATCCATCGGATAGACCAGAACACAGAACAGCGCTTGTAAGTCGGGAATTACATTGACTTAACATAGACTCAGCAGCTTTCAATGAAACAAACATATCAGACGTGAATCAAATAAATTCTTTATCAACGGGTTTGACACTGCTGGAACACCAAAAGGATAAAAGCAAGGGAAAGGTGTTAGTTTTGCCGTAAGAACTTCTATTCGTGAGCATTTAGAGCGTCAATATGGCATATATTAGTATGATGAAACCGAGATTGTGAACAACATGTGTCAATTTCCTCGGATTGTTTCGTCTCTTCAAGCAAGTGGAGATTCCATACTATGACTTGCTTTGTGTTAAAACTCAAAGCAAAGTGATTTAATGACTGATCTTGAGAATAACTCGAACAGCTAATAACAAGGATGTTTGCTGAGTACAGTATAGTGCAGAATGTGACAGTGACTACGAATTGGTGCGTACAAAATTTAAGCTTCAGATACAGAAAAAAAAAATTCGCACTGATGAGGTGAGAGCTCGTATGTTTATCGACTTGACGAAACGTGCCCAGCTGGATATTCCAAAAACTGTATAGCATAAGTTTAGTGATCTGTTTATTACGGTATTTGGGAAACTTTGAGGAACCAGCCATGTGCTCTAGGAGTTGATATCCTTTGTTTGAAAAAGAGAAACATAGAGAACGGCCCTAAACTTGGAAAATTATTTTGAAATAATTGAAAAGGACCCCGGTGTTATTTAATGACATCGGAAAGCGACGTCATATACATTTTGATCTTTGCCCTGTAAATATGTACGGATATGTGTGATTTCCACCGATCAAACATAATGCACAAATATAAATAAAGATTGAATTTCAGTACTTGCTCCTTACCTCCTTGTTTCTATTCAGTTTGATGAATATATGACTGTACTAAAAGTTGATCATATTAACCGACTGCATTTGTGGATAGGTGAATAGACAAATAGATAGATACTATATACTTGTTTATATCCTTTTCCGTTGTGGTGTTAATTTCCCTTCGATAATTCAAAGATCTTTTTCGGATATTCCTACTCAACTCTAATTTGTCTCCAACCAAATCCAACCAATAGAAATTCAACCCAACCATTGCATTTATTACGCCAACGAAAATCCTCTTATCGCAATAACACAGGATCAGAATACGAACTATATATATGTTGACCTTAGCTAGGATCTTTTTATCCTCTATTTTTGTTCCTAATTTGAACGAAGCAGATTGGTTGCTCATTAGGGATTGATTAGTATACATTGCCATCAGTTCGATAAGTGAGAGGGAGAGAATGAAAAGAAGAGGGAAGGAAATATGAATTGAAGTGAGACAAGGGAAGAAAGGGAGGGATATATAGAGAGGGGTGAATAATCGAAAGCTTAAAGAGAAATCGAGAAAAAAAAGGGAAAAATGCGATAGAGATTGAGAATGAGAGAACGAGAAAGACAGACGGTGAATGTGAGAACGAGGAAGGATAACGAGGTAAAGATTAAAAAGTGGGAAAGTGTGAGAAGATGAGAGAAAGAAAACAAAATAGAAAGAAAAAACACGAATGGAAAGGAATAATCAGGGTCGAAGAATAAAAGATAAAAGACCGAGGGAAAGAAAAAATGTAAGCGATAAAGTGAGAGAAAAAAAAGGATGGCTAGAGACGGACAGGAAAAAATTAAAAAAATAAATAAAGAGAGGGGATAAAACTGAGAAAGAAGAAGAAAAGGGAAGAAAGGGAGAAATGAAAAAAAAACAGTAATAGAGAGATCAAAATTGAGGAAGAAGGAATAATGAAAGAGAGAGAGAGAGAGAGAGAGAGAGAGAGAGAGAGAGAGAGAGAGAGAAAGAGTGAGAGAAAGGAAGATAACAGGAAGGAATCAGTCTTTAGGTTGTCGGGTGTACGACCAAATGGAATTGAAAAAAGCACCAAAACTGCTTCCAAAAGGCGATGACCAATTAGTGCGAAAGATATCAGGGATCCTCGGGGAAATTTTTCCTAAATGGATGCTTGAATAACCCGATCATTCGGAGCAAATTTGGTTATATACTTACATATGTACCTGTAATGGTGAAATATATGCACACAACCACACGCGCACACACACACACACACACACACATGTACACATACACAGGTATATATGCGTATGTGTGTGCATGTATGTGTAAACATATATATCCGTAATAATAAAACATATACACACACTCTCACAAAAACACACTCATATATATATATATATATATATATATATATATATATATATATATATATATATATATATATATAAATTAGTGTGTGTATGTACATATGTTTCTCACTTTCAGGTATACATGTAAGTATATAACCAAATTTGCGCTGAATGATCTAGTTATTCAAGCATCTATTTAGGGAAAATTTCCCTGAGGAACACATATATATTTATCTACATATCCATCTATTTATACATGTATGTATGTGTGTGTGTGCGTGCAGGTGTGTAGCTGTGTGTGTCTAATATTAATTGCAACATTGGCTTATATACTTACATTAGTGTATTTTCTTTATGTACACTATGAATGTAAATGTATTACTACCCGGTCCGTTTCAAAGGCATCAAGCCGTTCCAAACATTTCCAGATCCAGTTGTGAAGCCGTTATGCAACCTGGCAACCGACCACAGAAGATATGACTATGTGAACAAACACTATGCCATCGATATAAATAGGTAATATTTAGTTGTTACTTCCCGTCAAACTCGCCATCTATAATAAGGTAGGGGCAAACACAGGCCCACACTATAATTAGGAAGCAAACCATCTAGATTTTTCAAACAGAATCTGAATTTTAGTATCTTATAGATATTTCATAGAACAATGATTCGTTCCTGACCAAAGACAAATAAAGTGAACTCTTGTTTTTTTTCAATCATGGAACAATAATAATTGGTGAAAATATTGAAAGTTCCTCTCATTTGTTTTCGCAGTAAAATTCAATGAAGATTTGATTTGGTTTTTTGGTTGGGATAATAACGTTTGAAACTTTGTTTAGCAAATGTTACCCCGAATGCCGGAGACCGAGATGGGCTTCTCGGAGCAATCAAAATATACATACCAGTCAAACTACCATCTGTTCCAAGATAGTCGTTTCAAAACATAAGATGCACCTCGAATCAACGAATAATTTAATGAATCTATCGTACCCACCCCAGCAGAAAACGAAATAAAAAGAAGAATTTTGAGAAGTCTTTAACATTAAAAGATGATTCAACTGAACTCCAAAATATAGACAATAATTGAGTCTCTTCTGTTAGAAACACAATATTTATATTGGTGGTCATTTACTTAATTTATTTCGCAAAGTAGATGAAAATTTGTGTATTATACAGTGAATCCAAAACGTATCCGATACATTTTGAAGGTGTGTTTTAACATTATTATATATCTATAAAATTTGGACTGGGAACTTTTGATTATTGTGGAAAAATGTTCATTGTTCAATCAAGTATCTTTTAACTTTTGTATGTTAAATTGAACGTTCTGGAATGTATCAGATACTTTTTGCACTCACTGTATTTCTTCCTGTTCTATAGTGGGTATGTGGATATTTTTTTTGTTAACTAAACACTTGTTTGTTCCAGTTTAGATTTGTGACCTCTCTGTAAACTTTGATTAGTTCTCTGATCGGGTCTTGGTTGCCTAAAATACCGTCACCCAACGACTACTGAGCTCCCTGCGTGATTTCACTTTAAGCCCCTTGAAATCAATACAAGAACAATTTAATAAACTGTTCCAAATATATGACAGAGGCTTCATGTTGTTTACAAGGCTGCTATTCCTATTTGGTCACTAATCTAATTACTTACTACTTGACATTCTCTACACATACTAAACTTTGCTTAGTTCTGCACATATGTCTCAGGTTGTTAATATAAACTCCTATTCTTAAGTAAATATTGCTTATCATTGCTTAAGTTTGTCTGTTCAACGTAAACCAACAAAGTTTAATAATAGCTACGGAGGGATATATCAAAATGAAGATAAAAAGAGAGGTACATTTGTAATTCACTTTGGGCGTAAGAAAATTATCCATGTTCGTATTATATTTGAATAAGAAATATGGATGGGAAACAAAAATTGGAAGAGATAAGAGAAAGAATAAGACGCTACAAGCAAATTATAAGAGAAGAGTGGAATATTGAGTAATCACGATGAAGATACTTTAATTGACATTTCCCGAAGACAACATTTGGTGATTAATTTTGCAAAATGGTTCAACATAAATACGTACACTCACACACATGCAGATGTATTCACAAAGTCGAACACCTACACACATACACATGCAGGGATGAACACAAAAAACACGTACATGCACACATAAACACATACACTGAACACACGCCCAAACTAAAGACATCCATACCAAGATGCATTTATAAGAGCGAGGTGTATTAGCCCACTTTTGCTTTCTGATTGGCTTTGCTAAATTAATGAAGAATCCAATTATCTTTGTTTAGGCACTTCTCCAAAATGTTTGAAAATGAATCGTTGGATGACTTGCATTTAGTTTGTGACCAAACTCTGAGACTGTAGCAACACAGTTTCCATCGAGTTCAGACGAAAGCAGGTCTTGTTTAACACTACAAGGCGACCGCTGTGTGGCAAATCTCTCAAGCTGGTCACATTTTCTAAACCTTTCAATCTATTTTCACTGACTTTCTTGTTTTAAAAAATGTATCCAATGATTACAATGAACATTTCTGGTGGCATCTGCAGAACCTTAGCCTCTTCTGAACACAATACTTCCATTAGGCAGAGTTTTTAAAATTTAATTTAATTTTCAAATGCAGATTGTTTAAAAAGAAAGAGAAATTAAGTTAGGTTGAGCCTTTGGAAGTATTCAAAATTGCCTCCCTTGCACTGCATTGGCCCCAACAGATATTGACCTTCATGATGTTATTTCCTGTTACCATTTTCTTTGGCATTTTGACGCAAGTGACCTGCCACTGGTTTCAAACATGAACAAAATGCAAATAGGGTACAACTGACCAATGAAAATATTTTTGTCCACCTCCAACAACAACAAGAAAAAAACAAAACAAACAGAATGGCCATCAGCTTCACACAACTGCAGGATTTTGATACCAATTACAGCTAACAAATTTGGAAACTAAAAATCTATCACACTTGATATGGAATGCAAACCTCCCCATGCCACTGACCAGATGGGCAAGATGAGTTCTATCAAAATTTGCAAAATGATCGGAATTCATGAGTAAGCAAAAACGAATGACCTATCATAAAACTCTTGGAATATATATATATATATATATATATATATATATATATATATATATATATATATATATATATATATATATATATATATATATATATATATATGTATGTATATATATATATATATATTTATATATATATATATTTATATATATATATATACATTTATATATACATTTATATATATATATATATATATACATATATATATATATATATATATATATTTATATATATACATATATATATATATATATATACATATATATATATATATATATATATATATATATATATATATATATATATATATATATATATATATATATATATATATATATATACTGCTAAACTCTCCCATAATCGACTATTCAGCCTGACATACCATTTATGGGTCCAACCTCGCAAACGAAATAATTTTGTATGAATTTTGTACTCTGGTAGAAACCAGTATAAAATCATTATCGTTATCTCAGATGGTCAGACTGTCTCTCTCGGATTACTGTTTATTTGCCTTGTCTAAAGTAGAACATATTAAAAATACGGAACCTAATCGAATTAATGCTATTTAAATCTGACAGCAGATGGTACCTTGCCAAATTACTCCATTCAGTGTTATTTACATTGCTACGTACATTCAAAATCGAATTGAATGCAATAAACTCTTGCATTCTTTCCTCATAATACTTTGTAGAAATGATCGATAATTTCAATAATTATTCTAAATGTGGACTTTCAAGTGTTTATTTGCCTTCAAGGATGTCGTTGTTTAGAAAAGAAAATCCATCTCTGAACACTGAGTGGTCACGTGTTTGGGCTCCTCCGTCCCCGGGGTTGTTAAACTATTATTTAATTCACTTGAGTCCATGAAAAGGTTTGCATTTTTCTTGTTTCTCGTTCTTGCAATCACTGAGTGGACTTTTAATTAGTTGTTGATTGAATAGTGTTGTGTCTTTTTAGATGCGTTATCGTCCGTTGTTAAATTGAAATTGGACCTGAGACAATGATCAGTGTCAAAAATCTTCAACAGTTTTATTTTAATTTTATTATATTTGGGGGGTATCAAACGTATATTCATTTTTATAGTGACTATACCAATTGAGACGATGGCTCTAACCTGAGATGATTGTATAATAGGCTTTGATCCTTGTTTTACGTATTTTCTGATGCTATAGTTTGATCACAGTTGAGATGTCTGGATTTCAAGTAGTCATTTTAAAAGTTGAATACATTGGCATAATACAATCGTTTGATTCTTATTTCATCCCCAATTCCCATTTAGTATGCTCCAGAATGAATTGAAAATCATCATCATCATCATCATCATCATCGTCGTCGTCGTCTTCGTCGTCGTCGTCGTCGTCATCATCATCATCATCATCAGTCTTTTAACGTCCGTCGTTGGACATAGACCTTTCCCAGAATTTGCGAAAATTCCCTATCATAGCCAGTATTTCCTGAATCTGTCAAGCTCATCTCTCCATCTTGTGTTCAGTCGGCCTCGGTTCCTTATGTGATATCTTGGGGTCCATGATGTGAGTCATGATGTCCATCAGCTGTTTTTCATTTTTGCAACGTGGCCTGCCCATTACCATTTGAGTTTTTTATTAGTTTCTATGATGTCACGAACACCCATTTTCTTCCTAATATACTGTGCTGTTTTGTGATATCTCCCTGTAAGGTTGAGCATGATTCTCTCATGCGCACGTTGCATACTTCTCAGATTGTAGGCGTGCAGAGTTGCATAACGGATATGGGAATGGTATCAGTTAACCGAGTTCAAGTTCATCTGCAGCTCAATTTCACACCAAACTCATAATCTTGGTAAAGGTATGGACCCTCTTTTGTCTATGCTATTCATAAATAGCAGGACGATTGGAGCTCTTTCGCCCAGTAAGATAGTTCATATTGAGCATAGGTCTAACTATCAGGTACCAATGCTCAAACAAGTCTTTAGAATCAGATCGTTGCTTTTTTCAACGTCTTCAAACCGTCCAGACAGTATCTAACGTCCCCACTCACCAAGGGAGAGAAAATGTATAAACATTTCATATTGATAAAAAGTGACGTTTTATGGACGATGAATAGAAAGTACTTGAACAGTTTTGATACTAACAGTAATACATTTGGGAATGGTGTGAATCCATTTCTACAAAAAAAGTATGGGTAAATGGCAAAATCGTTGTAAGGCCAACTCATTCACCGGGAGAGAAACTTCATCTTAGACCCAACTTGTCATTGAAACTGTACTATGGACTTTTGCTCCATAAGCATTCGACAGAAAAAAAATCACTTCTAAGAAAAAAAAAACGATTCATAGACATAAAGACAATGCATAAAATGATTTGGTTTTTCTGTCATTATCTGTGAAATGAGGGAAGATTTCAATGTTTGCCAGTAAGGTAGAATGGTCTTAAAAATCCTTAGGCTCTCAACAAGGAAAATAAGAAGTAGATAATTATCAATGTATATATAAATATATATGCGTGTGTGTATGTGTGTATGTGTGAACTAAAACTGCACATCATCTCCTTGGCTGAATCTGAGGTCAACATAATGCAATGGTCCCTTGCAAGATTGCAAAGACACACAACCAGTATCGATGTCAGAGAATCAAAACATTAGTTTTGCTGAAAGATATGTTTTGTAGATTTCTTTAGATTCTTTTCAGTTCAATGGAGTTGTCAGACGATGGTCAAACTTTTGAAACCTGGCTCGAAAAAGAGGCTCATGTAGCTAGACATTTGAAATCAGTGGAAAATCATCAACATAGGGCAAAATCTCTCATGCTTTCATGTGAGCATCTATGTAGTCTTCGTCAATGCTAACCGATAGAGCCACAAGGACCCTAACGGTAAGTAGAGGAAATTATATCGGAAAATTTTGGTCATTGTCTTTGTTTCTCTCACTACCGTAAATAATTCTTACCTTTTTCAGATTATCAGATACTAATATGCACTACTTGCACACACACACACACACACACACACACACACACACACACACACATATATATATATATATATATATATATATATATATATATATATATATATATATATAAGGATTACTCACATTTTTGGTTAGTATTTTAATTCTCACCTACCTTCTCCACGGAATTGAGCATTTGAAAAGCTACTTTTAAAGAGCTAAAATCGATCAAATCTAATACTTACCAAGAAGTATTTCGTGGTCCGTCGGAAACCAGAAATCCCCCCTCTCTCTCTTGCTGCTATTGAAGTGATCATATAGACGTATAGTGAGAGCGGAATTAAGTAAGAGGCAGAGGGAGAGAGAGATAGAAAGAGGGAGAGAGAGAGAAAAAGAGAGAGAGAGAGAGAGAGAGAGAGAGAGAGAGAGACGATGCATGGAATGAAAAAGAAAAAAAAAGATAAAAAGCTATATTTTTTTTTTCATTTATTCTTACTTTCACTCTTTGTTCCCATCGTATGTCTTCTTTTTATGTCTCTCTATAAATCTATTTTTACCAACAATCTCTTTCTCCACCCTCTCTCTCCGTGACTGTTTGTCTTCATCCATCCTTCCCCCCTCTCTCTCTATATAGATATATTGGAAAGAACTGTAGCAAAAATGAAAAGGAAGAAAAAAAAATCGATTGCAACCTTGAAGTGGAAGAGTCCATTTTACCAAAGAGAAACGAACAAAAAAACTCACACTGTTCATCATATAGATGAATATGGAAATAGATAAAGGGAGGAAGCAAGAAAGAAATAATTATCAAAGATTGAGAGAAAGAGAAGTAGAAAGTAAAATGGATGAACACTAGAAAATAGAAAATTAGTGTAGAGTATAAAAAGATTAAACTTCATGAAAAACTTGCATTACACAATAACTGCTAATTTATCTATTTTTTGCTTCCTTTCCTACTGCGCATGTCACATGGAAGGAAGAACGGCCATCTATTTTAAAAATCAAAATGGCATCCATTTTGTTATGTCACTTTTTTTCCTTCTAGCAATGTATGATTACTAAAATTATCCGTGAAAAATCTATTTTGTGCAATTTGAAATGTTTCCTCTTTTTTTTTTCTCGATTTCCACATTTAAGTAGAGTTCTCATATTACATTATTTGCAGGCCTGGATTTTTCAAGCTAATTTTAAACGCATGCTGTTTAGAAATTCGCAATCGAAAAAAGATTCAGTGTTGACAGGCGGAGGGAATTGCCATTTAAAGAGCTGGAGAAATTCATCGACTTCATATATACACATAAGTATGTGTTCATATCATAAGGTAATAAATGTGAATTCATGAAAACAGATATTTTAAAATCATATCTACCCATTTCCCTCTCTCTCTCTCTATATATATATATATATGTATATATATACACACACACACACACATACACACACACACATATATATATATATATATATATATATATATATATATATGCTAAAATACTAATCAGTAATTCATTATCCAATGTGCAACTGGTTTATTTCATAAAGTGCTCTGTACTCTAGCATCCAGTTAGAGTAGAGCTCCAAATAGAGTGAAATAATGAATTAGCAACACAATCACGTTTTTGGAAGACCTATAAGATAGCGGTTTTACTGAGATTAGTTTTGAATATAATGAATAAGAGGAAACCAATAGAGTAAGACATAGCAAAAACAAAAAGGTAAAAAAAACAATATGGAGAAATTATTCCTCAAATCAATGGAAAAACCCTTCTCCCGTGCAATCCACGAACTGAAAATTAGTTGAAGCTGTTTGGAAGGTTAAAAAAAAAATCATAATATCCATGACATTAAAGTGATGAAGAATAATATTTGTTGAATAAATATGAATAAACAGCTTTTAATTATACAAATCGCAACAGGTGTCCTTCGCGAAATAAATGTTTCGAAACAAATATTGTGTATCATGCTAAAATATCAACCCTAAAGAAACTCTCGGGAACAAAATATTACATAGGGATATCAAAAACATCAACATTCTTATTTGTTTGATGGCTTGTTTTGCCTCCCATGGTGTAACTCCCGGGACGTCCACGAATTGATTGTCTGCGTCTTGCGTATTCTGTTTGTTGTTTTGTTGTCCATGTTTTGAAGAGTACACTTCATGGTAGAAATCTTTGGAACGTTCGACAATTCTGTTTCTATCCGTCGATATGTATCTGTTTTCTTTGAGTAAGCTAGTTATGTATTTCTGTTCTATACTCATAGCTTTCGTTTTTAGAGGATGGTTTAGATGATTGCTGTCGTATATCTTCATTTCTTTTGTGTTAGTTTCTTTTTAATTTTTTTTTTTTCAGTTCGGTCCCCTCCATTTTCCCCCTTGTTATTGGTAGTGGTTTTTAGGTTTCTGCGCTTTTCAATGAGTTTCCTGAATTTTTTTTGAGATTTTGCTAATGGTCACTGTATTTCTTGGTTCAAACATAGTGGCCACTCCTATTAGAGTGGATAATTTGCCTTGGGGTTCGTTGATGTTGGTATCGTTTTCATCGGTAAGGATTATACATCCATTTTTCAATTTTAGCTTGAAGGGTTGGGTGAGTTCATTTGGTACGTTTATTGGTTACAGTTTGGTGTGCAACAATTTTCTGCGTTCATTATTGGTGTTTGCTTGCAACTTACATCTTACCATCCTACGGTCGCTTCCTATGTTTACTTGGTTTAGAATTTAAATATCTACGATGATGTCGCTTTGTCAGCTTGGATGTAGTCAATTTCGATTCCTGTTTCCCTTCCTGGGAACCTTCCAGTCCATTTTCTAATGGGTTTAAGTGGCCAAAAAGAGTAAAATCATGAATCTATATTTGTTTTTACCGAATGTATAATTTCATCCTATCTATCTATCTATCTATCTATCTATCTATCTATCTATATTTGTATTTATCTTTGTGTAAGTGTATGTGTGGACTCTTCACGAAATGGATTTATAATCCGACAGAGTATTCATGAATGCGTTATATTATTTGAAACTTTTTGAAATTAGTCACTTGACCGAAACAGCGTGAAAAGAAATAAACATTTTAAAGAAATTAGGCTTTTGTAGAAATCACATTTTTCTTTGATCATTTAATCAGAAATCAAAAATAAGGCTCTCATCGGTACATATTATGTCCCCGCCGTTCTCCATTCGGCAACTCTCTGTTCGGCGATTAGTTTCTATATCTCAGGAATTGGGTATTCATCAAATATTGAACTATTCTGTGCCCATAATTAGCATTCATAATGGTCAAGAGAAATAGTAATATCTTCAGAGGAAGCATATGAAGCAACTGGGAATGTTTAGATATTAGATAGAAATTCTCATTCATTCATGTCAATAGCAAGTATCTAATATCTCCCTATGTTTTATTGCTTTGCTGATAATTCGACTGTCCCATGATCACCTACACATTTAGCATTGAGTGAAAATACTCAGTCCATTGAAAAGGCACCAATGTCAAGGAAGTGCTTATTTCAAACATTATAAACAGTACAAATCATTATTAAGATAGCCATATCTCAAATAAGCCTAGCATATCAATATTATATTTTTATATTGGTATTATATGGATATATCAATGGGCAGTAAAATGCATAAGCATTATATTGTAAAAGTAGTCAGTAGTATTCTCCTGTGTACGTAAGAGATTTTTCTACGCATTTGTTCATTTTGGTGAACATTCTCCGATACTTTATGATTTCCGGCATAGAGTTTAAGTTGGTTTAATTCGAAGGATAAACTTATGATTCTTGAATAGATTTTTCTTTAGACTCTCTATCATCAACAATTGCTTCGTAAGGTCATTATTTGGATACAGAACTTCCCTCAAGATTCGCCAGACGTCTTGATCGAAGATGCAGCAGTGACAATACTTTCAGAACTTATCTAGCTCGTCACATCATTTTATTTTGCTGGTCATTGTTTTACAATGGATCTTTGGGGATCATGATATCAAGCAGTTGTTTGTTATTGTTGCAATATGGCCAGCCAATGGCCATTTTATAGCTTTCACGGTATCTCTGACCTCTTTCATATTCTAATATACTGTGTTGTCTTTCCACGTGATTCTGTGTATGATCTTCACCCTTTCACGTTCAGTTTTTATTATCTGGTCAATTTTTTGGTTATGTCCAATGTTTTAGCTCCAGGGGGTTGCAATGTTTTTTTTTGTATATACTTTTATAGAAAATGTAGGAGCAATGAATTTCCCCTTTTTAAACCGAGATGAATATCAGAACGAACTTAAGTTCGCTGATATCAGTTTCATCACTGTTAACCATTAGGCCATCTAATTATTAACACTTATTACCCAAAGCAAACAAATATGGAAATTGATAATTGATGCAATACAATTTGCTGTTGGGTGATCAGATTGAGAATTTCATCTCTCTTTTTCAAATCATTGATATTAGAGAAATGATTCAATCTATTAGTATTTGTTCAGAACTGAGGTGAAACTCTTTCAGCAATCAAGACTATTATTGTACGTTGAAAACTGGATGAAGAAGACGAAGAACCAAAAAACAATTAAGGGAGAGGTTTCCATGGACATTAGCATCTGGGCTTCTCAATTAAAGAAGATGAAATAAAATGCACTGACAAACACACACACACACACGCACACACACACATATATATATATATATATATATATATGTGTGTGTGTGTGTGTGTGTGTGTGTGTGTGTGTGTGAATGAGGCCCAGAGAGGGCAGAAAACAGTAACTTGTTTGTGCTTCAAATCCACATTCTATTATATATATATATATATATTTGTGTGTGTGTGTGTGTGTGTGTGTGCGTGTGTTATAACAAACAAAGGAGTTACTGCCACTCTCTATCCCACGTAAGTTTGAATCATAAAACGGCCCATTACCGACCAATAACAAGCAATTGTCATCTGGTGAGAGACAGATTAAAACAGCTGAATATCTTACACTCTAGGAAGACATTCGCTTAACCTTCAAGCACCATTTATCTTCCTATCTGGGTTGGTTAAGGTTCTATTGCTCGGCTGGAAGGGTCAGTAATGTGCGAAAGCTGTCTAGGTCACCACTAATTAAATTGTATAGCAAAAGACAAATATACAGACTCTTCCTTACAAAAATATAGTCAAGTTACAGTGAGATGGAAGTGAGATAACAGTTGAAATTGACAATTAAGAAGCTACTTATTTCTCGGTCGACACCGACGTTTCATTAACAGGGGTTCAGGTATGTGAATTCACTAATTGACCCACATATGCAGACACATATACACACACAGAGGCACACATACACATGGACACACACACACACACACACACACATATATATATATATGTGTCAAATAAGGAAAGGCTAACATTTTAGTTCTGCTTTCGAGGTATAATAATTATTGATAAGCCTTTACTGGATTCGTACATGTCTTCTGAAGGGTTAATATAATTCTGTTTCTGGAATTTACCGTTCACTGCCCAGTAGAGGGGATCACACTCAGGTCATTCGTACATTAATCTTGATTTGAAGATTAATGCACATATGACCTGAAACTAATCCCATGTAGTTGACGGTGGTGTCCACAAGCACCAACGCAATTTATGATATATATTGTATATGTAAACAGTTATGTGATTATTATGGAGACAATTCATTAAGAAACATATTTTGTTCGGCAGACCGCCTAAATGAATAACGAAAATGAACTCTGAGCAGGGCTTGAACCTGTCTCCCTTATTTTGAATAACTGTTACCGATGGTGCCATTAGCTTAGTCAGTAGAGCAGAATACTTATGTATTTACCGGAGAGTTGAGAGATAAGTTGTCAAAGCGTGCCGTTTCGAATTCTTGCTAATAAACAATGAACTCCCTCTAAAATCACCCCCCATATATATATATATATATATATATATATATATATATATATATATATATATATATATATATATATATATATAGTCATAGGGCAATCGTCAGACCGGGTGGATATGCTGAGTGGTCATAAATGGCTTACCAATTTAATGCTTGCTATGTAATTAATCATGCTCATTTAGGTCACAACAAATCAAACTGCAAATAATCATTTTTAAGCATAATCTCTTTCCTTGTTATTACATTGGAAACAATGCATTCCATTTTTTGCATTCCATTTTTTGCATTCTTTGCGTGCTCATTTTTTGTTTGTTTCATCTCCCTCATCTCTTTATTTCACCAAGTTAAACCTTGCATTCATTTCCCAGACTATAGTAAACCATCAAATGCCCAACATCTCGATTTACTCACCTTCATAACACCAAGGATCAGTCTGTCATTCACATCACAGTTAGTAGGGAACCAGAATACTCTGTCTGCAATATATATATATATATATATATATATATATATATATATATATATATATATATATATTGTGTCATCCACAGACAGCTGTTTCGATATATATATAGACTTTCCATTATCCCATCCTGTACCGCGAGGCAGAATTGAAACCTTCACTTCAGACCCATATCCTGCGTCTAGACTACGGAACTGGACAGGTAGTTAGGCTGAATTTAAGCGATATATTTTAAATTACACAAAAATCCTTCATCCACCAGAGTGCTCAATTCCTATAGAAGAGCATTGCATAAGCTTACAATGGATGAGTTGCCTCACTTAAAGAGTGCTCAACCCTGAATAGAGGAGCATTAATTATTGTGTCATCCACTGACAGCTGTTTAGATGTATTAATCTCTTCAGTGTGGCTAAATGCAATTTGAAGATTGTCTAGGAACCAAGTGGTAGCTGATATTCAAGCTAATCCAGTGGTTTTCAAAATTGGAAAATGGAAAGTTTACGCCAGGGCGTATGCCAAAGCCATTCATATGGAGATCCTTGGATCCACAGTCGTCAGAATTATTCCGTCAACCCTGCTGATATTGTCCAGAGGAAAGCAAAAAGCGATTTGTTCGGTATCAGCTTAGCAGCAGAAGCTGCTTTAATGATCTAAAATAGGGCTCCAATCCCTGGTTGTCCTTCACTCAGACTTGTTCCTTTCCCAAGGCTAAAGAATCCAATCTGCTTCACTAATTTTAACCATGGAAAGTAGGAGAGGAAGAGACTGATGCATATTTTTTGAAGGGCATTAGTGCAAAGTGAACATGGTGCCAATCAAAGTTTGAACTTTAATAGCCGATTCCATCATCTGAATTGTGCCATTTCTCTAAAAGGAATATATGCAGCTTATGCAGCACACCAACACGCAATGAGATCGTACCGAAAACAAAAGACCGAGCATTAAACCCATCAAAATTGGTTAATATCAAATTGGAGTCATCAAAACAAATAGATACTAAAAACCACACAAAAAAGACAAAAAAACAATAATGACTGGAATGACTAATACAAAAGGATTCAGAAACAACAATTCATAGAATATATAGAAACAGGATATGTATGTATGCGTATGTACGTGTGTGTATGTGTACTGCATGTACATGTATAAGTATGTGTATGTATGCGTATGTACATATGTTCATCTCTGTATATGTATAGAAACAGCAAGCACAATATGCTGCTCAAAGATATTTATATACAATCCAACTATATATAAATAATAGTCCGACCCAAATAACAAAAAACACTATGTAAAGAAAAGAAATGAATAATATACACCTATAAAATAATCAATATATATATATATATATATATATATATATATATATATATATATATACTCACTTCTACGTGGACTGAACCCAGAAGCATAAGTATAAAAGCCAAATATGATAACCTACAATATCAAGAAATTAATTAAGATGTTCCCTCACCGTGACAAAACTAAATATTCATAAAAAGTATAACACATCAGGAGTGTATAATAAAGTAAATAAAAATAGAATATAACAGCCAATAATATGCAAATAATAATAAAGAATATGAATATGTATACATCGGAGTATGCAAATTCAAATGTGTATGGATGAGTATTTGTCCAAATTTTAGCGTATGAAATAAGACACAAAAACGAAAAGAGAATAATGAGAGAAAATGTATGCCAATATAGTCAAATTTTTACCTACAATAAAACTATCAATTCAATCTACGACACATTAGATACACACAGAGAGAAAGAAAGAAAAGAAAAATACTCACAAACATCTCACCAGACACATGAGAACGCTCAACGATACAAAACATGACAAAATGAAAATAAATAAAATTCAATAAACGACGCAAATGACTCCATGTCCTGGTAATCTTGACCGACTTCATTGTCTAGACTATCATTTTGAAGCAAGGAAAGACAATGACAGTAATGGGGAATTAATATGTTTTCAAAAAGTAGACAGTCACTATTGCTGCGGAATTCAACTTCACCTGACGGATGTAGACTGGAATTAGCCGCTAACAAGAGACCAATGGTCGTAAAATAAATGAATAAAACATAATTTCGTATTATTATCATAGTTTTACAAATACACTGAGCACTTTACTAATATGAACTTCAGTGTGGCTACAGACAATCCATTATCCCATCCAGTACCACGAGGAACGATTGGAACCTTCGCTTCAGACACGGAGGTCTGTATCCTACCGCTGAGCTACGGAAATTGACGGGCTGAATTATAAGTGATATATTTATCGTACTTTTTACCCCCCCGCCTCCAATGCTCTATTCTTATGCAAGAGCATTGCATAAGCTTACAATGAACGAGTTACCTCACTTAAAAAGTGCTCAACCCTGAATAGAGCAGCATTAATTTTTGTGTCATCCACAGATAGCTATTTCGTTGTATTACAACTCGTCAGTGTGGCTGTAGACAATCCATCATCTCATCTAGTGCCACAAGGCAGCATTGAAACCTTTGCTTCACCAGTGCTCTATTCCTAAGGAAGATTATATATATATATATATATATAAGTGTGTGTATGTGAATCCTATCTGTCAAATGCATTCTGTTTTCAGAATGTAAGTAAGATAGGAAAGATAGATGGGTTAAAAAAAAGTATATCGAAGCAGCAATTCTCCATTGAAACATACGTCGTTAACATTTTTTTAACCCATCTATCTTTCTTAGCTTACTTACATATAGCTGAAAACAGAATGCATTTGACGGATAGAATTCACATATTAAATTTTTATAATGTTTTTTTAGTTTGCATACAAACAATTTATCAACATCATCGATACATATATATATATATATATATATATATATATATATATATATATATATAAAGAGAGAGAGAGAGAGGAACAGATTCAAGACAGTGTTTGTTCATTTCATTATATATATATATATATAATATATATGTAGTACTTGCTCACTTGGTTGTCCGATCTATTTCCGTGTCTATGTCATAACTGTGGTGGCTGTTTAAAAGGGACAGGCAAAGAAACCCATCCACAAGCATTTGATTAGAAAAGAATGGAATCAGCCAAAACATTAAACAAAGAAAAATAACTCCTTTGTTTAAAACCATCAATGTTAGTAATAAAATTCCTCCAAACAAGTTTGACTAAACGCAATACTTCGAGATTGACGCCAGAAAAAGCCAGTCAAGCGCCAAATGTTTAATATTTAAGTGCAACCTTTCTTTGGAGTTTCACCAAGTTGAAAGACGAGAGAAATATGAACAAACTGGAAATACTTATTTCACTGCTTGCAGGATTAAGTTTATCAGAACAGTTGATAAATTATTCAATCTCAGATGGAAATAGTTGGGAAAGAAACAATCCAAGTTTGTTTAATTTATTTCTTGTTTCAATGCAATAATACATACAGGGTGATAATATTAAAAATCGAAGCTATGTATTGCAAAAAAATTATACTAACAAGGCACATTCGATATTCAACATCGGGTTTTTTCCATTGAAATGCAGCACATACAAATATTTGCCTCATCAAGAGCAGGTACCATGGGCGCTACGGGACAGCATGGTTAAGCATGGCTCAACATTCACCATGGTCAAACAATTACTATTATACTAACCATTATATCGAACTGCTAGGACATCGGTCCCTGAAAACCCAGTCAATTCAGCTGTTTTAGGTGGGGATGATGTGATCCAAGGAAAACTACCAGGATCCAAGAAAACAACCGTTCCTGCTTGGTTCCTAGTGGTTTCAAAGGACTGAACTGCATCATTTGGATGAGGGTGATATACTCCAACAGCAACGACCCAAATACAACCTTAAAACCGACACCAAGAAAACAACATTAACTATTGGCACCTACAACACCAAAAACACACTAAACAGATATGCACCAAAGCGTTCTCGAAAATCAAATGAGAAAGCAAAGGTCTTCTCTGCACCTATGGAAAAAACAAGGTATATAAAACTGTAGTAGGCTTTCTCATCAATAAAAAACAACGACAACGTAGTAAATTTGACAGTTGTATCAGTCTGCATAGAAAAAGTCATTGCACGTAAGAGGTATGGATTAAACAGCATTCAAGTCTACGCTTCCACTTCACTGTTAACTGAGTGGAAGATAACTTCTGCAATAAATCCGTACTGGAGGATGCCAGAAATTATTTGACATTATCATAGGAGACTTCAACGCAGAAGTAAAACAGGGAAAAATGAACGTTGTGACGGCATGTTAAGATACATAATACTGAAATAAAGAAGTGAAGATCTTTTGAATTTTGCAACTACTATCCGGATCAAAATTATCAATAGAAAAGGGTTTTGGAATTGAGAGACCAACACCAAAATAGACTACATTTAAGCGAACAAAAGCGACATCGTCTAAGATATCCAGGTCCTAAATCAAATCAGCGTTGGATGCATTCACAAACTTTGGGAGAAGATCCATGTCCAGCGACGGACATTTAAAGGATGATTATAATAAATGTTTATCTATCCATCCCAATCATCTGTGTATGTGCGTACATTCGCCCATCATATCCTGCCCATATCTATTCATCTCATCATCTCTTAGATCAACTCCCCAGGTATTTTGTACATCCAACTGTCATGCACAACGCCATGCATCATTGAAGTGTTGATATCCCGACTACCCAATCAAGGCTATTTTGTAAGATATATGCTGTCAAACAACAATTTTGCCAAAAGCATACCATACCATGTAGAGAATTGGGTGTGTCAAAGGCTAGTACTGGGGTATTGCTATGTTCAAAAGAAACATTTGGCCTAGCTAAAAGATACCAAAAAAGACGTCTGTATTAATCGAACTGATTAGGTGGATATTGGCCCGTCATTTGTGGCTCTCTGGAAATCAATAGCAGGTATTAAAGATTGGATGTGTCCAATCTAAGCTGAATACGGTCAGCACCATCGATGCTCGAGTTTGAGATGTAGAAGCAGCAGTGCAAATGGTCTTAACTAATTGATTATACACAGAAATACGGACATACGGACATAAATATATAGATATATATGGTAAGAGGATGTAATAAATTTAATGAAGCGAGTAAAATATATTGATATGGACCATGGGTAGGATAGATATAATAAGCGCATACACACACACACATATAAACGTATGAGTAGATATTAACAGAATCTGCGATAAACATAGCATTTTATTGGGGATAAAAACATTTTCAAACTCAATTTGAACCAAGAGACGGACCCGTAAATTGAGAACCATGCAACATGCGCATGAAAGGATTATGCTGGGCCTCACATGGAGAAACCA
>OY735240.1:4783512-4836012 GCA_963457665.1 Thysanoteuthis rhombus | reverse complement strand
AGCAAAAATAATTTGATATGAGTACACCTCTGAAATAGAATTTTGTTCCGTACGCGTATAATACCTACCCGTCGTCCATAATTGATTAAAAGCCTTGACAACATATCTATAAATGGTTGACGCCCGTCCCTGTCATTTCAGCGCGTCTCTGTGTATTTTCGTGAGTCCTGTATCGACGCACCTGTCTCCAACGGCCGATCTAGACACAAATAGAAACTACTAATGGCATCTGAACAACAGGGCGTGGCCAACCATCATTTGTCACTTTCCTGACGGCTTATCTTTACCATAGTAACAATTATTCGTCACGGAGACCTCAATTATATAGCGTTAAAGTTTTCCACATGTTGTCAGGCTCAAACTTCCCAACGGAGAGACCGGTACAATGAGTGAAAAAAATATCCAACATATTCTAATGCGTTGGTTTTAAGATAGTTTCGAAACTGGTAGAGTATGGGACTTCATATTTTTTTCATACTAAAATCAGAAATATATTTTCACAAGATTCAACTTTGAAAAGTTATGTACAATAATCAGAAATATCAATTCCAAATCCTATCAAATTAGAAACTGCATGAAATATTGAAATTAGATTTTTGAAATGTATCAGATACCTTTTCATGTACCATATTTATATATATATATATATATATATATATATATATATATATATATATATATATATATATATCTGAAGCAATATATATTTATATATATTATTTCAAAGACGGAGCTTGTTTTTTGTGTGTAAATTTGTTTTATAAACCCCTGAACTGTTTACATAGTAATCTTGGAAAATATGATAGGGATAATTAGGTCCCTGAATGTGCACATGATATTTGGTGATAACCTCAGGCTAACCATAATTCAGAGTCAAGAGAATGTAAGAAATTTCGAAGAGTTCAATTTCGGTATTTTCCAACCTGAGACAGCTCAGGCTTATTGGAAAAAATTCTGCTCTAACTTTACCACAGTATGAAGATAAGCTGTAATAGTCATTTAAAGGTTAGATCAATTTAGGCATTCCCGAACATAAGAGAAACAGCTGCACTCTTTGAGTCACAAAATTGTGAAGATGGAAACTTCACCTAAAGATGAACATGGGATAGGTGAAATTGACATCTGATGACATCATAAGGATAATCCAAGGTCAAATCAATTGAAAAGGTGATATATCTATTCATTTATCAATCTTCATTTGTTATAACCCATCTAGCCTTTTGTATCGATTCATTAATCTTAGTTCGTTCATATCATCCATCTTCTGATTTATTCAATTTTGTACCATTAAACACTTCATCTTCCTTCAAACTATTTCTCTGATACAGTCCTTTCATATCTTACTATTTCCCTAATTTCAGGCAATTTGATGAACCTTCAGTATACATTATCATCATTAATCTTTTATCGTTTGTGGTTGGACATAGATTTTCACGTTGATTTGCCACATATTTCAGCCCATTGCCATTGGATGTTGCATGGTTCTCAGTTTGAGGGTCAATTTAGTGGTTGAGTTCAATGCTTCAGCTCCGTAGATGAGTATCGGGAGGATGCATTGGTTTTATACCCTGTAATGTTTTTATGTTCTTATTTATTCTTACTTTACATTTATTGTCCTTAATGTCCAAATTATTTGTCTGGCTTTTTGATCAAGAACCATTTCAAACGAAATAGGTGATTCAATTTGGCTCCAACGAAGTTTTTGAGTTTCAATAGATACAAAAAGCAATTATTGCTTTTTGAAGATCAAATCATCGCTTTGACCAATGAAACAACCATTTACAAGAAAAGATCAGTGACGGTCGTCATGAAAAAGCCAAAAATGAGAGCACGACTCCAGCCTCACTAACAAGATCTGACCAGTCGAACTTGATAACCCTATCAACCGGACCAACTTGACTGAGGAACATAGTCACAAATATTAGGATATCAATGAGGACTGTATTCAGATTTATTTAGAAGAGAAACGGAAAACATGCGTCAACCTCGCACACTAACCATAGAACTAGGAAATTTGGCCAGGAGATTTACAAATGCAATGATTACACAGTAAATGAATACATAATCATTTTGGTTTAATGAGTATCGTCAATGAATTGGAGAGGCAAAAAACAAAAAAAGCAAATGTTTTTTTAATGATTGGATGAATTAAGCTATTTTCCGAAACAGAGTGGAAATAGAAAGACTGTATAAAACACCGATAATGGTTTCGTTATCAGAAACTATTGACATTTTGATATATATCTGTTCATTTCTGTGCTAACAAACACTCTCCAATGTGGTCATTTATTCCATTGAACACTTTCTATGTGTATGTATATATTGGCCGGTTACAGTACGTATGTTAATTAGGTCGTTATATACAAAATACCGTTTTTAGAATGGTAATAAAAGGGATGATATAAACAAAATGAAAGAATAAAGATTTAATAAAAGATTCCAAAAGATATGGCATTTCGATGAATACTCCAGGCATAGTGGTCACAAATTCAATTGAAGAACCAATTATGGCTTCCCTATTATTGAACCTTAGCCTAAAGATGTAAGGTTCAAAAAGATATAAAAGATGATAATAGGAGGATAATTGTCAGTTTGATATTGAATATGCTGCCATTTCTAAATTCTATAGATAGCTTACATACTGCCTGCTGTGAGGTGTGGTCGTTGGTGCTGTCATATGTCACAGAGCATTTCATTCAGTTCAGATTTCCAACTTTCAAAACTTTTTGCTATTGAGACACTATATATATATATATATATATATATATATATATATATATATATATATATACGAAGTTTGCTTGGAAAGTATCAAATCCGATGAACCAGAGGGGGCCTTACTGCACAAGATCAATTTGTTCATTCAGATTCATGTCTATATATCAGTCTTTTATATTTATCTATCAATCTATCTCTCAGTCCCTTTGTTAATTAAGATATAGGTAAATTGATTGATAGATGATTTTGAAAAGCAATAAAGGAGAAACTGTCCACCAAACAAATAACATCCTGGATTTTTTAACTTACATCATATAGATTTCATGTTTTCCCCATACGATTAATACATTGACTGGGCCGATTATTGAAAAAATTCTTAGCAAATTTTGAACATTGTTGAATATTGAAACGTCATGTAGGAAAATCAGAAATGTTTGCTCCGGATTCTGTCAATTTGAAGGTTGAATGTGGAAATAAACGTTTTAAAATGTATATGATATTTTTTGCACTCACTATATATATATATATATATATATATATATATATACAGAGAGAGAGAGAGAGAGAGAGAGAAAAGGGAGAGATGGGTCAGATAGAGAGTCGAAGGGGTAAAGAAAGGAGTACATTCAAAATTAATTAAGTTACCGCTTTTTAGGCGTCTTTTCGTTGTTCGTTGAAAACATCATTCGTATAAAACTGTCGTTGTCATGAGATTTGTTCCCTGGAAAAACGAACTGCAGGATTGTGAGTACTGAAAGTTGAGCTTCTTGAGATTTATACGGCCAAGGTCTGAGACCAAATGCTAACAGGCTAGGACTTAGTTTGGTCTCTGTGTAGATTTCTAACTGATGCTAAGATAATGAACAGAGACAAGACATCTAGCTGCCTCAGGGTCAGAGATCCGAATGTTAATAGGCCGGGATCTGTGTAGAATTCCACATAATTCTAAAGATAGATAGCAGGCACATAATGCAATCAATAATTTTGACGAGCTTATTAGCGATACCATGATAGCTGTCTGAGAATATCATGTGCAGTAAGCAGTTTGGGGTCATGTGGAGTGTCTACCGCTGCAATCCTGTTTATCCTTTTCAGGATTAAACAATTCTCTACACTATGCTCTATAACGCAAACAGAAGTAACCATCCTTTACCCCCGAACCATCTGGACGCAACACAAGTTTTCCCGGCACTACAAAAAGAAACCGTTTTGCATGAAATCCCCCCGTACACTGAAATGACATAAAGCAAAAACAGCTAATACTAAAAATTTATATAGGACAAGTTTCACAGATACACAATACATACACATCAATACTTGATAGGGATGTTGGAGCAAATAACACTTTTTGTGGATTATTTTCATTGCATTCCTATGTAACGATTTAGAAATTTTCTTGTCAGTCTCACCCATCATGATGTGACCTGCAGAACCGTAAATTCAAAAAATAACAAAGGTCAGGCATTGTCATTTAGAAAGCCCAGAGTTGGAGACCTTAATGTTAATAGGCTGACACTGTTTGGATTTTATGTAGACTCCACATCAAACAATCGATAATAATGGCGAACTTATTACCAATATCTAAGATGATACTCAGAATAAAGAACGGCAGAATTGCAATGAAATGATCACCATTAGCAGGAGAACTGAATCAAGATTAAAGGATATATCTGGCTTTCAAAATTGAATCAATGTCAGTATCGGTAAAGTTCGTTAGAATAGTATATATACATATATATATATATATATATATATATATATATATATATATATATATATATATATATATATATATGTATATATATATATATATATATGTCGTACATCTCGTCCAATCGATGGAAGAATTTTGGTATAAATTTGATTTCAAAGCGCCTCATGCTCGCTTGTTGATTATATCACGAACCGTAATTTCGCAAACGATTCAATGGACCTAATTTCTTCCCTCTCAGACTAATGAAGCATAAAGCCGCATTGCAGTTGAAGTAGCATTTGGATTTTACTGGATGAACCTCACACATAAGATGCATTACTTTACAGAGATAAAAAAGAATCAAAACATATTTTGGGTCGACGAAGATATTAATGTAAGGTATATGTAAACAGAACTGACCTAAACTGGAATCACTGAATTTCAAATTATAGATTTGGTTCAGATTTAAACTCAAATAACAATTTATTTTGATGTATTGAAAACATTAATAAGGCACTAAAAAAAATTACAGGCATCCTAATACCTGTATCAGAAAAAAAATCATTCGAAAAGTAATCAACTAATAAAAGCGTTGTACCTATCGTAAGAAAGGTATAAATATATGATTATTGAGATTGGAGCGTATAACATCTCTCGCAGATTCCCCATTGTTCTCAGATACGTCGTAAAGTAAAACTAATAAGGAATTAGACCACGATAATGAACCTCATAATTATTTGCTGAATCTTACAATCGAAAATCGAATTTTGTCAAAAAATATATTTACTTGATTTATTGAATCCATCTAAACGAAAATCAGTGAAAGTGATGGCCCTAATCAACAGTAGCAGCGGCAACGAAAAAGACACAATTCCTAACGATTCTTTCTGTACCTATTCGATTATGTAAGGGGGATAACTCATTGCTCCCCAACTGTTGAAATTGAATTGTTAATCATTAGCATATCAAGAAGGAAAAGTCAATTTATCACCTGTCTTAAAGAAAGTGAGAGTTTGATCCAATGTTTATTTGAAAGATCTCAGCTAAGAAACAGAGCGACCTGCATTGTAATGAGCAAACGATATCATTAGTAATATCACTCAAAATATCCTATCCGTCTGTTTATTTGACTATCCATCTATTTATCTTTCTCAATCAGTTCAAATCTATCAGTCTGTTCATATCTATCTATCTATCTATCTATCTATCTATCTATCTATCTATCTATCTTGGTCTATATAATGTGCATCTGTGGATGCCATATACATACTAATGATGTTTTAGGTTTTGGTCGGTATCATAAAGAACCCAAAACTGAACGAGATCGTCCTCCATAAAGCTCCAAACGTTTTGAATTTATTTGACAATTGATTGAAACGTACTACCCAGATAAGAATTCCATTTGTATGTTGATACGTGTTGAATATTGATATGATAAATAATGCGATCATTCAAAAAAAAAAAAAGAAGATAAATGAATAAAGATCATAAAATGATAATTAAAACATAATTAGAATTTTTGTATCCAAATTCTGAGATCTTGCATTTAGAAAATAGCCACACCAAAATCCAGAAGGGTTTGCTCTTGATACAGATCACGCAAAAAAGACAGCTCGGCTCCGTGGTCGAACAATTTTAAGATAAAAATAAATAGCTAAAAGCAGGGAAAGATCTACTTCAATCAAAGCGCTGGTATTTGGAATGCATATAACACTTCATTGATACTCCGAGAAGAGTTTCACATTCATACCAGCCTTGGGATAACTTAATCTTGACGCAAAAGACTGATTTCAAACACATATGATTATGGTCTTTTGATTTCTAATCATTAAGCACTTACATCTTGAAATAGACAGACAAATTGCCGAAATCGTTTGGCCAGAATGCCGTGGACAATTCTTGTTTAGAATAATGATTTAATTCGTACTAGATAGCTTTTTATACGTTCAGATAAATATACATAGAATGATTTCTGAGTGATCCAAGAGGGTGGTTTACTCGAGCTCTCAGTCTCTTCTTTTTTTTCCAGATTTACATCAAAAATCGATTTCAGTCTTTTAATTGATAAAATGAATTTGATAAACTATTGCAGTTTATTCTAAATATATTACTGAACAATTGTGATTTTATTGGTATTTCTTTAGAACTAAGGTAAATTATGACAACAAAATGCTGGTAACAGTTAAATATTTAGGGATTTTATCAAACTTGTTATGTCCTGTCTCTCGTCAGCCATCTTGTCTCTTGTCAGCCATCCTTTCATCATATTCATGGTAGTATGATTCGTCAAAACTCTCTCTTTAAATCAATCAAAGTCGTTATTTACTTCCAAATCTATTTTTTACGAGATTACTCGAAAATATTTGCCATCGACTTGGAACACGGTCTTAGAATTGTTTGTAGAACTAGCAATCACCCAACCCGTTCACGAAACCTAGCAAAATGTCATTTGTAGTTATTATTGTGCTTCTGTCCGTCCATAATCTGATATGGTCGTACTTGGGTGGGCATTGTTGTTTTGATGTGAGTGTTTTGATAGGGAATGGGCCACTTCACTCAAGGAGGACGTAGCTTGACAATCATAACAATATTAACGTCACGTGATGTTTTTTTGCCAGGGAACATGATGAGAATACAAAAGGGACCAAGGAATAGACCACTCCCTCCTCCACCTCCACTCCTCTTCATCACATAAACACTTACTGACGCACAAGGTTAAGTTTAAAGTAGTGTCCAACTCTTCCAGGAAAATGGGGAGGGGCAGCATGGGGGTAGCGTCCTTGAAACATCATATATGTGCGAGTGTGTGTGTGTGTGTGTGTGTGTGTGTGTGTGTGTGTGTGTGTGTGTTTTCTCTTAATGCTCTATTTCTGTCAGTTTAATCCCCATGGTCAAATCTATGTATAAATAGATGGGTGTATATGTATCTACGTTTTTCTGTGAATGCCCGAATCTATTGAACCCATCTCTCTTTTCTTTACCCTCTCTCTCTCTCTCTCTCTCTATATATATATATATATATATATATATGTATGTATATCATATCTATTCATTCATGTATGTATTTTTTATCTGAATTTACACACCTAAATCACTCAATTTTCTATCTCTGCATTTGATTACTTCTGTCATCCACATATCTACAAATAGTCAGGAAGCCAATATTCATTTGTTAGTTCAATCCTTGCATCCGATTCATCTGATATTTTTATTAAACCCCTTGAAGACATCATATGCTATAATCTCCATTTGCCCCCCTTAATCGGAAAGGATTCACCCAATCAGAATTCAAGATTCAATGCATGTTAATTTGATCATGCATGTCCGACTACAATTAATACCACTAATATTGCTGCTGCTGCTGCTGATTGCAATTATGCTCATGTCAATGCTAGGACGAATTTAAGAAGTAAGAATTTAGTTTGATATTCCTCATTAACTGATCATCAGACCGAGTGTTCGATTCATAACAGGACACAGCCTAATTGCATATTTCTCTTTATGCATGTCAGCACCCGTGCTTAAGTCTGTATATAAGCGAACTTTCATGCATTCTCATCATCATCAGTCTTTTAACGTCCTTTGTTGGACATAAACCTTCCCCATGATTCGCCACATTTTCTATCATGGGCATCGCAGAGTCAGTACTTTCTGAACTTGTCAAGCTCGTCCCTCCATCTATTATTCTGCCGGCCTCGTTTGCACATGTGATCTCGGGGGATCCATGTCGTGAGTCGTGATGTTCATTGGTTGTCCGCCATTCTTGCAACATGGCCAGCCTATCACCATTTGAGATGTTTAATGGATTCTATGATGTCCCTGATTTTGTCTTTTCTCGGATGTACTGTGCTATCTTGTGGTCTCTCCATGTAAAGCCCAGCATAATTCTCTCATGTGCATGGTTCTAAGTTTGCTAGACCTGTCTCTTTTATGCATAGATACCGGTAAATATTTTTGTAAAATACAAGTGGCCATCAGTGGACTTATACCTGTGTGCATATTTTCAAATGGCATCATGCTTATTTGAAAGAATTGCGTAAGGATATCAAGAAATGCCACATATTGGGAATACCTGCTGCTTCTATTCACGTTATTGACTTTCAAGAATGAGGACTGCCCCACTTTGACGAGTGAATTAATTAGGACAATAAGACAAATTAAGAAGAAGCAGTTGCTAACGACGATACTGCTGAAATTCCAAATCCAATTAAACATTTTGAATTTCATTGGTACGTTAGACAGGTTATGATGTACATACCTTGTGGAAGTCTGGATCAGAGTTCTAAGTCCATGAAGAACGGAAAATTTACAGAAGACAATCCGGAACACTTTTGGGGAGAAACAAGTTTTTATGTACATAAGTATCCGGGTTATCATTGTTAGTGTTATGGTTTTAGAATTGGACACTCTGAGTGATGATTACAGACTTGTTTTACCATCCAACAAATAACTCGTACACATCAATATTGAGGTATTTCTCCAATCGAAAGTATAAAATGTATATACATACTTTTCTAAGAGTTCATTTGATTTTTGATCTGGAGATAATATTAGTAGATAATGACTCCCAAGTTAGACGAGGCCACAAGTGTAAAATGGGAAACAGTTTTCAAAGATGTTCTTTCCTAATACCCTGGGAAATTAAAACCTTTCATCCTAATTATACATTATCAACCAGTGTTGTATTGGAATTTACCTCACACCCTATACAACTGACAAATACCATATGAACATCTGAAATCTGTAATATTTTTTTTAATAGTCATGGAAATTTCACAAGTTCTGCTAGTATGCAGCATGGATACATAAGAATTGTTATAGATCTTCCTTTATCATTCATTGTCTTCAAACAGTTCGCACTCCTATAAGGTATAATGATGAGAGCCTTTTATTCAATGTGGCAATAGTTTTTAAAAGTCCGTGTTTAAAATCTGTAACAATTCTTATGTATCTATGCAACACTACGTTGAAGTGCTGAGAAAACTGATTTCAGGTTCAATTCCTGCAGCAGCCCTTTATATACAGAAGCGATGAATAGAAAAATGGAGAGAAATGTATCATATCCAATTCGTAACATTTGGAAGTTACTATTGAAGATCACAATATTTGCTCGACACCATCACAGATATCCAGCGCCCTGTGACATCAAAAACAAAACTATTAACGGGATTGGAAATGGGCTTCAAATTGAAAAGAAACAAAACAATCTCATATATATATATATATATATATATATATATATATATATATATATAAATATATATATATATATATATATATATATACATATATATATATATATAACCAAGAGAAAAAGTCACACTGTTCAATAGATAAATAGTCATTGAAATTGACGCGAATGAAAAGATAGGTAAGCACAGTCTAATCTAGAACTTTAGTGTGTAAGAAGAAAAGATGAAAAAATGTTGTCCAACATCATAGAGTCATCCTTCACCACCAAAGTCACCACCCATCGAAGACTTTAATGGTGGTTTTAGAGATCTGCCTTTCCTTTTATTGAGATCCACTAACATTTAGAGAAAACAGTAATCACTTTTTGTGTTTGTGTGAGAATTTAATTGCTGATATAATGGCAGTTTATTCAGGAATAACGCGTCTGGGAGTTTCCCAAAAGGAGAAAAAAGGAATGAATTCAAGAAAAATCAAAAATTGATCTTCCAATAAGAGAACTCAAAATGATAACTCGTATTAATAGGGGAAAAAGAACAGGAATTTAACTTATAAGGAAACCAACCATTTTTGATTGCAAGTTGAGAGTTCTTGAAATGAAGTCCTCAGAGAAATACAAGTAAAGAAATAATAAAGATGACAATAACTTATATTAGAAAACTAATTTCTTTTTTTTCTCCTTTTTTTCTTTCTTTGATTTTCTATATTTTTCTTTCTTTCTTTCTTTCTTTCTTCTTCTAGACCTTCAATTTTTTTGTTCAAGGTATTGCTTCTTTTCTGCTGGTATTTGTCTTATCATTTCTTTTATTTGGTCTTCATTTCCCTCTCACTTTCTTTTTTCACGATTTCTTTCCGTCCAATATCTTTATATTCAGTTCTCGTCTGTTTCCCTCATATTTTATTCTTGTCCTTTCTCTTGTCTCAGTTACTTTTTCTCTTTTGTCTAATGGAACTTTCACCCTCTTCATTTCACCCCCTCTCCTCTCGATCTCCTCTCTGAGAATTACTCTTGTCTTATTTACAATGAAGAAACTGGACCATAAAGTTCGTCCAAAGATGAACAGAACCTTGGGATAACAACGATTTATAAATAATCAACGTTTGAAACACAGCGGAAATAAAGTGCAGAAAAGTCGTTAATCGAGACGAAGACATTAAGTAAAAATGAATGATAGAATTCAAAATGACTTTCCCAGTTTGATTCAATAAAGGAGTCATTTCTGCTAGAGGAATAAACTATTCGTGGTCAATTTGTTTGTTGCTTATGAAAAAAACACAAAGAAAGCAGCATACCTTGGTTCTCTGATATTTTAGGTACCAAAAGGAATAAGTATCTTTTTTAGTTTTTTTTAATGATTTTCGGTCCATTTGTTTATTACATACGATCAGACATCTTTGCTACTACTAAGCACATCATGTTCAACATGATGTTAAATTGATTTTTGTGCAGGGGGAATTAAAAAAATTACCATCTGAAATAAAATGTTCAATAGGGAGCCATTTGTGTTTTTACTTAATTCATGACTGCAAAACATAAACAATTTCAAAATTAATTCATATTAACATCGGAACATTGGAAAAATTACATGATCACCAGTTTTAGATTTATCTCTCAGAGAATTGTTATCGTACGGGGGGCTAATGAGGACCAAACTTGCTACATAAGGAATGGTTTAAAAACAAGCTTCCTTACCGTCACTTTATAGTCTTTTTCTCGTCTAGCATTGGGTATGTTCTGGAAATCAAACCCCCTAATCAGGTAAAATGACCCACGAAACATCGCTCTCTGCTGGGTATCCACAATGAACCAAGTCAAATCTTCACCAGGACCCTGTTGCTCTTAAAAATTCCTCAGTTCCGTCCGTTGCCAGCCACTAAAGGGGTCAGACATTCCCAATGCAGAATCATATTTGTTAATTTCCTATTAAGGATATTGATTCCAGACTTCGCTGCAAAGGAGTCAAGTTTCCAAGGGACAGTAGTTCAAAGTAAACATTACCAATCACAGCCTGAGTAAAACTCGGTTCGACAATTCTGTTCTCTGTATTTAAAACGCGTCATTTTTAACTCCATGTCCGTAATCAAAAGGTTCAAATATAGCAGTGCCATATTTTTCTTATTACTCAAATTGTGACCGCTAAACCTGAAGATATCTATAGACAATTGTTAGAGATAAGGTCATCGCATCAGAAGGGTCCTATTAGTAAAAACATCTTCAATTGGGAAGCCATACATTGTGCTTTTATTCATTTCATGACCATTACACCAAAATAATCTTAGTAAAGGTGACAAATTATCATTGGAGGTTCAAAGAAAATATAAGTAAGAAAAGGTCCAATAATAAGTAAGGCATATTTGTACCTTTATTCAATTTGCAACCACTAAACCAACAAGATTCCATAGTAATGACACAGTATCACCAGACAATTGTTGGGAGAAGGTTTCTGCTTCAAGTGGTTCAAACCCGTGAAAATATGTTTAGTTATAGGGGAGCCATAATTTGTGATCTTATCTACGTTGCCACCATTCTACCAATCAGATTTTATATGAATGGCCAAATACTATCATATGAGAGTAATTGGAAAAAAGTTTTCCGTCCTAAACGTGTCATATCCGTTATGAACAAATCAATAATAGGGAACCCATGATAATTTTTTTTAAGTAACTTGTGTTGTCAAATCTGCAGTATTTTACAGAGATTGAACCTCATCATAAGATGATGGTTAGTAAAAGAATACTGCTCCATATGGTTACTATCTTTAATAAAAGATTCAATAATATAGAAAACTTGTCGTTACTTATGTCGCCTACTATCAAGTAGAATTTTGCAAGGTAGGTTGGCTATCCAGGTAGTGGCTTCAATCTTCATTGACTGACCTAATGATGAATATCGTATGATTAAGCGTCGCATTGACTGTTGGTAGGTGTAAGGTACTTTAAGCAACGGGAAACACATTTGTCAGCGGAGTTTGATCTTCATTTGGGTCCAATTATGTATGAATGTTTCAACCAAAAAACCTGAAATATATAGAAATACTAATATTTATCCTTTATTTTCAAATTATTAAGGGAACATTTGATCAGTATTTCTTCTATAATTTCAATGCTTTTCATCGTAACTCTCAGACTATCAGTTAATGGCTTTACGTAAACTGTGATCATCATCATCATCATCATAATCATCATCATCAACGCCTCGTCTCTCTATCATGGGCATCGCAGAGCAAGTATTTCCTGGATTTGTCTTGTCTGTCTCTCCATCTTGTATTCTGCCGGCCTCGGTTGCAAATGTGATCTCTGAGGTTCCATGTCATGGTGTCCATTGGTTGTCTGCGAATCTTGCAACATGACGAGCCTATTATCATATGAATTTGTTATGAATTTTATGATTTCCTGGGACTCCTGTTTCTTCCCTGATATATTGTGAGGTCGGGTATAATTCTTTCATGTGCACCTTTCATGATTCTTAGTTAGTCGGTCAGTCTCTAGGTTAGGTTCTGTGCTTCAGCACCATAGGTGACTATTGGGAGGATGGATTGGTTTTAAAAATAGCATGGAGATTCATTGTCTCTGGTAAATGTAGTGATCTATTTCCTGAAATGTTGTGTCTTAGGTTTTGATCCTTTTTTCAAACATTGATGTTGCACATAACTTTTGCTGAAGTTCATATGTAGGTCGACATTTACTTCCTCCGTTCAGCTCATATAGCATCAGTTGGACGTCGTGTTGGTTCTCAGTAAAAAAAAAGGCGATGTTGTCTGCAAACCTGAAGTGGCTCAGATATTTGCCACTTATTGTCATTCATTAATTTTTCCAATGTAGCTTTGTTAACATCATCTTAATGCAGACTGTGAAAAGTGTTAGTGAACTGGTATCACCTTTTGAAGACGTCGTTTGGAGCTGAGAGAGCCTCAAGTCTCTATGCAGGGAACTGATGTGACTATATATGTTGTAGTTGTCTGACATGCAGGGTCCACAAATTTGAAAAGTGACAGCCTTCATGACCATGGGAATGTCCAAAGAGTCAAATGCTTTTCAAATCCAACAAATTTTACAGCAAGTGGCATTTTGTATTCTGCAGTCCGTTCTTTTAGCTGACTTATTGGATGGAGATGGTCCATGACAGAGTAGTTACTCCTGAAGCAAGCTTGCTCCCGTGGTTGGTTTTCATCTTGTGCTCTTATGATCCGGTTTGGGATGATTTTTGAAAAAAATGTTAGATGAAGTTGAGTAAGCTTATACGTTTGTAGTCGTTGAGGTCCTCTGGGATCCTTTTTTTTAATATATAAAACCATTATGATTGCCGTGTTCCAGTTTTCCGGTATTTTATTTTGTTTTAAGCATGTTGATTAGATTAGCTTGTTTCCTAGTGACGATCATACCAGCTTTTTTGAGTAGATAGATGGTGATGTTATCTGGTCCAAGGACTTTTCCTTCTTTTGATTGTTTGTTTGATAGTTTGTTAACATCTCATTGTGAAACTTATGGGAAATCATCGAACTGATTCCCTGTGTGTTGCGTATCATGATTTTTGTTTTGCAATCCTTGTCTGGAGGTGTGGTGTTTTTGGGCGCATTCGACAATCCTGTTTCTGTCTGTTCTTACGTCCCCGGCTTCATCCAGTGTGCGGGTTATTTTTCCTTGCCCGGCACATAGAACCTTGTTTATTGCTTAGAAGCCCCGATCCTTTTTGGGAATGTATTTGATGATTGCTGTCGTGTATCTTCTCTCTTGTTTTCTTTGTTTCCTTTTTCAGCTCACTTTAAAAAAATTCCTCTCTTTTGTTGTCGGTGGCTCAAGATTCCTGCGTTCTTCTATGATATTCCCGGTTTCATCTGAGATGGTATTAATGTTTTTTTGTGCTCCTTGGTTTAGATATACTGGTGATTTCTGTTGTTGTTGAATTTGTTGAAGATGGTGTCATTTCCCTCTTGTTCAGCGAGAATTTCATGTCTATCTTGAAGAATCAAACCAAAACTCTAAACTTACGCTTTAATCTTTTTCGATAAGTCTGTCATTGTTTAACACACAGTACTAGAATACGTATAGTATTATAAGGTTTTTATAGGTGAGCAATGTAAGCCGGTAGCAGAAAATGTCTCCTCTTTTTATTGAACAAATCTAAATATGTAGTGAATGAAAACGTAATAGTATAGAAAAGCTCAATCCATTATTTATTGGATGAAGTATTGTCAACCATTGTTAATTCGTTACTAGTATTGGTTTCATCCTAATTTTGATTGCTTTTCATCGCAACTTCTTCCACCAGTAAAGAATGCGATATATATATATATATGTTGAAGATATATAGATGGATAGATTTATAAGTAACAATACATGGTATATGTATATATATGTATATATATCAGTGAAGTACTGGATAGAATTTTGAGGAATCTGATAATGGAAGAAAAATGAATCATTCTCATTACTTAAAAAAGCAAAATGTGTTGCTAACAAAAGTGTCCACTATACATACTACATTCTGTCAAATCACAGAAAATCCCCAATTTCAATTTAAAAACTGACTGCCAGATAGATATATCGATGAGTATATCGATGGATTGATACATAGAACAGATGTCGAAAACCAGATTATGTTAGATAAGTAAGCAGTTTGATGATAAGAATCCATCAAAGCAATTTGGTTACCCAAGAAAATAAATATGTACATCTAAGCTAAGGTATTCAAATAGCTAAAATACAACAAATAAATAAATAAACTTGTCTAACATCAAAGGAAACCAAAATATTGTTATAATTATCAAATAAGCATTTTGTTGTGTTCCAGGCATGTGTGGAAACCTGAAGACATTAAAGTTGTTTGGATGAAAAAGATTTCTTTGACTTCCAATGAAAGAACGTTTTTTTCTCACCAAAATGAATCTGTTTTATGTGAAAAAAGTTTTTGTTGTCTGATGGATTCTCCGCAAAAATATTCATGATAGGTTTACTCACATATGTACGTGGATATATCCATTTCATTGTACTGATTCCAAAATCAAGCTATCTCACACATATATGAATTCATGAAGACTAATGTATCCACCAAAAATATTAGCAAACTGAGATAGATAGAAAGTTAGATAACAAAAGATAAAAACGGGTCCCAGAAACTCAAAAGAAAAGGACAAAAGAAATGAAGCCGAAAGTATTGGACCATCATTTTGTGTGAAATTGTAGGGGCTTCTGTATGTGCAAGGGTTCCCTGCAAACCAAACAGTGACGTCAATCTGATCGTCAATTATGACTACTGAATAAGGATGCATTCCTTTCCGGGATGAGGAAATCACAGGGGGAGTTCTTCGACATGATGATCAGATTGCATGCAAGGTTATCGCTGTTATTACATGAAGTGAAGAGGGCGTTGGTCAATGGTAGATTAGTAAAAAAAGCCAAACGTACGCCAGAGTTTAAATTTCTCATGACAGAAAACCCGCCCACCTTGGTCTCTGGTTGATAAAGAGCACGTGAAAAAGGTTTTCTAAACTGAAATGCCGAATATGGAATTGACAAACTCAGTTCAAATGCTTAACTTACGAGTCAGTCTGTTTTGTCTGTCCGTCTCTTTCTCTCTTTATATATATATATATATATATATATATATATATATATATATATATATATATATATATATATATATATATATATATATATATATATATATATATATATCTGACTATTTACTTATCTACATATCTCAGTCTGTCCATGTCTATCGATCACCATACAACTACAATGATTGATGTTAGAAAATGAATTCAAATTTCAAGCGATGAATATTAATATCGCTCGTTTTTGGCTATCTATTTCATTCTGTTTCTCTCAGTGTACGACGTATGCAGAGGTGCACTCTCTTTCAATGCTTTATAATTAATCTAAAGAATCCATGTAAGTACCGGCCTACGCTCGCACCATAGATAAACCATAGCGTTAAGAAATGATTAGCTACGTTTATTCCTCTCAACCTGCCTCATCCATCAGACAATAATTCTAACAGTAGAACCCAAGTGGATACACCCTGAACTGCAAAAGCATCTTATAACTAGAACTCTACCCGCGACTCGTTAATCTTTGAATTGTCAGAATGATGAATGACTCATACGTAAACATGGCTTCCATGTCACGAATAAAATCGAAATGTTTTCCTTAACATCTGTTTCGATTCGTTACAATCTGCCAGACGATACCAACTATTCCTCTTTCTTCAAACCGTTGGCCAATATAGTCGCTTCTGGCTTTTACTCAAAGTATGAATTGTGTCCGGAAAGTATCTTGCCATCTTATCATAATTGCCAAAAGTTCGTATATCTCTCTGTCTATGTGTACTCACCAACCACAAAAACGTCCTGATATAAATCCATAATTTTTTCTGAGTACGGATTAGATCTTAAAGAAATTTTCTGAGCTAATTAATTTCCGAAAACAACCCCCAAATATGTTTTTCAGGAGGGGTCAAATTCGTGTGATTATTCATTAAAATAAAAATTTGGGGGGGGGGATCCTCTTTCGGGGGTGGATTTGAGAGGGGGATTTCTCACTTCCAAAAACGATTTCATTTCCTATTTCAGAAATGGAGAGTGAAAGGAATATTCTTTACCCCAAGGGGTCAAAGTCAGAGGAAGATCTTTTCATCACTTTTTTATCACTATTTTTCAACATTATATCTGGCCTTGTACAATTTTTTACCATAAAATTTCTTTTCTTTAGATTTACCCCACAACTTCCTTGAGATCAACCCTATTTTTTCCTTTCCTTTTTCAATTTTTCCACCATAACCCCTCTTTTGAATATCAATGGGGGGATATCTTTTTCTCACTTTTTGGGGTCAAAAGGAGATTGAGATTTTTTTTTCTTTTTCACACATCCAAATTGATGGAGGATTTTTCTCCACTTTTGATGGTCGAAATCCAAAGAAATATTTTTTACAATTAATTGAAGCTCTGAAATAGTGCAGTCGGAAATTTTCATTCAATTCTTGGGATCACAATCGCAGAAACGATTTTTCCAACCTTTAAGGGGCGAAATGATTCGGAAGTTCTTTTACTTTTAGAGGTCAAAATAGTTTTTTAAACTCATTTCTAACCCCCACACGCATAATTTCTTCGGACAGAAATTTAGTGTAATTTAAGATAGACGACGAATCACTCAGCAATGCCTTCTGCTCTTGGTATTTAGCATGTTTCATTGGATTTTTTCAAGGGAAACATCCTAAACTATGAATAGATAGGAATCATTCATTATCAGCAGCAGCCTGTTAACGTCTGTCTTCACCAATTTCCGCTATCATGGTCTTTGCGGAGCTGGTACTCTCTGAATTTATCTAGTTCGTCTCACCATCTTACTTTCTGTCGGTTTCACGTATGATCTCTGGGGAACCACGTTGCGAGTCATAATGCCGAGCAGTTGTCTAACGTTCTTGCATCAAGTCAAACCCGATTGCTGTTTGAGTTTTCAAACGGTTTTTATATTACCCCAGACTCTCTTTTCTCTATTATAATGAGCTATCTTGTCTTACCACGTAGGGTTGAGCATTGTTCTGTCATGTGCACGTTGTATCGTTCTCAGTTTGGGGGGTAATCTTTTGTTTATGTTCCATCTTTCAGCTCCACAAGGTGATTATCAGTTGGATATATTGGTTGTATATCTTTGCCTTTTTTAGGTCTTGTGAAATTGACTTGGTCATTCGAGGTGACCCCGACACAAACCAATGAAATCTTTTGCAGTTCATCAATATTTTTCGCATATCAATATGATTAATTTTCGAATTCACAAGAATCAGGTCGAAATCTGCTCTCTTAGCACCTATGTTCAATTCCTATGGAATTCATCTTTCCATTTTGCTTCTTTACTAAGGACCAATCTTATTTTCAGTCATTCAAGGGCAGAAATAATAAATGCAAGCAAGAACATGATAATTTCAAGTACCAGTTCATGACCTGCTAATGATTTTTAACCATTCTTAAATAAGATTTAATATTTGTATCCTTGTAATTCGTTGATTCATTATTTTTCAGTATCTGTGTCCAGTTCTGCTTGCATAGCATCCATGTTCAATTATGGATTTCATTTTGTTATGTTTTTCTTGTTCATATATTAAGGAGTAATTTTTTTAAAAAAGGACAGCTTCGTTACATTTAGAGGTGGGGGATTTCTATCAAATCAAAACTAAAGAGGGAAGAAAGTCACGACTAGTGGGGATGGATCGATAGCAGATGTTAGAAATGAATGGGGAAGGGATAAAATACTTAAAGAGACAAAAGAATATACACAGTAAAACTTCCGGCACAGCCTCTCAACGTCACTTGAAAAGAATGAAAATTAGTTCATAGATAGAGACAATGTTCGGGAGGTTACAACGTATGCTTCAATCTATCGAGGAATTGACTGCGTACGTTTCAATTTTCATTTTTTGCTTTGCTACGTCTGAGTACGAGGAAAATATTCTGTAAAAAGAAAAAAATCCTCGGTGTGCCTCAGACCCTTCCACAAAATATCACCGACATTTATTGAAACCATTTGGAGATATCGTGTGAGATAACAAGTGGAGGATTATTTCTTTAGTACAGGCTACAAAGGAGCTGATGGGAACATATGAATGGATGAATGAAAAAATCAGGCAAAAAGAAAAGAATGAAAAAAATGAAGGTATGAAAATATAAATATTCAAGTAAATAAAATGACAAATGACTGCACATGAAAATCAAGAGCAAATAAAAGGAGGCTAGAGAAGAAATGAAATCGAAAAAAAAGAAATCTTTTGTGAATGATGAAGAAGGAATCTTACCATAAATGACGAGAACTCGCTTTGTCATTATTTCTGTGACAGGTTGATAAATGTCCTGCTATTGCAGATGTGATCTATGAGGTATTGGGGTCAAACATGGAAACATCGCTTGGTAACAAAAACACAGGCGGATCAATGCAAAGAACAATGTTGGGAGCAAATGTGAGGAATAAAAAAAAACAAACCAAAATGGACTACAGAGCCAACCACTTAGAAAAATACCATGGATCTAATCGGGCAACCAAAATGAAGGCGGGCAGGACATATAGCAAAAAAAGAACGATGGAAGGTGAACACTTTCAACAATTCGGTGTGTACAGAACAACAAAAGCTGTAGGAAAGAACAAAGGGAAAATTGAGAGAATAAATAAAAGGTTTTGCCCAGAAGCAGAAGTTAGCACAGTCATGGTCAGTATTGAAGGGGATGATGATGATGATTTATTCCTTATCCATTGTATCCGTGTCTTATTTGCCTCGTTTCACTGTTTCATTCTTCCTTTCCTCATATTTGTTTATCATTCTTCCCTTCCTCTAAATCTATTTTGAGTTCCAACACATTTAAATAATTACCTCTCAATCATGTTCTCATTTTCTGTAGTGACACCATCTTCAATCGACAGGTTTACTCCAAGCAATGAATTATATTCCCCAACCACGTGAAGCATCACTTTTCAGCTGTACGTTCAGATTGTTGACAGTGCTTTTGCGTCGTTCTGAATGAGGTGACCAGGGACGAAGAATGGCGTCAAAAACTACGTCCCCAATTAGATGCATATATAGATAGATGGATAGATGGATAAATGGATATATACATATATATATATATATATATATATATATATATATATATATATATATATATATATATATATATATATATATAGATGGATGGATAATGAACAATACGCAAAAGAAATATGTGAATAAAAGATATATATTTACATATATATAAAGAGAGATAGAGACCCGGAGAAGGTGAGAAAGGGTGGATCCATAGAAAAGAGAAATAAGGCAGAAGTACAGAGAGAGAGAGAGAGAGAGAGAGAGAGAGAGAGAGAGAGAGAGAGAGAGAGAGAGAGAGAGAGAGAGAGAGAGAGAGAGAGAGAGAGAGAGAGAGAGAGAGAGAGAGAGAGAGAGAGAGAGAGAGAGAGAGAGAGAGAGAGAGAAGAAAAAACTGCAGAAGAAGTACAATGTAATGGAAAGATGAGAGAGAGATGAATAATGGGGGTTGAGAGTTGATAGAGAAAGGGAGAAGTGATGGAAAAGAGAAAGATAAAAGAAAAAAAGGAGCAAATTGGAAAGGAAGAGCGTGTGAAAGGACGAGAGAGAGAGAGAAATAAAAAAATGTATAAAAAGAGAAATTAGGAAAGTAGAAGGAGGCGAGAGGTGAAGGGAAGTGGGATAAAGAGATCGAAGAAAAGCAAATCATTTCATCTTAAGATGCGAAAATTTGCTTATAGGTGGGATGTTTATATTGTTGACATTCGATCCGTACCCTCCCCTGGGTGAGGTGACAAGGGACCTAGAATGACGTCATCAAGTGGCATTACTCATTTAAATGAACTGAAGGAAATGAAAAGTAAATAGAAAACATTTACAATGACGCAAATCAACTCAGCCTCACGTAGGTGTAGATGAATATCTCACCCCAAACACTCTATATTGTAAGAAATAATATTTTGCCAATAAAATGGCACATGTCCTATGCCAGAGATGCCAACCTATTCATCCCTTTAGCTACAGGAAGATGGGTAATACTCGATATTGATAGATCATGCCAATAGACCTTGTGTTAATTCTAGGTTCGAATATCAATACAGGAGTGATTAGAAGGAAATCACTAATTTGTAAAGATAGCAAAAAAGAATAGTAAAATAACTAAAAACGTATATCTGAATTTTTTAGATGCAGTATTATCATGATTTCTATTATTATTCGAACTCTTGGTTGTAACCACTTTGCACATGGACACATAGCGTAGTGGTTACAGAATCAGACAAAATTACTGCAAGTAATCTGATGGTTCTAGGTTCAATCCCAGTGTGAGACTATAATAATACTACTAATGCTAAGAAGGGGAGTGTGGTCAATATACCCCCGTCCGTAAATAAAGGGTTCGGTTCGTTACTTCCCCACAACCATTAGATGATACCTGATGAAGGTCGTAGAGTACAACGGCCGAAATGTTGTATGAAAAACAACCAAGATGAGGAGAGTCCGGTTAATAATAGAAATAACTAAAAACGTGACTATGCCAATATTCCGTTGGAATGTCAGTGACGTCAGTCTTTCCAAATTCATTTTCACTTTTCATGAAGTGTAAGACAAATATATTTTTCTTCAACGGATCCTGCTCACGTTGGAGAAGGTGTTGTCATGGACAGCTGCTATTGCTGGAGGGGCCAGGTGGTCTCGCGCTTTCTGACGTTTCGATGAGCAGCCTTGGTACCTATTTGGTGGATGATCTTCAATGCTCTGCAGTCAATCACGAATATAAGAGGTATTTGGTTATATTCTCTACATCTGCCTATCTGTTGACTATATTTGGCTCGATATAAGCAAAGGGATGACTGCAAGTGGGATCACAAAGAAATGTTCTATCGGTCATGAATTGGGGCGTTTAACATCTCCCCGTTGAGCTTCGATAAGGCAAAAATTCCGCCTGAGAGAAATCTCCTGAGAATATTGATATTAGACGGAAGGACAAAGACGGACAGTCTCCGAAATAACTGTAAACTGAATGGCAATGGGTTTTACAAGAATATCGGACAACCACTGTACATCAACAACGTGAATACCGAGAGATAGGTTAAGGAATTAATGCCGCCTCCACAACTACGATAAATTGGCAAGGCATTTCTTTGGGAAGGTCTATGTCCAACGAAGGATGCTAAAACATAGATGATGATGGTGATGATGATCCAGTTTAGCATTTCTAGGAACGGATATTGAGCAGTCGTCATATTTTGTACTTTTTCATTGAATTTTTCGCTTGATCTTCGATCTTTCTTCGTTGTCAAGACGCTTCCTGTCACGTTTTTGTCTTTCATTCACCGTTTTTCCATTTAAAACCAACTTCCTTCTATCACTATGATTAACTTTCTTCATTACTTTACACCCAATTATACCCTCTCAATGACGTTTTATTTGCTCAATAATCCAAGTAGGTGACTACCAATCATCATTAGAAACTTTTACAAGTCTGTCCAATGAAATACGACTACAATCAAAAATACGTGTTTGTTTCTGTACCCAGCATGATAATCGTTCTTCAAATTTCGTCATTATCACATTACAAACGTAGAGTTCATGTGTCATGCGCAATGTGTTACTTCCTGTATTTTATTGTGACCTGGTTGAAATTGATAGAATCAATTTACCTGTATTTTCTCATTCTCCCTTACCATTTCCATTTTCGTAGGTCGTCCAAGTTTTTCTATCTAAAGGCTGTAAAATATGGAGTAGTTTTGTTTGCGTAAAACTTCTTACTCATTCATCTCCTCTTTCCCAAGTCCCTCTAATCAGACTACCTAATTTTTGCTGTTGTTCTTACACTATGAGCAACCGATACGCTTTGTTTCACTTCTTTCATTGTAATATTCTTCAATTTTGATCGTTGTCAAACTTGATTGAGTCTTGTGTGTTTCCAACATCCTAATCGGCTCATTCGTTTTTTTTTGTTTCATTGTGACATCTATGAAGTCAGATCACTGTTAAATCAGATGGTCTGGTTCGTGAAAGGATTTGCAAGGTCGTGGGAGATCAATTAGATAATACAAATATCATATAACCTTACCTCATCCCTAAGACCTCCAATAACATTTACAAGAAAAATAAAAATTCTACTCGTGAATATGTCGAGAAGAGCCGAATGGTTGGCTATAAATGGATGGAAACAAAGGTGTGCAACAGCTTTTGTGAAATGTTTTATTTTCAGACAATGAAAATATTTGCTTCTTACAACTGGCTGAGATGCATGGGTTAGTAAGTTCTTAAACAATACAACTATCTATGTATATAATTGTGTGGTTTTTCTGTTTCTCTGACAATAACATTGGAGTCTGCCTTTTAAAGGTAACAATTATTGTTTGTTCCTATTTCCCTATCATGACGTTAAAGAACAACTTGTTTGAGTTTGAACATTTTTGGAATTATCATGATATACATCTTTATGCAGCCAGGTACAGAGATCATACAACAGATATTCATTTCCCATCAATCAGGTCGCCAAATAAGTATTTTCCGAATATAGTATCAGAAGTAATATCAATAATCCATTTTTGATAAGAAATTATTCATTACCATAAATTCTGACCTCTTTGCGAATGAATAACATTTTCCGGATAATGGGAAAGATAACAGAGAAGGCAGTTCCTGCGTGTGTTTCAAGAACTACTCTTCAGAGATGGTTGTGCAAACCCTTGAAACGGTGATAGTCAGGTAGAGATAAGCGAATAGATATCATTTGACCTGAACTGATTCATAAACAGGTATAAAAATACTTGAAGACATACGTTAAATACACATGTAGATATACGCATGTGTGCAAGTGTGTATGCATACGCACATGCATGTGAGCGTATGTGTGTGTTTTTGTGTACAAATGTGCATCAATGAATCCGTAGTAGGCCAGATTGTTTGATTTCAGTTGAAATTTTCAGTATATATACAATGTGGTTAATATTCAATATTGAATTAAGTGAATTTTCAAGTAAGAATATATTGTCCTAGATAATGTATTGTAAAATCAATTATTTTTCTCAATTAGGTTGCACAGTCATCAATATCTGAATATCTATCTATCTATCTATCTATCTATGTCTCTGTCCGTCTGTCTGTCTGTCTGTCTGTCTGTCTGTCTCTCTCTCTCTCTCTCTCTATATATATATATATATGTATATATATAGTTGAATGTGGATTCGCTACACAAAGTAGCTCATGTTTCTGTCCTTTTCGGGTCTCATGAAGAGTAAAAAGTTGTATGTATCGAGCACTGTATGAAATAAATCCATCACATTTCAGAAGTGGCTTTATATTTTTGATTTATTATTTCATCATGTTATACTGTGTGTGTGTGTGTGTGTGTGTGTGTGTTTGTGTGCTTGTATTGTGTATATGTGCGTGCATGCGTGGGCCCGTACGTGTGTGTGTATTCCAAGAATCATATGTTTGACTAAAATGAAGGGAGAGAGAGAGAGAGAGAGAGAGAGAGAGAAAGAGAGGGAGAGAGAGAGAGAGAGAGGGGGGGAAGAAACACTTGAAGATTGTAGTTTCACGCAGAGCATCCTCCACAGCCTTTTCCTGCAATTGGCAAAAGTAGAGAGATCTAGAAGATTTGAGAGAAAGTAACCATGAAAAACCTTATGTAATAAAATTCATAAATTCCTATCGACACAAATGCAATTTTGCACAACGTGAAAAAAACAAAAACAAAAAAACAATATAAAGGTTCATTTTGTACCAAGCGTTTTCTTTTTTGGAAATAGTTAGCATTTAACTCCATGACCCAACCAAAAACATACAGGAAGAATAAAAAAAACCCCTCAGAAACAATAAAAAAATATCGGAGCACTATATAGAGAATGTCTCCTTAATGAAAAACAATTTTCTCTTACAGACTTTCGAGATTTCTTGACATTCGTTTTTGATTTCTACTTGCAAATACTGACAGTCATGCTACGATTTGAGCAGAATCTCAGCTCTCTCTCTCTCTCAACCTCTCAGCAACGTCAACATCTCATCTGAACGACTTTTTGTGCAGAGAAAAAATTTTATGTTTATTTCGATGATGAGTTAATCGTTAGGGTACAAAGTTGCTGGGAGGTTAACAGCAGGAAAGAGGAATAGGCGAGTCGGGTTCATAGTGTGTACACGTGTAGGTATATGCGGGTTCCACGTTTGATGAACCTTTAGAATCATTAATAGTCTTCTATAACCTGAGGTTTATTCTGCTTTTCCCTTCCCATTAAGGTCAGGTCGCCCTGCCATAAAGATGGAAAATAGTGGGTAGCTCAATGGTGCTACTTGTGCATTGAAGACGATAATTAGGAAGTCATTGTGACGTACTTGGCCAATTGCTATGAGTATAATAATTGTCTTTATAGTAATTCTCATCTGATCATGTTAAAAACTAATCGCTATCTCCCTGCATTGTCTTTGTTTGGGATCATTTATCGTACACGACTTTCCATCAGTGACATACAAATACGCACACATACACACACGAACATATACAGACTTCAAATCAAGAATACAATATAATATGATATGATATAATGCAATATCAAACGTGTGTTAGTTTAATTGCATAAAGTGCTCGATACATCCAATATTTGCTTCACGAACACGTTCTTTCTATCCTATTTACATAAATTGATAGAATGAAAAAAAATATCTATATCTATATCTATCTATCTATCTATCTATCTATCTATCTATCTATCTATCTATATATATATATATATATATATATAGAGAGAGAGAGAGAGAGAGAGAGAGGGAAAAGAAGGTGAATAAAGGGGAGAGATGGAGAGACAGAGATATTATTATGAATCTTCTCTCTTTCTACTCAACACCTGGGGAGGCGTTATTTTGAAAACTACGTACTACAATATTGCTGCAAATAATAAATACAAAGATACGTAGGTAAAGAGACAGATGGATAGATGGGTGAATATGAAAAGAATGATAGTGATAAATACACAATTAGGAGATCTTTTTTTTCCACTCAGAATTTTTTTGTAATGTAGATATTGCATGATTTCTGCAAATGATTTCAATTTCTTGTTCAGAAGAACACATCATTTGAAAAAGAGTTGTCACGAATACACAGTCACGCTGTGATCTAATGAAAATTTTGTATATATATATATACATATATATATATATATATATATATATATATATATATATATATATATATATATATATATATATATATTTCAATTCATGTTTGCAAAGAAGGATCATTAGAAACAAAACTGTCAAGAATACACAGTCATGCAAAAATTTAATGAATTTTTTGTTTATATATATATATATATATATATATATATATATATGCACACACATACACACACACACACACACACACACACACACACACAATATATATATATATATATATATATATATATATATATATATATATATGGGGGTTATTTGCGTGCGTTTGTGTGTTTTTATGTGTGTGTGTACACGTATGTATATGTGTGTGCATTTGGTTTCATACATTTGTCACAATCATACACGTAATTCAATAAAATTATTTCGTATACTAACACACACACATACACACACACACACACACGTGAGAGAGTGAGACGAAAAAGATATTTCTGTGTGTTATTTCTCGACTGTTGGTGTATTTGTTCATGGGTTTGTGGGCGTGGATGTTATTCTCAGAGTGCATTTGCGTGGGTTCCCAAATTGATACAATTTTTGATATGTTGATGGATTTATTCTACCCCCTTCCCTCTATTCCCTCTGAGGTCAGGTCGACTTGACCCGTGTATAGGGATGGGAAGCCCATTGGCGCTACCCAAGTTCAAAAGATGACGATTATTAAGCTATCAAGATGTCCTCAGGGTAGATTCACTTGCAAAGAATATAAGAATCGACTTTAATTTTTATCTGACCATAAGAAAATACTGTGTCATTTGCAATGATCTTTATTGAGTACCACTTCATATTAAGGGTCAGCCGGGAATCGATTGGAATGATTCGGTAGTAAAGAAGTTAGGCTTTGTTTTCTAGTTTTCGATTCGAAAAAATTTGTTTTTTCAATTTTGGAAATACACACACACACTCTCACACACATATACATGAGGAATGAAATGGGGATTTCGAGTAGTTTAGTAAGGGTTGTAGGAATGATGTCTGTATATGTGTAGGTGACAGTCAGGTTTGGTCTGGAATGAAATATCTTTGAGAGGAGGGGTCAAGAGATGTTTGTGTCCGTGTCTGTGAGTATCAGGCTCAGATAAGAGAGCTCAGTGATATACGTACCAACACATACCTGGACACAAACAAGCACATATCAATATGTAAATGCATGTACACACAAGTAAAATGTATATCATTTAACTTTTCCTCTCTTTGTTACCTCTATACGAATGCATCTTATCTTTCTTTTTCATCTGTGTTGCTCCCAGAATATACAGATAGTTAGTGTAAATCACCTAAAATACCTTAATACTTACTAAAGAAAAACATTGTGTAACCAATGTTTATAGGCGACGTACCATGCTGGAGTAATCAATTAAAAAAATAGGAAAAGGGATGATTAAAAACTCAGTAAATCCTCTCGCCTCTTGTTGGGCAGCAATCACTGAACCTGGATTTTTAAACAACAGACAAAACTCAATCTTGGGCCACCGATTGCATTGTTTGTGACTTTAACAGTTACGACATTTTGCACTCCGCGTAAATGTCGATAGGAATACAAAATGCACAGTACAGTGATGTTTCTAAGAAATGTCTTAGAGATGAAAATAGACTCCAACTGAGATGTTCGTGTTAATTGGGGACTTATTTGGGATGAAGACAGCAAAATGTCTAATGAATCAGTCCTCACAGCAGGAAAATAATGTGACGACAAAGCGTAACAACACCCTCGCCAGCAGTGCTTAGAGAATGTGAACATTTTGTATCGGATGGCCGGGGTTATTGTGTACATGATCCTTAAAATTCGTCGCAGGGGTTTGGAAGTCTGAAAGAAGGTAGAATTATGTATAATAGGTTGTTATATATGAAATGTCGTTCTTAGAATCATAAAACAAGCGATGATAGTTTTATACAATCAATGGAGAAATAATCCGAGGAGCATAAACAATTGAGTGATGATTACTGCACATAACATCACCTGTCTAGATTGAAAAAAGTGATGAATCATAAGTTGCAAGGTATGCGTTGCTTAACATGTATTACACTATGAAGTTGCTCCAGTAAGACCCACTGAAGAGCGTGTATTCCAAAATCAACAGCTCCAATTCCACACTCAGGAAAACAATCTGTTCTGAAACAAATGTTCAGCTAGTTGGATAGTGAAAGTGAAAGTGGAATTTTTTAAATCTGAAAATGTTGTTTAGTTCATCATATTGACAAAAACAAGATACAAACGATCTTTCAAACTGAAGTGTATTTGATATCGTGGATATTTTTGAGTTTTCTTGTCAAACAGTTCACAACACATAGGACTTCATATCAGATAAGGTTAATAGTCGTAAATACACGCGTCTATTAGTCATCATATTGTTTGAGTTTTAGAAGTGAACATGTTTTAGGCTAATGCAAGGTGCTCTTCATGCAGAGTGCTTTTGGTGGAGTCGGTCTCGTATAATGTTCATTGCTCAGCTCCTATTTTTGGTTCTCACACAGATTCATTGGTATCGGGAATGACGATTAGGGAACCAAAAACCACATACAAAACAAGTATATATATATATATATATATATATATATATATATATCGTTATACACATCTTTCCCATCATCACATCTCACGCGTTTTTCTCTTTGTCATTCTGTCTCTGTCTCTGTCTCCATCTCTCTCTCTCTCACTATATATATATATATATATGTGTGTTTTTGAAAAAAATAGAATAAGATATTACTTTAGTTTGATTTATACTGAAACTTTAATATTATATTTATGGCATATTATCATTGGAAGATATTTTGAGAAATATTATAGTTTCGCAGGGGTCGTGCTTTGATTAAATATCTACCGGCTATTGTTCCATGAGTAACAACCTGATACGTGAGTGCGTGTGTGTGTTTGCGTCAATGTGTGTGTGTGTGTGTGTGTGTGTTGAAAAAGCGAGTTTTTGAGCAAATGAAAATTGCATTTCATATTGTAATTCACTTCCTGTCCAACTAAGGAGTTGGGTTAGCCAAATCGTGTTTTCACTCGTCCACCATCTTGGGTCATAGAAGTGAACCATTTGTCATTCGTGAAGTCCATTAGACGATATGACATTACAAATTCACAGGGAGAGTGAATGGGTTCTGTTCAGAGTGGAAACTGCGCAAAAAGGAAGTGAAATAAAAATGAAGGCTTTTAGCATCGGGTTGAGTGTTTGCAAATGACAGGAAAAGCATTAAACATCATAGATGCACAATTATGATGTAAACATACATACACACCTATCATATATACATATATGTATATATCATTGTGACTTCCAAAGATAGCTGTCTCGATGTATTACATCTCTTCAGTATGGCTATAGACTTTAACCTATCCAGTACTGTGAGGCAGAATTGAAACCTGGAGTCCGATATCTTACCTCTGGACTACAGAACTGGGTGGTCAGAAAGGCTGAATTTAAGCGATATATTCATTTTTACTCAGAAACTTCAATACATATATATATATATATATATATATATATATATATATATATATGTATGATTTATATATATATATATATATATATGTATGTATGCGTATATATACATATATATATATATATATATATATATATATATATATATATATATATATATATATATATCGGTCACAGGTCCGATTACTGCAGCAACCCCGATTTCTTCAATTGCTAATTCTATGTGCGTTGTCTAGTTTAAGGGATACATTTGTTGTGTAATGATAGAAGTTCATTTCAAATAAAAGTTTCACAAAAATATATCGTAATTTATGATCATTCAGTTAGAGATTATGTATACAAATACTGCCTTATCTTAGACATTGTATCGCCATTTTTGAAAAAAATTCCCTTTTGCTTCCACCTCTCCTTCATGTTCTCCTTCTTCCCTGTCGTAGTCTCAACTATCTTTATTCTATAATCTTCTTCCATCCATTTTTTCCTCTATTTTCCTCTCTTCTACCTTAAATTTAAAAAAAAAAATACAACAACAGGATTGTTTATCTTTGCTGGTAGACATCATCTCCGTTCAGAGACTCATGCAAATAATCTTTCTTATAATTCGTCCCTGGTACACGTCGACCTCAGTCAAAATGTACTAGACTGTAAATTACCTTATTTGGTTTTCTGAAACTATATTTATTTACTCAGTTTTGTCTCTTTCTTCAGAAAATAAAGGAATCAGGAGAGACAGTGAATATTTATGCAACCTCAGATATTCAGACGAAATTCATCTTTTTGCTGAAAAAAATTCATGATCTCGAAATAGACCTCGACGGACCGAATAAAGGAAGCTTGTTTCCACATGAACACCAAATAAACAAATGTCATGTACAAAGACATACCGATATATATTCATATTTTAATGGAGCGAAGAGTTCATTAACTACGTAAGTCAAAAATATTTTTCTGTTTGAGACGACCTGGCTGGAGGTGAAAGCTGCAGACGATTCAGCTAGCAAAATGATTCGAAAGATTGACCATTGTGTCAAAACACGTTTCAATCATGGCCATCAATTGTCTGCGACTAAAACATATCTCTGGAAAATCTACTTAGAGTCAACAGTTACATTGTGCGTTATTTTGTCTTCTCTTCTTATAGCCAGATGTCACCAACAAAGTTTGAAAGGTCTGATTTGTCGTTCACCATGTCCAGAGCATATTGAATTCTCAGCATAATATATCAGAAGGAAAACAGGAGTCAAAGGCATCACAGAATTTATGAAAAAAACTTGAATAGCAATGGGCTAGTTATGTTGCAAGAATGGCAGACAACTACGGGACATCACAACTCACGACATGGATCCCAAATGACCACATGCAAGACAGAGGCCGACAATATACAAGATAGAGAGATGAAGTGGACAAATATAGAAAATATTGGCTCTGCGATGCCCATGATAGAGATGTGGGAGAAGGTAAGGTCTCTGTCAAACGATTGATCTTAAAAGACTGATGATGATGATTGTTTCTTTCTGTCCTTCTTTTGTTCTTAATTGATTTCTTTTCTTTCTTTGTTCTATCTTTCATTTCCATTGTTCCTTTCTTCCTTTTACTTACAAGCGTTCTCCTTCTTCTCTCCCAACGTTTCCAATTAACATTATACAGATTCATTTTTTTCCTTCCTCACTCTTCCTATCTGTATGCAAACGAAATCAATTTTGTACACAATGTGTATCTTCAAGCAAGTTCTTTTTTCAATTCTCATTTTACCTGCTTTGCATATAATGAAAAAAATACAATACTTGTGTAACTTGTTTATCCTAAAACGATTATCCGGATTAGAAATTTGGAATTCCAGGGTAATCAGTCTAATAAATTCTTGCTATGTACAGATGTAGCGTCGCCTTTTTATGGAATTCGAACTCGTGCTGTTGTGCGTGAAGCCATCGTTTAATTGTTTGTATTGCGATGATAGTTTTTTTACTGCTTGTTACATACTTCCTGTCGGAGTATATTTGATTTAATGTTGGTCAGGTGATAAAAAGTCCGTTGTAAAGTAGAATGTTAATGGTTGGACTCAAAGGTGCATTTTCATAAGTCTGACATACAATCAAATTACACGAAGAGTATGGCACAAGGTCAGTTTTCACTAGTTGACATACCGTTGATTTAGTTTCAATTTCACACCTTAGAGGGAATACTATCCGCTCACTAGTATTGGAATGATTCTCCGTCTTTGTGTATGTCGTTACGTGACTTATTGGGCTGATCCATTCTAAGAGTAGGGACTGATACCCAACGCTGCTCAATGAATTATATTTTTGACTGATCTCTCCAATCACGGAATGCTGCCAAAGTTGTTGGTCAAGTGACGATTTTTTTCCATATTGACTGATTAAGAATAACTCTGTACTTATTTTTCTGATTGCTGGATATATATTCACCACCTATTTTCCGGTGACTGGTGGCTGGAGAAAATCCAGAGAAAATTGTGAGTGGAAACTGAATTCATTTAAGTGATAACATATGGCACAGTGTGTGTTGCCATCTCTATTGATATTACATTGTACAGTTGCGCAACGCCCGAACACTACATCTGCCTACTTTTCGTTCACCCTTTACGATGCAAGTACGAACTGGCGGGGCTTACTTTGAAAGACGTCAGTTAGACCCATGGCGGTACAAAAGGCATTTCCTATGAGTTGGAAACCGACGTGTAAAAAGGAAAAAAAAAACAAGTTAATAGAAGCGATATAGGGCCTAAAAAATATTCAGATGCTGTGCAACTCTCTAATGTAATTCATTAGTATGAAGCTGTTGAATCTTATGATAAGCAGTTTCAGTCTGTTTTTTCCTTTACCTCACCGTATATACATACATACATGTTGAGCTATCATACCGGGCCACTCCAAGTAATCATATTGAATTATTTGCTTTGAAGTTATTTAGCCGCCGGGCTCAATGATCGCAGCTGAGCCATGAATTGTGGCTCTAGTTCACATGAGGTTTTCTTTGATGTAGATAACTGCATTAAACTCTGCCCCCTCCCTTTGGAATAAGGATGACGCAGGTGTTACAATTAATATGCAGTTAGATGTACGGGTTGATGCTTTCAGATAATTCTCCATGCGTATCAGCAGGCATTTTGATGAAATGGATTATTTTGATATGATAATAATAATAATAATAATAATAATAATAATAATAATAATAATAATAATAATAATAATAATAATAATAATAATAATACAGAGGGAGAGAGAAGGAGAGAGATATGAATAAAATTGAGATAGATGGATAGATAAATACGAAAAGACTAATATAAATTGAACGATCGGTAGATAGACTGATAGAAAACCTGCTGGGGCCGTGAACTTCATAACCCATTACAGGTGTGTTGCTCATCTAAGGACACTCAACCTCACCCAATCTTATCGATAAACCTTTCTGTTTTATCTCTCCATCTTTTGCCTTGTCTTCTCCTACTGCATTTGCTATTTATAGGGCATTAATCAACTGACTGTTTGCACCATCAGTAAATATCCCTACTTCCAAGGCATTGGAGTCATTTTTTTCTTAATATTTCCGTTATCTCTCACCTCGCTCAACTCTCAGATCAATTTTTGATCTTTTTCTATTCCCCCTTAACCTCGACATTGCATTTTCGGTTGATCGTCAGTGTTACGCCGAAACTGACTGAAATCACTTCTAACTGATAAGAACATGGAAATAAACAGGAGAAGCTAAGTAGATCGATAGGCAAATGAATTTGCAAATCCCGTTTTCAAGTCGAAGCTTGGGTCATCCTTTGATTTCGGCTCTTTTCCGTAGACCTGTTTTTCTTCCTTTTTTTCAACGATGTTCCCCTTATGGAATTTTTATCCAATCATTAACATACTACATACATCCGTATCTAATGACTTTTATCCAAACCTTACGATATTTTTTCACATTTAATATTTTCTCAATTTTTCTGAGTCTAGTGTACAAATCTGGACTGATGGATTCTCATAGTCCCAGGTCACGCTCTTTCACTAGAAATGCTTAGTAACCTCCATTAGTCTCTGATCAGGAATTATGATTTAGCAATTTTTTAAAAAATGATTTGCTATTATTATATGTTCCCACCCTGACTGAAATTCTTTCCCAATTCTATCCTCGGTGAAATTTCTCCTTCTCTCGAAACTCCTCATCTGGAAGTCAACTCTCGTTTGAGACTCTCTGTCTTTACTGAAAGATCTTGCAAGTTATTTTTCATATCTCAGAAGGAAAGTTGCATGCTGTACCCACAGGGATATTAATAAATATCAATCTACACGTTACAACGTCTGAAATTGGTTTTGGGTATTGTCGGAGGTGTATGTTTATAAATGAAAATAAGAATTTCTTTTTTGCTTTACAGCTTTGGGGGAAAACAAATTGAATTTGTACCTGCCTCGCTAATATACGACGCATGAAGACATCACGTGCTATTTTCCAAATAGGTGCGTGATCAGCTGAGATGTTTCGTTTGGAGTAATGTCCAAGGTGTTTTGTTATTTATCCTATCATGTGTTGTGCAGTTCTTTTTTAGTAAAACATGGAATTACCAAGGATTGTCATTATATCTGTCTCTCTGTAACTTTAGATTTTTTTCCGAAAGAACTAAATGATGTACAAGACCAAGAACTTGATGATTCAGCCGTATGACCATCTTTAAAGAAGACATTGTAGATTGCTCAGGAACGATGTGATTGTTGTGTGGGATTCCAAAGGGAATGCACAGAGGACGGAGGGGCAATTGCCCTGAATAAGCTTTTTCCTTCCGTTAAAATCATATGGAAGGATACTTTGTGGACAGACCTGTTATATTCTAGAAATATAAATGAATATTCACACACACAAGGCATATGTATAGTCATGTTTAGTTTATTCTAGATACTACATTCTTGGGAAATGTTTTTTTATAAAATTGAATAGTTATTTGAGAAGAACATTTTTTTCATCTTTCAAAAATCTAGTTCAGAATCGAGTTTGAAAAGGCGAGCTTCTATTTTTATTTGGAAGTGTTGGCAAATTGTAAATGTGAAAACTGCTGTTCGAAATATGTGTTGTCCTTCTGTAGTGTGTTACAATGAAAAACATTGTATTCGTTCAAATATTTATGTAATGTATTTCCTTCTTAAAAAATCGTCGCTTGTATAAACACACAGGAAGGACAGAACACTACCAAATTTTCATCGCAATGACGTTTTGGTTCTTCTTACGTACGGCTCACTACCCAAGCTATTAGAAGCCAACTGTTTGTTTCACTATCTATTTAAAGATGATGTATATATATATATATATATATATATATATATATATATATATATATATATATATATATATATATATATACATATATATATATATATATATATATATATACATATATATATACACACACGCACACACATATATATATACACACACACGCACATATATATACACACACACATATATATACACACACATATATACACACGCACATATATATATATATATACACACGCACACAAACACACACACACACACACATATATACACACGCACATATATATATATATATACACACGCACACAAACACACACACACACACACACACATATATATATATATATATATATATATATATATATATATATATATATATAACTGTGACTAATCTTCAAACAGCATGACTCAGTCCTGCCCTCTCTATTTGTAAACGTACCTAACTCAAAAGCGACGATTAAGCTAAACCCCTCTTCTCTTCTCTCGAATCTGCAGTAGTTGAACCAAATAACCCGAAAGATACCCGGGGGAGGCACGTGTTGCTCATTCCTGGCAAAGTAAAAATATTCTTTTCAGATAAAAAGTGATGGAGATATAGATTAATAAGAAGGAGTCCAGGCAGATAGATAAATGAATATAAAGTAATAATATATATATATATATATATATATATATATATATATATATATATATATATATATATATATATATATAGAGAGAGAGAGAGAGAGAGAGAGAGAGAGAGAGAGAGAGAGGGAGATGAAACCTTTCATAGGTGTGAATCATTCTTATTCTCTGAATTTCCAGACTAACTTCACATCAAGAAAATCTTTTGACATTTCCAGGTCCCCTCAAAATATTGCTGCGATTTTAATCAGCTGGCTACCGGAAAATCAGAAGGTATGGCTTTTTTGTTTCTGAACGCAGCCATAATCTCGTTGCTCGGTCCTCTAGGTTTTGACAATCATTACATAACTACAAAATAAGCTGATATCTGTATTTCAACACCTGGATAGAATCTTTGGCATTTTATCTCCTTTTGGGGCCCATTACGATAAGCTGGATTGCTATTGAGCTTGAGTTCAAGGGGATATATTTAGTAGGAGCTGTAGGCATTAAACATGCTAGGAGAATATTATGTTGTTCGTTGGCAATAAAATCAAGGTATAAAAGTTGCTGGAACATCTGATTCGCAGACCAACTCAAACCTATAACTCAGGGAATAACCATATATCAATTTGTTGGCTATTTGTAAAATACCTGTGTACAAGTCCTTCATTATTCAACAGGGACACAGTATGAAATTCTTTGTTTAAAAAAAGAAGAAGTTATAACATCTGCTACCTTCCTTACAAGCGTTGCTGATAACAAAAAGCTCTGTTCGACACGACTGGTAAAAAGTCCTAATCATTGTTTATGCATAGCACACCTGTAGAAGGCCGTAGACCAGATCGTCCAAAACATTGACGGGGGAAAGAAAGAAGTCCCTGACGATGATTCTCCTCAAACTTATGGAGAATAATTTCATTGTGGTGAATAATATTTAGTGATAATAATGGTAAATAATATTTTCTGTATTTATCAGGAAAAAACTTCATCCCAAGGGTCACATCTGCAAGTGTCTTTGATAAATAATTTCTTTCTATTTTATTAAATCATTTTTTTAGTATGGAACAATCTTGGTTAACTTGCACCAATATCCTTGGTCAAGGCATGGATCAATTTCTTTTCTTAGAGATATGAACAGTGAAAAAGGGGATACAAGTGACATGCAATAAATACATGAATACAAGTGACATAGATAGACTGAATGGACCCATTGGGATTCCACAAATGTCGACATCTAACATCATCCATTATCTCATACCCCCCCTTGTCTCTAATCCTTTGCTGATGTTTTTCTTTCTCTTTATTATTCCTCCAAATCTTTGTTGCCGGGTTTTGCTTTATCTAAATGCTATACAAATAAGGAATATGCAAACATGTCCCTTCCCAAAAGTGCACAATCAACTTTGTTTTGAACCCCCCTCAAGTCTTTTATTAAAGTACATTCCTTTATTTTCTCCTATTTTTGGCTCTCCATCCTGCAGAATACAATGGAATCTTTTGCTCTCCCCTTTTCTTACTCTGTTATTCAACTACGGAACAACCTTCTTTTTAAATCTAAATCAAATGACGAATATTTTGATAAAATAAGTAACATTCTAATTTATATGGTTCATAAAAAAATTCTTTTCAATAGAATGAGAAATATTTCGTAAAGTTTGCATATTAAATTCTCTCTCTTTTGATTGGTCAGACGAATTGATTGATTGAAGTGTAACATACGAAGATCTTGACAAGCGTGTTAATAGTATAAATACGAGACTCCAGACAATACTGATGAATTTTTATTGATCGACAATTATAGAAGTCAATATATTTAATCAAATTTCTTTTATTTATTCATCAATGTTTTGTTGAGATGAAAATCTGTTCAATCTTTTTACTGATCCATTTTCTTCCGTCCCTCGTGATAGATTTAATGAGTCCTGAATATTCAATTTAGTCTCCAGACGGAGCAGATGAATAATATTACCCACTCTTCCGACTCTGCATACACCTCTGCAATAATTTTCGGAAAACCAGTTTCATTTATTTCTATTACGGCTGATTACAAAGTTTGCTCTGTGACATAACATTTATTGGAAAAGGTAATTTGTCATAAAATTAATCAACATTTATTCTCTATAAATCGATTCCCCTATTAACGAATTTTTTTATTAAATGTCCTTCCATTATGACGTTGTGGAATCGAATAGATATACAAAGATGATAATATGAAATATTGTCGGTTGAATTGCGAATTAAGGAATTTTTCTGACTCGACATAAGTTAGTCACAAAATTACTACAAGATAATGAATTAAATAACATCTTTTTATCAAGTTGTTCCTTTGGTAAAATCACTTCTACTCAAACTTGCTTTGATTAAAAACGTGTATATAGGGAACATAACATCGATGTTGATGGGACAGTTGGTGCGTTGAGAATCTCTGGTAGATTTACTGTGTGCACGACAAACCACCGGACGTAGGAGTTCTTTGGAACATTTTTGTTTGTTTCATTTTTTGTTTGTCTTGTTGACGAATGACATTAAATACAATCATTCCCCTTAGATAACTGGAGTTGAGCAACGCTGGTTATTATCGGTATTATGATGGTGCCATAAGTGAAAATGATGATGTGCGGGAAGCCATTTCGGTTGCTTGTCACCTGTAAGTCTATTTCACATATTGCAAAAGAAACTTTTTTATGAAGTCAAGCCAGGGGTGGCTGATTTCATAGCTAGTGCAAGTACAATAAAACAAGCTGGCAGCACTCTTGTTGTTGCTTGAATGCCGAAACTGTGACTGTTAATTGGGGCCGGTATATGAAGAATAGAGATAAATTGGGGGATTCTTTTCTTTTTATTTCCAAAATTGGGTTGTGAATGCGTACGAATGCATGTGTATGACTGTTGATGGGGATGTAGGGAAGATTCAAAGACTTAAAAAGCCATAAGAATACTTTCCAAGAATAGGGATAAAAAAGCTGATAATCTCTCCAGGATATCAACAAGAAACTGGATCAACATGAGGACATTCTGGTGGCATCGACTTTTTTTGAGTCTTTGTTTAATTCCAATCTATCTTATAATGATCAAAATGTTTGCCTGTCTGTCAAACTTCCAGTCTGCCTGTCTTTCCGTCTGCTAAACTTCCCAACAGACTGTCAATCTGTTAACATTAACTCTCACGTCGAATGACGTTGGGGATAGGGGATAGATTCTGAGAATTGAAATGCAAAACAAAGACCACAAAGAGCCAAGAAAGAAGGAAAGAAAAAATAGTTTAGGTAAGGGGTGGAATAGAGATATTCGCTAAAGGAGGCACAATAATAGGAATTATATCCATAACGAGAACAGGGGAAAACAAACAGAAAACCAAAAATAATGGCAAGAAACTTCAACGACTGTTGGTTACATCTAACTATTTGAAATCTGTATTCAATTTCCATCCGGGTGATTCAGGCGAGCTAACATTTAATGACAAGGGGAATATATATATATATATATATATATATATATATATATATATATATATATATATATATATATATATATGTATATATATATATATATATATATATATATATATATATATATATATATATATATATGATACAAGATCGATTGAGCAGCAGTATATGTTTTTATTGAATTCAATCTTTCGAAGAACATTGATTCTCATGTCTTGGATCATTCCGTCAGCAATGTCGTTTCATCCTTTCTTGTATACAGAAAGGCTGTTCATCATTATTATGGAGATTACTTTCAAACAGTTATTGTTATCGAAATGATTTTTTCCCAAACTCTTCATTTGAAATGAATGGAAAATTACTATGAATTCAATATAAAATCAATACAAATTGTTTGTTTCGTAAGAGTGTTTAGAACAATGAATCAGATATTAAAACAATGACTCAACATTTATAACGATGAACGTATATTATTTCAATTTTCGAAGTTATCAGCTGGTTATTGTTATTTAAATTACTTTGTCGTTAGGTGATCTCAATGAGAGACTTGCTTTGTATTTTGATTGTAAAAAACATTTTCAGAATTATAATGTTCGAAAAAAGGATTCAATAACATAAATAGTGAATTTCTAACAATGAATGTAAATTGTCCAAATGTTTATATCGTTTCCAATAAGCAACTCACTGCATGAGACTAAAGAGAAAATTCCAACACTTTGCACTTTGATGTGTTTCTGTACCCCCACACACATATATATATATATAAGTAAGCAACTTATCCATGAACAAGGATATAAGTATAATTCATATATTCCCAATCAAAATTGACTATAACAAAAAGTATTATCAAAATGAAAATGAAATTTTTTGAATAAAATTCAATAAAAATACCAATTGCAACAACTTATGCAAGCTAAACCCACGGTTAGTTCAGATTTCTGGCCACGTTTGATCCTGAGATGCAATTGTCCCATGAATAAATGGTCTCTCTGCCGAAAACAGAAGTAGACATTCATTGAGGAACGTTGGAAGACCTATAAGCGTCAAAAGTGGCGAATAATTCAAGTGTAAAGCAAATGAAAAGAACAGACACGATCTTCTTCATTAATGCGTGGAAATCCTTGGAACAATTCATCAACTAGCAGCAAATTTTGCCTCATTCAAATGTGATTAGAATGAGATGGTGGATAAAATATCTGACATAATGAATTGATTGGAAATTGAATAGTTGAATGCAAAAATCCATCGTAACAGACCTGAGTTGCCACAAGATGAATTAATTTTTTCTGTAGAAGCATTTGATAAAGCATTTTACAATAAGTTTTTAAAATAATTTTTTATAGTAAAATCATCAAACTGGAGTTCAACGTCAATTCACACGTAACATTTTGTCGTGTGTGTCCAGCTGCGTGACTTCAATTATCTCGATAATTGCGGATCTGAACTCGCTTACGATGAATGTCAAAGACCACATCATTTACGACCATTTGTTTGGTATGTCGTTGGAACCTGGTGATTCCTAACAAAATAAGATAGTAATCAGATTTTTTTTCCTAATTGATTTTCAGATTCAGGAAGTAGTTTTTTTCTTTTAATTTTTTTACATTTCTTGATGATTTCTTTTCTTTCTTTTCCCCCCATCTTCCAAAATCAATTCCATTTGACATCAATATGGAAAGGCATTGTCTCTTATTGGCAATCACATCTCGTGATTGCATTATGATGTCTGCAGTAAAAATAGATAAGAGACAGGAAAGAAATCACTGAATCATATTGAACAATGCACTGCTTGGAAATAAACACGAACATAGAGACATCCCATTGACAAACATAAGGATAGATACATATATAGAAGAAGAGGAAGAAGTGAAATACATTTTTCACCAAACAAATGAAATTCTAGAAACTAAAGGCTATTTATGTTATCTCTGCATAATAATCGGACACCGATCCCTTTTCTCTTCATCAAATAATCAAAGAAAAATGATTGATGGATGACTGAATTATACTAAACATTGACAAGGTAGAAAGAAAATTGAAAACTCGGAAACATCGTCTAAAATCAACGTAAATAAAGATAAATATCAATAATGTTTTCTTAATGTTATTGTCCATAAATGATTGATTAGCCTCTGTAGGAATATCCTGGTTTTGTTTAGAAATTATCAAAAGAAATGAATCTTTGTTTATCGTAGAGGAGATAGTATTGCTGCTTATCTCAGTGTATAAAATCACTATCGATATACATATAAGTATGTAAAATAAGTAAAATAAGTTTCTGTATGTTATAACACAAGGTATAATTCATATACATATGTGCGTGTATACATATATATATATATATATATATATATATATATATATATATATATATATAGATATATATACACATATATATATATATATATATATATATATATATATATATGTGTGTGTTATTAAGTAATTTATAATGCTGACACGAAATAATCATGAATGTGTTCTTTTCTAGAAACTCCATTCGAAATGTCTTCCTGTATTTTACACAGAAAGTGTGTAACGTGGCTCTGTTTCCCATTGCAGACAAATATATAATTACAAAGTTAATACTTATGGTTCTTTAGCTCACTGGTAAGAGCAACACTACGTTAAAGCAGTTTCAAAGTAATAATTATTGCAATTGGATCATACAGCAATTCAATATGTATATATATATATATATACAGAGAGAGAGAGAGAGAGAGAGAGAGAGACGGACAGACAGACAGGCAGAGAGAGACAGAGAGAGACAGAGAGAGCACAGTATACTAAACAAACACATTATCTATTGGTAATAGCTCATGTTATACGAATGGCAGACAACAGCTGGACATCATGACTTACAACCAGAAATCATATTCAAAGCCGTTGATGACAAAATATCGAATTGCATGATGCATTCGACTAACTCAGACGATAAGTTCAGCTTAGCCTATAAATGATAAAAACAGAAATCGTTTTGTTTATTGAATAAGGTAATTTCATCAAATCAGAAAAAAATACAAAAGAGCAAAGGCATGAATCCATCTCCTCCTGGACTATTTTCCATCACTACATAGGTGGAAATGATGTCTTTGGCATACCAGGATGTTTGACGGAAAAGCAAGTTGACGAAGGTCCTGAGGGACAAATGCAGTAAAACACATATTGGCACATTGAAACAAAGGACGAAGACACAATTAGTTTTAGCAGGAATTAGTTGTCGAGATATCAATTTTATCGACCAATTACAGCCTCTTTTACAGCGGCTTTTTAGCTGCATAGCTAACCGGTGTGTCAGTACCAACTTTTTCCTATTATTTGACTTTTAAAAGACATTCTGGGAAACACATCAGGGGCTGGGAAATTGAAATGTAGGAATATCAGTTGCAGGAAGACACAGGCCACATGCAGATATTTCATCTTGGTCCCGGTTACCTGGGGCAAGGGGGCAGTTGAACATGAGGTGATCAGGTTTGATTGGATCGTTCTCTGGGCGCTGATTTTGTGACTCCATCAGCAGTAAAATAGTTTTTCCTCGGATTTATATGTAACTTGCATACGCGTTTTGCACGTGGTTATACAATATATTTCGATCAGATATCGAAACCACGTTTACATTGATGGCCTGAATAATTGACCCTGGAATCTAGAAAGGCAGTAAATTCAAATAGTGAGAAGTTAGGAATACAGGTAGAAGTTACAAAATAAGAAAATTATTGTAGGAGACAGGTGTCGTCGCAGAATAAATGACAACAAGTCTAAACAGCAGAAACAAACAAAAGAGTTGAACGGTGTAAGGGAAAAGAGAAAAATATCTGATTCGAACAACGGAGTCTCTTTTAAGCAAAAAGATTTAAAAAATGAGAAATAAAACAAAGGAATTATTGGTATTTTCTCGGTAGGAAGAGAAAATCGTCTTCCCTAAAAAAAATTTGCAGCTGATCTATTTAATCGTAGGAAGACATGTTTTTGAAAAGATCAAGAATGATTACTTCGTGGGAAGAACCTGAAACTGTTTTTAAAGGACTATGCACATTTTTCTTTCATTCCAAGAAAGAATTACGGATATTTTTCTTCTCAAGCTAAAGAATTATCAATATTACTTGTAAGTGGAGAGTCTATTTTGTTTTTTGTATCATACCTGTATTTGTCAATAGTTTTCTCTTTCGTTTATCGAACTATCTTCTTTTGAACAGTTTTTACTGCGTAATTGGTATGAATAGTCGGATATGATATTAATATTTCCCTGAAAATACACTTGTGGCTTATTGTGACTGAATTGTTAATTGATTGTATACGTCTGGATTTTGGTGAATAGAGGGAGTATCTGCATTTTGAAAAATCATATTAAGGACGGGATTGCGCACTGGAAAAGGTTATAATGACTTATTTATATGGTTTTTAGACAGGTGTTCATACTCTTCAGGGAATGTTCTTTTGACTTGAAAAAATTTGTTAAATTAACAAGAGTGTCTCCGAATACTTTTGTGCCACGTCCATGTATGTTTTGCACATGGCTTTACTAAATGAATAGCGGTTCCATATTCAATTCACAGATCAGATATTAGTAAGAGCAGAAAGAATGTACTTCTGATTAACTGACAGGGACAATATGTGTGTATGTGTGTGCGTGTGTGTATATATATATATATATATATATATATATATATATATATATATATATATATATATATTCGTGGCAAAGCATGGAGCATGTAGGCCCTACAACTGCAGTGGCTCAATATATCTAAGGAACCTTGATATATGAAAGAAAAAAGAAAAACCCTCGAAACATAAAAAAAGGAAATAAAAAGGAACAAAAATCTTTCTAAAATTGGTGAGGGGGGGGTGCAAACAAAAACAATTGCTGATCATAAATAAACTTTTATCCATCCGTCTGCTCTCATTTTCTCACAACGTTTTCAGCGTGTACCCTCAAGTTTTTCTTTTCTCTCTGTCTTCTTCCATTTGATTTGTATTCTTTGAGAGAAAGTTACATGAAGGGATTTTAAAATTTCTGCGTAGGGAAGACACATTAAACCGTCCCTTAAAAGACGAAGATTACTTGTAGAGGGCCGAGTGTGCACGGTTGAAACTCTATAAATCAAATAATAGCTAAGAAAAGAAAATAACTCAACTGTAACACATACAATGATTAAAACACCTCGTGTTGCAGAATTCAATCAATAATTTTATATTTCCATTGAAAACAGGTTCTAAACTCTTTTCAAGATCAGTGTACATGAGGCGGGGTATCCATTATGTCGGATGTAGGTTTTCTTATTTTATGTGGTGATATTCTGAACCATCGTGATTAATACATCGTATCGTAATATATCACTGAAAATATAAAGAAGGATATGTTTTCTTTGAGGATTTAGAAAACAGGCATTTTAGATGCATCGTTACCGCCTTTAGCCCGCTTTCAAAACATTGTTTTTGTTTTTATCTTTATTGTAACCTAGGTCATATTTAAAGAAAAGCCCTCACAAAAATGAAACATATTCTTCGAAATGTTTGTAATAACGGGGACCTGTCCTTTTCTGTCTCTTATGTAGCATTTTGCTTCCTGCATTTTTTAGAGGATTAAGTTCATTTAATAAATTCTACTTGCGTGTTTTTCGACTTTGTTAGTGTCAATCGTATTTAACGTCAATAAATATCCATTCATTTATTATATAATATCTGCATATATTTGTGAATCATCTATCTTTAGGTAAGGTTCTTGTCGACTGTGGCTAATGCTGACAAATCATGTTTGTATCATGAACAATTTTATATATTTAAATATAATTTTCATTGATACACTACTATTCATAACTGTATTCATCGATATTTTGGATAAACTGATACTAATCTAGTACAGAAATTCATTGGGGTCAATCAGGTCGGTTGAACATAACCAAGTTGGTCCTGATAGTACGTTTGGTTGGTTGTATTTGTAAGGACTCGTTTGTCAAGGCAGGGCTGGGCTCTTAATTTTGGATATTTTACAACGACTGTCGCTTTCATTATAATGAAATGAACCATTTAATTTCATAGTCGATGATGGCCAAACGGTATGCTGCGTACAGAATGGAATTTTTGCGACATACGTGCCAGTAATCTATAAAGAAAAAAGATTCCAACTTTATTTATGAGTGAGCACCAGTGCTGGGTAACTATAATCCTTTTTTGATGTAACTTTTGATCAAAACAATGTTTTATTTCAAATATGGCAATAACTATCCCGACAACTGATTGAATACTTTGATTACCTAATTCATGTCTTATTTTTGCCGTTTAGATAATGAAGCGTTTAGGAAGCTTAGCTTCAGTGACAATTTATAGCTTAACTATGTTTGGTCTACTGAAATGAGCAATTGTTGATACACAGCGGAGGTTGCTTTAGGCAAAATAATTTAATCATGACAGGATGAAAAATTGATTTTGTAGTCGTTGATGGCCTATCGGTCTATGGCGTGTTAAATGGAATTAACGTGACACGGAAGATAGTAATTAACCAGGGAAAAAAGGTTCGGGCTGTATGTATTAATGAAGTTATGAAGGACAATGCGTAACTGATTTCTATGATGGATATGATCTTTGATCAAAGTGTAAACTATTTTCTTTATTTTATGCCAATAATCACTCCGGTAGAGGATATAATAGAAACCTTTTGATTACCAAATATATGAATGATTCAAGAAATCTGTACTGCTATTAACATATATATATATACATATATATGTACATATATATATATATGCATATATATATATACATATATATATATACATGTATATATATATATGTATATGTATGTATATATATATATATATGTGTATATATATATGTACATATATATATATGTATATATGTATATATATATGTGTGTGTGTACAACTATGTACTGGGTATCAAGTGACTTTATTGAGCAAAGTTGTCATCAAATGTGAATATATATATATGCACACAAACGTGTATATATATATATATATATATATATATATATATATATATATATATACATATATATATATACATGACAATTGGTAGGTGAATTGCGGCAAATATTTTTTCTCTAAGCAAATGGCTGAATCCAAATAAATGCATTTGAATGTTCCCACAGAATGATAAAAAATTCAGATGTAACACCTGTGTCTTGAGTTTTTTTCTCAACTTTTCAATTTTCGTTCTCGTAAATATATATATTTATATATATATATATAGCCATACCAACTTGACAAGAGAAGAAATTTTCGGTGACATAATTGGTTGACGGTATCTTATCTGGATATGAATATCTGTTTCTTAGATTTTGTGTGACTGTGTTGTATCTGTGTGTGTCAGAGTTAATATTGTTAGGGTTGGGAAATAATCAGTAGTATAGAGACGATCTCCAGGGAAATCAGCAAGCTGTTATCCAAGTCATATAAAAAGCATTCAAATCAAAATATGTGATAAGACAAGGCCATCTTCCTCAAACACCCAGAGAACAACATCCGAGTTTAGTGCATGAGGCATGAACCAATACAGAGACACTCACACATAAGTGATAAATAGTGTGGCAACATCATCGTTTAGGTATATCTCTGAATTTTCGAGATGATTTATTGTTATTATTTCTATTAGTCAGAAAAGGGAGACCACCGACCCCTCTGGAACGAGGTTGAGATAATTGATCAGGAAGAATACTGGAAAACTCAAAAATTGAAAGAGCTGGCTCATATTGTAGGCAAGAAAAACTGCCTCAGTAATCCTAGCATTGAAATGGATACCATATGGGAACCTCTAATAATAAAAGATAGAAAACAATAACATCAAAAACATCAAAATGGTCACCTGAGGTTTAAGGCTTCTAAAATTTAGCACCGGTTCTCCACATGGACACATAGCATAGTGGTTACAGCATCAGACAAATTACTGCAAAGTAATCTGATGGTTCTAGGTTCAAGTGTGAGACAATATAATAATAATACTAATGCTAAATGCGGAGTGTGGTCAATATACCCCCGTCGGATAAATAAAGGGTTCGGTTCGTTACTTCCCCACACCTACCAGATGATACCTGATGGAGGCTGTAGAGTGCAACGGCCGAAACGTTGTATGAAAAACAACCATGATGGTCCGAATATTAATGGAAATAATCATCGTTTTGATATTGATAAAGGCTTGTGTCTTGTACAGAAATATTGGAACTGTAGAATTCATCATTATGGAACGAGGGAAAAATGCGATGATGCTAAAATTAGTTTTAAGTGAGTTCATGTTATTCCATCTTACATAGATGAAAGACAATAGTGCATATGAGACGAATAAGGATAATGCTATTCTGAAAATCTCAAATGTTTATCTTTTCTTTCTGTGAGCACTAAGTATATCATTTCAGGATTATTGGGAAGGTTTGAATAAAGTCTGTGTTAGGTTAAGGTGACTTCTTCTCTCTGCTGATCCATCTTAATAGTAAAAGTCTAATTCTGATTATCTGGTTGCAAATAATAGAGAAGGGTCTACGTTTGCACTTACATTGATCAATATTATAAAGACCAATTTCTCTTTCATTACTTAGTATAAAAAATACGTTAGATCAGAATGCCTTCATCCTTTCTCATTGAACGGGTTAGAGGGTTATCTTTCTCATTTCTACCTTTTGCGCCGAAGTTTGAAAGGTATATGGAGGTGGTTGCGTCTGTCTGTTCCTCTGTCCGTCTGTCCATCTGTCCATAAGATACTTGATGGATTTCAATGAAATTATCAGAAGGACTTAACCTTCCAGAAAAATAGTATGGGAGAAAGGAGTTGAATTTTAGGGATGGATCAAGGGTTCTTTCTCATTTAGAAGGATTTTCTGTTTTTCCCCATACTTTTATATATCAACTCATGAATGTGTACACGATATCTCTAAATGTTCTCAATGAATTTAAATATATTTCTTCGGAGGATCAATCAATAGGATAGGGAGGGATTAAACTAATATTACAGCTTATCCATGCGCAATAGCATCACCTACATTGCAGTCAAATGTCAAAACCACATAATATCGCCAATATTCCTTTGTTGTCCAAATGATATTCCGAAATATCCTTCATGATCTTCAATGGCATCTTAGGGAAAGGAAAATAGGTTATAAAAGAACTGATAGAATTTTTTGGTCAAATCAATCAACAGTTACTTTTCTGACGATGGCTTTGACTGAGGTATGTGGTGTCTGAGTGCTTCCTAGTTATAACAACAGAAATTTTTTTTTTCTCATTCCTTCAGAATAGTGTTACCTTGACCTTCACATTTCTCAGAAGCGCCTCCTTCGGCATTTTATTGTCTGCTTCAAGAAATGAAGCTAAACTTACTGGAATGGTAAAAGGTATCAGAGGAAAAAGCTGCGTTTAACTTCCTCGAAAACTACGCAAGAAGGTTCCGGACTACAAAGCACCTTATATACCTTAAGCATCGGAGAATAATAAGAAAAAAAAGAGCGATTTGCAAATGTAAGTTGCATATATATATATATATATATATATATATATATATATATATATATATATATATATATATATATGTGTGTGTGTGTGTGTGTGTTCGGACAGTGGGGGCTAACAAAATATATTTTCCCTTTATCCGATTTCAACGATTAATTTCTCATGTCATTCATATCTTTTGATCTTTGGGTGAGTTCGTCTTGAAATTTTCACATTCGTCTGTCTTTCTCTCCTCTTCTACCCCTCTTTCTGTCTCTCTCCCTCCCTCTATCTACGTATTTCAGTCTGTTACTCTCTATATCTATCTATCTTTATAGCACCTCTATATTGCAGGAAGAAGGGGAGTTCTCAAAACATTCCAATTTCAATCCGTCAAAAAGTGACCAGAGAAAAATTTCATCAAATTGGGTGGATCTAGACTGAAAGATGCTATCTATATTGTTAGATTACAGGTCGAAATTTGAAATCAAAACGAACGCAGTCACCTTCCCTTCATTAAAATCTATAGAGGAACTGATTTATTTGGATGGCGTTGACAGAGGTGTGTATTGTCTATGCACTTCTTGGCTATCAGTGGAATGCAAAAAAAAAAAAATCATGATTCTAAACCTGCCAGCAAATTGGTCAAGGATGTGTTTTGAAATGAAGAAGAATTATGTTTTAACTTCTATGAAAAAGAAATGAACGAAACATCGGAGAACACTTAATGTTTGTTCATGTAAACATTCCACGTTGGGAGATGAGGTAAGCAGACAGGAAGTTCAAAAGAAAGTAAAAAGTCTGTGCCAGTTTGTTGAAGATGAAAAAAACGACAGTGACTTTTTTAATGACAGGTACCTGTTATTTGTGTTATACCAGACTGGAAGACAAAGAACATCTGAAACATTGTGGCATTTTGTGGCAGATAGATGGAATGGATCGGTTTCAAGAGTCGACCTTTCAAAAAAAAATGCAACAGTTTCACTTGTTTGTGTAAATATACAATGTCTGAGCGGAAAGTATCGAGCCGAAAGGTTATAATCATCTCCCTCTGTCTCTTTGGTTTTCTGTCTGAACAGAGGGATTATTAAATCCGTCATTGTCCAAATTTTCAACAAGTATCCACCGTACATAATATTCCTTCTGAAAATTATCCTTAAACATTCTGGTTTGGAAATGACAGTCAGGTAATCATACACACACACACTCACACATATATGTATGTGCGTGTGTGTGTTATTGTCTTGTGTGTGCGCATGCATGGGAGTATATTTGAATCCATATAAGTACACATATCCATATAAATGAGAATCAGCCTAACTAAAAGTATATGTTATTGAGAACATCGTAAAATTTTGTTATTGTTTTTTTGTTCCTTTTTTCTCCCTTTCTGCCTATTCTGAAGATTCTAAATATTACGCTCGTCTTGCAAAAAAAAATATCAATTACGTTTTTCAATGTAATATCCCTATGTCCTCACTGATTATGCTATGCTTTTTATTCCATGTTGATAATCATGTCCTTTTACCTGACGTCCGTTCTGTTTCTGTTCAATACAAATCTTTTCCTGGACGTTTATAATCATTTTATTTTTTCCATTCGTCCTTCAAGAAATCAATATCAATCATTCAGTCAAACAATTTTTGTTGACATATTCATTTTCGATGTCAATCCGACTATCTTTCTGTTTGTTAAGTTGTCCGTCTCTGTTTACTTCCACTTATCGAGACGATTAAAATCATATTCAAATCCCCTTCCTTATCCAAACTTCAACCATTTTTATTGTAATTTCACTGCTATCATTGCAGATTCAATAGTGACTCTGCATGTTCTTAGGCTACGATTTTCTGTCAAACTGGGATGATCTTGGAAAAATATTTTGCTTACGTACATATATGCATAAACACACGTACACGCACTTTGTTATGTATTCTTTTGAGTTATTGTTTACACATTGCACATATCAAAAAACCAAATCCTTATCATATTCATAAGTATAGAACGTGCATTAAAATAGTTATATTATATATTTTTTTACCAATTTCGTTCACGCCCTCTCTACTGGAAACAAATTAAAGCGTAAAATAGGGGATTACTGTTGTGTTTGTATACGTTTGTGTTTGTACATGTGTGTGTGTGTGTTTATGCACTTTCAGATAGTAACATAAAAATTACCCCAAATTCCCACAGCTAATCGTTGAAGCAAAATCTATTCATGTACGTTCCGGTCATCAAATTCAATTGAATTCAATCCCTCCTCGATCACTTTTGTCTCTGTGCAGCCATTCGCACTGTAATCTAATTTCTCTTCCAGGGAAAACAGTCAAATGAGGCTGTCTAACTTCTTTTCCGGGACAATTAGTTCCATCAATGCGAAAGGGCAATGAACATTGTGTTGTTTCCCAAACCACAGATCTTCCAATACACGTAAAACGTTCAATTATTCAAAGTAAATCTTTGAGGCATTGTGCAGTTGTACTGAACTCCTTAATTACCTTTGAATCGCAAGAAGTTTAAAATACAAGACCAATCTGTTGTTTCTCAAGGCCTCCAATTGAACTTGACTTCAATGGAATTATTGAAGAAAACATTCAAGAGATGCAGTCATTGGAATGAAGTTTTTCATCTGTATATATAAGTCAAAAGTCACTTTTATATGTTTAGTCCGCCGTTTTCAATCCAAATTGAGAGAAATGAACGTGAAGGTTTATAAGTATTCGAGACGAATATCACGATTACTACGTAATGCTCATTACTGCAATAGGTCTCACGATATGCTTCAGGCCAAAAACATAGATTGCTTTAAAATGGTATTAATCTATTATCGTTGACATTAACCAAAACCCCTCCCAAACGATCTTCCTATCGATGTATCTAATTCTAAAAGTCTAACTCCGCCTTGGGTTATCGTATGCATTTTATTTTAGAGTCATATATACCCTTCAACTAAATCCTTGCGTAGATATCAGTATACCCAAATGAATTTCTCCAAATACAAATATACCAACCTTTGGAAGACAATATTAGGTTATCAAACTGGACTTCTGTCAATATCTGTCACAATGACGGCACCCCAAATCTCCTTGCTGTGGAAAGGTTACTTAGTGAGGTGAACCTAGCCACAGGCAACAATACTTAATCTGATCTGAGCCTCTTTTTCTTTCAGCCATTCCCGGGACGTTCGTCAAAATATTTTGTTTTTATAAAGGCTCATTGACAATCTTCCAAACTCTGAGCTGGTATTTATTATGTCGTCTCCTTAAACAAACATACACACTCAAATACGCATGCAATAACACACACACACACACACACACACACACACACACACACACATACACAACAGACACAAACACACACACACACATATATATGTGTGAGTACTCGTGTGTGTCTATTGTGTGTGTAAAGTGAGAGTTTATTCAAATCCGAATACGTGTACATATCCATATAAGTGGAAAACAGCCCAAGTACAAATATATGTTATTGAGAAATGGATATATGATCTGAGTGATTATGAATTCCTTATATTATATTGAAACAAGTTCAACTGTTGCAGCAGCCTAATTTTCTTTGATTGTTTTTTATTTACGTTGTCTCGGCCAGATTATACATTCACCGAGATCATTTTAAATAAGAGTTTTAATATAATATTACGCAATTTATAATCGAAAGAATATCTATATATATATATATATATGTATATATATATATATATATATATATATATATATATATTCAGATAGATAGAGAGAGAGAGAGAGAGAGAGACAGACAGAGAAGGAGGGAGAGGGGTCAAATCGTATACAAAAATAGAAATCATGGCTATAATGCATAAAAAAACAAAGTAACATCTCAGATTCGATATACGTAATCAATTTCTGCCATGCTGTCTTCTATCAGAATATTGACAATCTGTTCTCTCCCCCACCAACCCCAGCCTGTAATATGACCCCACAATGCGCTCTCTTCACACGGACCCAACATGGTT
>OY735240.1:4636012-4778512 GCA_963457665.1 Thysanoteuthis rhombus | reverse complement strand
TATAGTTAATCCTGATAAGATGCAACAATCGGTATTTATGATAGCTACGCAGCTTTATGATTTCTCTGTGTAGTATTGAGTGAAATTTGTGTTCCAATGCGTATATCAGAAGATAATAGCGCAGATAAACTATTTATTCTCATCGTGACGTTCATGTTCAGAATATCAACTTGATCCACAAATGTTAATCTGTTGTTTGTGAAGAATTCGAGTTGACTTCTTTGACACTGAAAAATCCAATTATACGGGTTAAAATAGAGGATCAACATTTACATAAGATCCACTTTCATACAGGCACGTATGTTGAATATCGACGTTTTGAGTCACTCTTATGAAACCGTTCAAGGGCGATCATTTGGAATATTTTAAGAATTTTGGTTACGACAAAATTGATGCTTATGGGTGAGACCGCTTCCCAGGGGGATAGAGATTTTTGGAAGAAACACAGAGAGGTAAGTACCTGTGAAACTGTCATATATTTTCTAATTCGGAGGAAGGGAGTGGTGCAACGTTTACCAGCTTGAGGAACAGAATTAGCGAACTCAGCTCGAGTTTTTGCCGAGCTAGCTTATTTGAGGAAGCTAAATTTGAAAATTGCAGCACTTTTTTTTGTGAATCCCATGAAACAATTTCACTTTTGATCAGGCTACCAATTTGCAAGTAATCTTTTCCATGGAAAATCTCAAGTCAACAGGACTCTTTCTAAAGAAACGGACACAGAATATCCCAAATATAAAGTAAGAAAATACATATGTATGTATCGATGTATGTTTGTGCTCTAGAGTTATTTCACAGAACATATAAAGTCAGTATAAACAAGTTTCAAATTACCTTTCTTTAATTTATTTGGGGACTGCGTTTGCGTTCTCTGGAAGGACGTTGTCTACATTCATGATTTTTCCCATCTAGAGAACTGAAAAATTGAACATCAATTCCACATTATACATTTGTCTGTACTTCGGAGAATTTACGCTTGTTTTTAAGAAAAATGAGTTTTCAGTGATCAGTGCCTCGCAAGTGGTAAGGGAAGTAACTTATCATTTTTTCCAAATCTCTTACTAATCACTTGTAACACAGCATGCGACCCAAAGACTTTAGTCACGTGATGTTTTTTACACAGCAACCGACAAGACATGATTACATTTTTGCGTTTGTTGCATGACCGTTTCAATTCAGTTACTGACTCAACTTGTATAATTGTTTTTATTATTTTAGTTGGCATTTTTCTCTTATTTTCCAAATGTTCCATGATAATACTGCTTGTTAATTCTCCTCTTAATATGTACTTGTGCCGCACAAATCGTAGCATGATAAAAGAAATTAATATTCCCGATGGAATAGATATGCATATTGTTTCCTGTGCTAGTAATATATTTGTTTATACGGATTTATTGCTCATTTTGACATCCTATTCAAGAGTGTGAAATTCACGTTCATTCATTTACGCTGGAGGTTCAGTTTCAATTTGACTTTCAAAGTCATTCGAAAAAACAAAATCAACTCTGACAAGTTTAATTAATGTCCAAAGACTTTGAATCTAACACTTCGGAACGTATTTCTGATCATTATCTTACGACAGAAAGACGCCAAAAGCATTGATTTCAGTTCGTTTATCCAAGTCTTGAGCTACATCAGAACTCAGATGGGGACTTTTTTGGAACAGCACGTACTCTGAGTAAGTGTGTAGTGTTTCACCATGTGTCACAGTTTTTTCCCGTTGGGAGGTAGACGAATAAGAACCACTGTCCATTATAAAAAAATTAGTTGACCCAAAATGTGAAAGTTTGTTGGTTTTTTAAACTCATTGAAAGATAGATACGCGCGCTATGATAACTTCATGATACACATTGGTGAACATACACTACTATACACTAACATATCAACAAATATACGACATTTACTCTTGAGAAATACCGTAGAGGAGCAAAGAACAAAAACAATATCTATCGATTTTCATTTCTTGATCTGATAATGGATAAAAGTGAGGCTTTCAGTCCCATATATATATATATATATATATATATATATATATATATATATATATATATATATATATATATATATGAGCTTTGTCATGAAAACTTCCAGGAGTGGACTATATATTAAACTGACTACTTTAACAAATGTGGGACTTGAAACCCTGCGCAATCTGAAGCACTATTGATGCACCCGAGTTTTTGTTTCACATTTATATTTCCCAGTGGGAATATGTATGTGTGTATGTGTGTGTGTGTGTGTGTGAGCGTGTGCGTGCGCGTGTGAATTGTAATTCCTTCCACAAATTGCAGGTGTGTTTTTGTGCATGTATTTTTGAGGTGAGAAAGTAATATTGCTTTCGTATTTGTATGTGTTTGTACGTATGCATATGACAAGAGAAATGGTTATGTGTGTAGTATTTTATACCTAGACTAGAGGAAAGGAAATACGTGAAAAGTATGTAGAATAAATATTCAATTGTATATTGTACTTATCTGCACTTTACATGAGACATAAGATGTGCTTATGTTTATGAATGTATGTTACTGAGATTGTTTGTCTTTTCACCTTCCTCGGCAAGAGATCAATAAAAAGGCCTTAAATTCTTGAATTAAGCGTGATGCAAACTAAGTGATAGATTCAGCATAAATTTACATCGCAAATTCGCCCACCCCTTAAAATATTTAGAGGAGGAATTTTGAAAAAAACAACAAAATTGTTCTTTTCTAGACCTAATAAGTGGATATTCAGCCCTCTAGCTCTATTGATACGACTAGTACGGATCATACATTAATAACCAGCCAGCCAGCCAGCAAGACTGTCTCAAAAACTGAAGAAACATTTGTGAGTAGATATGATGGCCTTATAGCTTGATTACTTCGGATAGATACGTAGATGAATAGCATTTTTTATAATTCAAATGAATCATATTTCTATCTTCATGAATTAGCTTTAAAGTGTGAACAATAATTAGATCTTCACTTTAGAGTGAAACAGATTCACGTTGCTGCTTGGAGAAGCCACATGACTTAAAACTGCTATCCGTTCTTTAATCTGATAAAATGCCCGAGAATCGAGAATAAAAGATATACGCGTATAGTCTTGCTCTCGGATATATATATATATATATATATATATATATATATATATATATATATATATATATATATATATATATATATATATATATGTATATATATATATATATATATATATATATATATATGCGTGTGAGTGTGTATGAGTCTATACATATACTTATATGCATGCGTGTATAGCCACATAAACGTGTCTCATGTTACATTACACAAGCTTTAGGAGTAGTTATTTGACGAATAATCACATACACACATTAAACCAGCTAATTAAAAAAACATCGGATCACACCACACTTCTCTAGCCTAATTCACCAAGACTACAAAAAGCATTCAAGTCAATAGATCATATAACTATCTTCAATTCCATGCGAAGAAAAGGTATAACTGAGCATTATATAAAAGTAATTGAGAATATATTCTGAAGATTAAAGATTGGCAATTGAGTGCGACGCACCTCTTTACAGCAAGATTTGGAAAGAACTTTCGAAAAACCAATTCAGATAACTTGGTAGTATGCATAGAAGGATACATTTCTGGAAGAAAGTGTGGGTTGATATAGCTTTATCTATTGAAATTACGAGAGATTTACAAAACAGGTTGAGTGATCAAATAGGGGAAGTAAAAGAAAAAAAGGGTTTACACAGTGAAAATAAAGATTACAATAATGTCTAATGATAAAGTCCCCAAAACACCATGAGAAAAGATGGCGAAACTTTAAAAAAGTTGGAAAATACAACTTGGCCAGGTAATGAAGCTTGAAGAGCCATAGAAATGAAATAAGACAATGGATAACGAATGACTTGAAAACATTTGGTATAAATAGAGACATACTGAAAAGCAAACTGCCAATATGCTCTAATTGCAAAGTATTTAACCGATTCAAAATACCAGCTATGACATATAGGTGCAAAATCTAGAAATTTGCGAAACTATTCAAAATGCAACTTAAAATCGTACCGAGGGCGATGGAAAGAGCAATGTTTGGAACAACTTTTATCGATAGAAAGAGAGCAACATGGAGCCAGTGTGAGATTAAGTGATTAAGCAACGAAAATGAGACGGGTAGAATTTACAGTTAATGGAGCAAAAGACTGATCAATTGGTGTCCGTGGAATAGTTAAGGCAGTTTGAAAAGTCAAGATAGAGAGTTGGGATGAAACGTTCCCCAGGATGACATGAAAAATGGAAGGCAGTGGACTTCGGTCGAATGATGATGATAACGTTGTATATGAATGTTCACAGGCACACAAATGAACCAGTGACCTAATAAGGTAAAAAGCATCCATTTTGCCAAAAAATATCTATTTTCCAGATAATATCCTTCCGTGCCAATCCACTTGTGTAACACTTCACTATTAATCACGTCAATCGAATATTATATGGTGAAAATCTCAAAAGACAATTTGACTTGTAACTGCGTCAAGCAATGGGATTATTGATCCTCGCTTGCATATAATTTCTTTGCGGGCAAATTGTAGAACGCTAACCTATAATCTCTGCTGTCAGTGTCAGTTCTTAGGATACACTAATCCCTGCTCCGAACACTTTGTTGATCTGTTTAAGATGATATCAAACCAAGCGGCACGATAGATCTATGATTTGCTGACGTGATTCTTCTTTAACTGATGCTTTCATCATGTCATTAATGAAGGTTCGGCTTTTTCCCGAACGACGGATCTCTGAGAGATCGAAGTGAGGCTTATTAAAACATGTCTGACATTCTTGAAGTACCACTGCACTGAGCATTGTGTAGAGATTCTTGGTCGATGTATCTTTGCAGCTCTTAGTAATCGTCATCATCATCATTCATATCGAATCCATTGCAGGATAAAGCCTCTCTTTTGCAATTGTGAAGTAATATTATTTTTGGGGTTGGGAGGCGTCAGGGGAAGTGGGAGGAAGGAAGATGATAATTTAATGAGAAATTGTTTGTGTGCATGTGTGTGTGAGTGTGTGTGTGAGACAGAGAGAGAGAGAGAGAGAGAGAGAGAGAGAGAGAGAGAGAGAGAGAGAGAGAGAGAACAAAGGATGAATGAAAAAGTGTTTGTGGAGTATATGAAAAGGATAAAGAGTGGGAAGGGTTAGATTTTAGGAGAAAAAGAGGGAAGAAAGGGTGAAACAATGCGATATACTGAAGTAAAATGGAGATATAAAGAAAGAGAGAGAGAGTGAGACGGAGCAATTTTGAGAGATAAAGTGGAGAAAATGGTATAAAGTGACAGAGGAGATAAAAAGGGGAAATGAAAACACACACGCACACACACATACACACATACGCGCGTGCACACACACACGCACGTTCATATATATGTGTGTGTGAGAGAGAGAAGAAAAGAGAGAAAGATTATGGGAAAATTGGGAGAATTGGTTTTGCACTGTTGTGAGAAAATAATAGAAAAGAGAAGAAAAAGGAGATATAAGGAGGAAAGAGGGTTATATTGTAGGAAATTAGGAGAGTAGAAAGATGGCAGTGTATGGAGAGGGCGATGATTAAGAGAAAGGGAAAGGGGAGATGTATAGGTAGTAAAAGTTAACATGAAGTGATTTCTTTCGTTATTAAAATCTTGAAAGTTAATTAAATCCGAATCCATTTTTGGGGTGCCACCTGGTGGCTCCTGTCTTCACTCATTAAGTCTCTTTCAACTGACAGGGACTCCCTGAGGAGAATGTCAGGAAACCGTAAAAGGTTGAACAGACTGACGGACTGACGGACAGACATACACACATTTTGGTTGCCTAACGGGTTGTGTCTTTAGTCATTAAGTCTTTTTTCTACTGATGTAGACGCCCTGGTGAGACGGACACAAAGCCGTAGAAGGTCAAAGAGCCACACAGACACACGCCCACACTCACAGAGTTATGTGTATGACTTTCGCCTACGTGTGCATATGTGCGTGGGTTAAACGTATAAGGAAATGACGAAAGAAAACTTTGGTAAAGTGTTATTTATTTCGAGTACCGTAAAACGCAGCGATCGAAAATACCAAAACATAGTAACCTTCAACATTTATGATTTCGGGCAACAGGAAGTGGGTGCAACTCACATCACGAGAAATGAAAAGGCCAAGAGACACATTGCGTTTATTAGTCACGGTCACTTGGCTGTAAAGACGGAGAGCAAAGACAAAAACGCGCTTACAAACAGGAGGAGAGGGGAGGCAAACATCCGATTTTCTGCTATCTTGCCTTTCTTGCACCAGGCTCTAGGCCCCAGAAGTGGGGTTGCAGACCATGAAAGCATCTCACATATGTCTTACTTGTACTCACTCAGAACAACCACTGTTTTTTAAGAATATCAAAAAAATTACTCCAAATGAAACTACTCTTCGAAAGGCTAAACCTTGCACACCTATTTCCAACTTTCTTTCGCAAAAAATCGATCATCGATCTAAAAGAGTCTAATATTCAAACAATGTTAACTTAAAAAACCTCAAAAAGACCATAATAATGAGACGTCGGCCCCTTTAAAGGTCAGCGAAATTACCATGTGAAAAATAATTTTTCTAGAAGTACATTGATTTCTTCTGCCTCCTGAAACACCCCTCCCCCGTCTGTCTGTCTGGTCACATATAGACACCAATGTATTGATTGATAAATATCTTTTAAACAAAATGGTTATGAACAAAATACACACACACACACCTGTTGTCTTTCCAAGAATGCGAGATGTGTCCAGGAAGTAAGCAGCCGTTCCGAATATCTCGACGATCGATCATGGTGCATAATAATACAAATACGTGGCTGGTGGAAATGCTCTGTTAATTCCGTAAACACATGCCAATTACTCGTTATTAATACACATATATCATAAAACATTAGGATTTCAAATCCCCGAAGCACTCATTATAAAGTCAAGAAACTCAAAACACACAAAATATTTCCGGTTGAAGAACCATGATTCTGAAGGTTTTCAACAACTGACAAACAAGAAAGAGTCAAGCAAAGAATTCTGTTTTTTCTTCTCGATATATGACATAACCACATTACACCAATGACTGACATTATCCAAATGAAAAGAAAGGCTCAACAACCATTCTCGATAATGCCCAACTAATCTTGCTTGATGATCAATATTTGTAGTCATTTGATCGAGATACAAATCCGTTTGTGAATATACCAAGGTAACAAGAACATCCTATGTTCATCTTTCTTTCAATCAAGTATATATATATATATATATATATATATATATATATATATATATATATATATATATATACGTATATGTATATATATATATATATATATATATATATATATATATATATATATAGTTAGTTAGTTGTGTCATCCAAAGACAACTGTTTCGATGTATTACATTTCTTCAGTGTGGCTATAGACATTATCCCATCCAGTATCGCGAGGCAGAATTGAAACTCTCACATCAGACCCGGAGGCCGATATCTTAACTTTGGACTACGAAACTGGGTGGTCAGTACGGCTGAATTTAAGCGATATATTCATTTTACGCAGAAATTCCTCATCCAACAGAGTGCTCTATTCCTATGGAAGTGCATTGCATATAACACAGTCTCCCTCTCTCTCTCTCTCTCTCTATCTATCTATATATGTATGTATGTATACGTATATATATATATATATATATATATATATATATATATATATATATATATGTATGTATATATGTAGACTGTGTTATAAAATTTCATAACTCTTGATCGTAATGATTTCCTGTTATTACACGGTGAATTTATCACCTGACCTAGTGAAGGTTGATAAATAAGCAAATAAAGAAAATGGGGCTGTTGCAGAAATAGAACATGCCACCGATAGTGATGAGGTAACCACTTCAACGTTGGGTGGTCTTATCATTGAGGTAAACAGCCGCTGGTAATGCAAAGACCCACATAGCCGTTTCAATTTCAAAATCTCATCTTGGTTATGAACGGTCTATATCTGCTCCATTTAATTCTTTCAACCCGACTATTATGTTATCAAGATATGGATATAAGATCAAACAGAATCATAATAAATTACGTGACGTCATTTTGAAACACTTACTTGAACTGATCCCGGTGAGTTAGTATACAGTGGATGAAATAAACGTAATAGAATATACAATCGAGGAAAACGGGGCCGCAGTAGGAATCGACCTTATGACTGATACGGTAACCCACTCCTACGTAGAGTTGCTCTTACTATTGAACGTGTGTGTGGCACCGAAGAAATAATGATATGATCATTTGTTTTAAACCCCGATGTCTTATTCGTATTGTGGGCGCTAGAATTCTTTCTGAGTTAGTAATGTTCTCGTAAGAGTTAGAAAGCTTCCCAAAGCACAAGAAAACGCCTTCAGCTTTCCATGAACCTCTCTGCTTCTGTAGGATAATGATGTGTAATATTTTGTCCATGTTTGATAACCATTGGGGAAATAGCGTCGAGTGCTTTATTCCTTTCATACAGTGGCCAGCTGCCATGTCTTTCAGTGTCAGTTCCGTGTGCATTTATACGTGCATATTTTGACTTGCATCGATACAGCTGATCCTATATTCCAAAAGCCTGTTGAATTCTGATCCACTCGTTGATGACAAACTTGGCAAAAAGGGAGATGTAAACTAGCTGCTATTAAAAACAAGGAGCCTGGCTATCAAAATAGTCCGTGTTATTTTGACATGTCTCTCCTTTAATATTGTAAACAGATAAGATGGTATGGAAAGATTCCTGCATCTAAAATGCTACATCGTTCATGTTTCATTTCACACGATTCACATGCAAAATTCGATTAAAGTTAATTCCTTTTCTGAAATATACACACACCTTCGGTGTTCCATAGGGATAGAGAAGGCTAACTTCTATTCACTAAAAACAGTTACTTATGCTTCCACATCTATCTGTGTATCACCTATGATATACTCACACTAACACATATTCGAACACATTCTCTGGTCTGTTATCATCCCCATCAATACACAAATCCTTAAATTGTCCCTTCGTTGACTAGCTATTCTAGGGTTAAAGTCAGCTGCTTTTGACCCCTGGCCCCCTTTCATTTTCTCAATAGAATGGTATGAGAAAACAGAGAAAGAACGCTTATATACAGCCATTGTATCATAGGCGCATACAGAGACGTATTTTTGAAATTAAATATCACCCTCAAATTGCACCCTTAGTACCACACAACTTCAAATTACGTAACAGTTTGAAACCACAAATCTCCGTTCTCTCTGTATCAGTCCTCAAAAACTGCTTCCAGAACGACAATCATAATCTCTGCTAACACTATGATGACGGCAGAACCGGTTGGTTTTCAGTTATCTGCTGATGGGAATGACTACCATCAGATTCTACTAAATTGATTACTTCAACTTTCCCTACTACTTTTAAAGGTTAGCATGTCCGTCCCATTTACCAAAGTTCCCGTATAATCAATGAATGGAAAATGTAAGTTATCCAATCCAGTAAAAATATAAACAATATGATTTTGCTTCCTACTGTCAGCGTTCGAATGTTACTTTTTTGATAACATGAAGGGAAAGGTTGAGTCGTTTAATCAATGTCTACGGTGGGAGGAACAGGAAAATGTTAGTTAGTTTGATAATAGATCAGAAGGGGTGGGAAAAGAAAATAACTCTTTACCACTCTCCATATCCCCTCAACTCAAATAACTTTTGAGGCCTTTTTGACTAAAAAATATAATATTTTTGGCGACCACGTTAGAATTAGATCAGGACCATTATTCTTTAAAACTGGCATCACATATTTATTAACAGGGTTTCCCTCTCGCTCTGATGATGGAGGGAATACCATTTAATTGTATTACAACAATATGTCGAGTTGATCCTTTTTCTGTAAATGATTTGCCAGTCAGTGGTAATTTACAACTTGTTTAGGTGAATCAGTCTTCAAAACGGGTTATCTCGTCCGTACTACTGGACTGTTGGCTTAGTATTTCGTTCGTTGTAACAGTCTAACGACAAGCTAAGACTAGTTGTTCCAATCAAAACTCAAGAATGATAAGGTAAATAGACGAATATTTGGATGTCTCATTTTTGTGGATTTTTTACAATTTATCTGATCATTCATTCATGGTTCCATTGTTTCAACTTCACAAGTCCGATACATAAAATTAAATTACAGTAGCAGTAGACAACAGGAATAAATTGAATATAAAAGAATAACGAAAGTAATCAATAATAGTAATAGAAACTCTGTCTCACTACCCCACCTTCTCGAGGTTTTGTCAGTGAGAGCAAATGTATGCTTTCATGGAATTCTTTGATTAATAAGTGAATAGGAAATATCAATGGTGTCCAGTCAATGATCTTAAGCATATTTTTTCTGTTATTTTCTCCGTCTTTTCTTTTGATATCTTAATCTTCTTGGTCATTCCCGTCTTCCATTTTTTCTTTTCTATTTGGTTCCCGCGAGAAAATCGAAATAGGGCAGATCCTTGAAGTCTGAAAACACAATGATTGCAGGGATTGGGGTGAGAAAAGATGGAAGCCAGAATTATTAGGTCAGAACTGTATACAAGGAAAGGAAAAGTTTAGTTTAACGAAATTAACGATTTTAGGATGAAAAGAAAAATATCAATAGACAGATCCAACTTCATCCAGGTCAATGTTATGCTTGATAAAAAAAAATTCTTTTAATTCTCTGGTGGATGCTAGGAGATAATTAGCAGATACAATAGAAAGATATATTCTATACTTTCTATCCATATTTTTCTTCGAAGCTCCTCCGTTTCGTTGCTTCCCTGTCTAATCTTTTGTCTGCCAAGGGAAATGTATGCTTTCATTGATTGATAACTGGACCGGAATCTCACTGACGCCCAACCATTAAGCGAATAACATTCATTTTTTGTTTAGCACGTTTTTCCTTGAAATACTGACAGCTCGGATCACCATTTCTCATCCAAAACCCGGCCAACTTTGCATGATCATAAACATTCCCTTACGATCAGTTCATCAATCTCATTTTCTAGCTTCTCAAATACAATAAAGCAAACACAAGATATCTTATTATATAAGCCTAAGTACTTTTAATACTAAATGCTAGCAGATACAATATTATAATACAGTGAAAGGCTCTCTTCTCTATTTTAGTAATGGATTCATTTTTCCTTTACTGTACTCGGATATTAATCGTTTTGTTTGATGATTTGATGGTTTTTGAACTGTAGGAGAAATAAAAAAGACGGAGAGTGTAAACCAATCCGATGATATGCTTGCAGACGCAAAAGAACACAACAATAGATTTGTGCGTTCATGTCTACATCTCCATCACTATTACTATTGCTGTTTTTGCTAATGTCCAATTTCCCCTCAATTCTGTTGCCTCATTATTGTAAATTGGCTTGGAATTATTTCAGACGTACCGATTCTTGTTCTAGAGACACAAAAACATTTTTGTATTTACAGCTCAGTCTTTGGACAGTCATTTGGTGATTGCCAAACCACTTGGAATACCAGGAAATAGAAATCATCTCGCTCATACTATTATAAAATATGTTTTAACACAACCTTCTAATAATGCTCAAAATATAAGAATATATCTGAAAATATAATTGGCATTCGGCCCAAGGCTGTAAATGCTGACTGGAGCATTTCACCGAATATGCTGTAACAACTGTTTTGTATGTGAACAGAGAGAAAGGGTGTTCAATAGAGAGTGGCCGAGAGAAAGTTCAAGAAAGCTTGACGGGATTAGGAGCAGTAAAAAAAAGGGCGGTCAAAATATTTACTATCCTTTTTCTGTTCAACGTTAGTTACTCTACTGGATATATTGAGATGTTTTATGAAATTCGTGTCATTATAATCAGATATAGACGCCCATCGTTCAGCAATAGAACAATAGCATTCGCCTCAGCCTCAAAATAGCTATAGAAATCTTGTGAACTTGAATCTACTACAATCAGTCTCAAGTTGTATTATTCATCTCAAGCAATTCTCCTTGGTGAATTTTGAGAAAAGATGATCTTTTTTCAAACAATCATTGACCACAAAAGTTTAAATCAGTAACGAAAAGCAAGATTAAACAAATTTAAGTGAAAGCGTAGACAACAAGTGAATGATGCATAATGGACTTCACTTTCTTTTTAGTTTTATAATAAATTTGGAATTTCGAAATCATCGTATTTCCTATGTTCTATGCAAGTGAAAATGGGTGCCTCCACTTCAAAGTAGACCGTTGATTTTCTTCTCATTTTTCAATGACTTTGTAATTCTCAAATTTTCTCCCTTTTAGTAACGAGCTGTTTTTTGCCGGAAAATGCAGAAAAGGGCAAAAAATGTCCTCTTTATTTCACTAACAGCAAAAGATAAGCCTCGATATTTTTTTTAATTAGATTAATTAATATGTACGCTAAGAAAAGAAGGTAAAAGATGTCTCTTTTATGTCATCAATTAAAAAAAGACAGAGACTCAACTTATTTAATCACCGTCCAACCACAGCAATATATGACACAAGGTCGGGCTCAATGTGGGGAAGATTGGATGAACTCTTTCAAAAAGCCTTGAATGCTGACGCCTAATCAATATATGAATCGAGAAAAGTAAAACACGTGTTACATTGTTACGTCATAACTTTTGATGACGTCAATCAATGTTCATGAGATTTGAGACCTTCCTATTTTTTCCTATTTATTTCCATTTCAACGTCACAACTCCTGTTTTACCAGCAAATGATCATGCAATTTGAGACTTTTTATGATTGATATCAAAAGAAGGAAAACTATAACATAAGTATGAAATCCTAAATATTTCAATTTTTGAGAAATTAAGCTTTCAAGTTGAACTCCTTTGGCAAAATACACAGAAAAATTGAAATTCTTTAACTGGAAGGATGAAACTTGTGTATATGTGCCAGATTTAATTAAACTGCACCCATGTTCAGATGCTTTCTTATAAGATGATAGTCATTCACACATACTTACACAGACGGTGTGACACTCCACATTTACATTTTTAGATAGTAGTGTTATTCATCTGTTTGGCAGTATGATAGCAGATCTCAAACGCTCTGCCTGCAGTTGAGTAATGGTGCCTTGTGTATTCCCTAATGCCAACTGACACGACTAATCTTAATGAGACAATGAACTTCCCCCTACAACAAGCTGTCAAAATGGTCTTTTGTTAGAAATTTTAGGTTAGGTTTTAGGATATTTTTTACATTAACAAGTTGATCCTAGAATTAGATCCTCTGGCCGATGGCCTCTAATTTTTCCATTCTGAGAACATATCCTGGTACCTTTTTTTTCCACACATCTGATGATGTAATTTTTCTTTCCATCTATGATGTCAGGTAATCTTGTGTTGAAATGTACTCCGAAAGTTTTTGAATTTCATATACGTATAGAGTTTTCCAATTTGGTTTAAAACGGCAGTTCAATTTTCTACATATTCGATTTAATGGGTTTATATTCGATTTAACTGCTGCGTATAATCTAAAATCAAATTGAAGTACTCTGTTGGTGAAGTTAAAACAGATAAAAACATGTCAGACCATTAGAGTTGCTGAAGTACAGAGTGCTGGATTATAAAGGTTAATGCTTTTGGGTCCCATCCCTACTCCTGCCAGCAAATTACCATGATAATAATTCAACTACTTCACTCCCAGAAACAAAATACAACCCTAACCATTTCACAAATGGAATCTGGACTTGCTAAGGAAGGAAAGGAAGATTCAAATTTTATTCGTGCTTAGGACACTTTCATTCGTGCTTGGAACACTTTCTGTACAGGGGGATCGGATTTCGATTCATCACTCCTGTCCCTAGATCGAATAAAAAATTGGCACTATACTCACAGCACGGCCCACCGTCTTTCATCCAAAACCAAACGTACTTTCTCTCTGCAGAAAAAGGGGAAGGGGAAAAAGAAGAAAAAGAAAGGGGAGGAGGAGGAAAATGATGATGAGGAGGAGATGGAGAAAAAGAAGAAGAAGGAAATAAAGAAGGAGGAGGAGGCTGAGTGAAAGACACACCCCCATTTCTAATGCGAATCCTCACTAGCACCTCCTCTTATCAATACCATTGTAAATCCGATGAACCCAGTAAACAAGCCGCACTTTCTGTTTCACAAATAAAATACAAAATGTTAGGACCATATTTCTTGAAATATTTGCAGCTACGAAACTCAAATGCAATGGGCTGGTCATATTGCAAAAATGTCAGACAACCGCTAAACATCACAACTCACAACTTTGATTTCCAGAGATCACGTACGAAACTATGACCGGCAAAATAAGAAATTGTGTGATGTTCAGTTATGTTCAGAGAGTATTGGCTCCCCAACGCCGCTGATAGAGAGGTCTAGCGAATGTTGGGCATGGTCTCTGTCTAAGTACAGACCTTAAAAGGCTGGAAATGAAGATGATGATGACTGTTTGCAAGCAGGGAAATGATAAATCAAGAGGAATCATTATCTTCCTTACCCCTATGATATAGAAATGGGATAGAGGAGAAATATTAACCATTGTTTATATCTCCGTTTTCCGGTTTTTTTGCTTGCCCACCACACAATATTTCCATAAGTTTTCAATGAATTTCAGGTATATTTTATGGAAGACTGCAAGTTTATTTTAGTAATAAGATCTATTAAACTATGCGATGTTTCGACCATTTTCCTGCTCCTTGTACCTTTTATCATAACATTTTGATTGTTTATACTCTCCGGTATTTATTCTTGAATAATAAAAAATGTACTAACGTCCCCAAAACTATAAAATACAATTTCGTAATTCAACGGACCAAATCAAAACTATATTAAAAATCTCGTAGTTTAACGTCCTAATTGGAAAACTATATTAGACAACCTCGTGATCTAAATCAAAATTATAATATGAAGACTAAAGCCCCAAATTGAAATTATCAGGCTATCTCGTAGTTTAAGCAACCCTCAAACTGTATTCGACAATCTTGTTTAACATCAGGAATAAAAACTTTTTCTCATGGTAAAATGTTTCAAATCGAAATGCCTAAACTACAACCAAAGTTGTCAACACGACTATGACTATACTATAATTAAAGAAACTATGTTTATTATAATGTAAACATTGGATACTTGGATCTCACAACATACGATTGTTGGAAGGAGATTGATTGGTTATTATCAATACTACCAAGAATTCAACTGTTAAAAAAGAAATTAATACTATTCGTTGCTGCTGCTGCTGCTGCTGCTGTTGTTGTTGTTGTTGTTGTTGTTGTTGTTGTTGTTGTTGTTGTTGTTCTTCTTCTTCTTCTTCTTCTTCTTCTTCTTCTTCTTCTAAGACTGCAAATGTTACTAAACGGCTTCAATGTCTGATCCAAGTATTTCAAAGCAAGGTGATTTCTCTGTCCGTCTGTCTCTTTCTATCTCTGTCTCTTTCTCTGTCTCTCTCTCTGTCTACACACATACACACACACACACACAATATATATATATATATATATATATATATATATATATATATATATATATCGACATATACCAATGGAACCTAAACTTGAAAAACAGGAAATTCACCAAAAGAATTACCATGCTTTTCCTTTTTTTCCACCAATGTTTCCAATTTGTTCTGTATTCTAGCTAACTAAAAAAGTTACCTTAATGCTGTAACATTTGATATTCAGTAAACAATCGTTGAAAGAGCACTCAATGTAACGGCACTATGTAATGACATGCACTTGCCAACAGTACAATTAGATATTCTCATGATACTATCATCGTCTGCAGCTAAAGCACATTAGGATTTTAGTTTATTTTTAAAACCTAAATAATTAATGGTTCTAATGGAACTCTTTGATAACACAGGCGTTCTAACAAGGTTTTGTCTTCATTTTATCGCAAGGCTATTGTTGGAGATTTGTTTGCAGCAGCAGGACATGAAGTTTTCAGTGCAATGTTTAAACAATTTAATCGGTGAACCTTAAAATAAAGATTGCCTGAAGTAAGATTACGTTTTAGACAACCCAAGAATAAAAACGTCTGCACTTTTTGATTTTTCTTTATTTATAAAATCCACCCATGATAACAATATTCTCAATTCCCTGAGGGTCATCTTATTTTGAAGGATTTCTTTGCCACATTTCTTTTCCCAGGATGTCTACTACTGCAATTGTATCCTACAATACAATGACAGCTTTTCTTATGATACAGAACGACCACTAACTTTATCACTGAGAAAAATGTGTATTTTATGAGAAAATGAATTTTTGTTTTATTTGATCCGTTATTTCAGAAAATTGATGTCATAATGATCTTTCTATTTATAAAATTATTTTATTCCGAAATGTTAACTAAATTTATTGTGACTTGTCTGAGCAAGAAGTAGGGTTTGGATCACCTACACTCGCTAGTTCAATCTTGATGGCGAGCATTTTCGAACTATCAGCGCATATATATATATATATATATATATATATATATATATATATATATATATATATATATATATATATATAATTGTGTCATCGGTAGGCAGCTGTTTCGATGTATTACATATCGTCAGAGTGGCTATGAACTTTCCACTATCCCATCCAGTACCACAAAGCAGGACTGGATCCTTAGCTTCCGACCCAGACGCCATTATCGTAACCCCTGAGCTAAGGAACAGGACGGTCAGTAATGCTGAATCTAATCGATATATTTATTCAACCTCTTGAATTCTCAGGGTGCTCAATTCCTATGGAAGAGCATTATATTCTCATTCCTATTATTTTTATTCCTCCGACTTCAGTAGTGCTGTCGTTTGGACAGTTTCTACTCGTCCCCGAATTTTCAGTTCCTCGTGTTTATTTTTGAGGTTCTACGGTATTGTTCCTAGAGCTTTTTCAAGATATCTCCAGCCATTTTGTCAGCTTCAGATTCATACATAACTTTCGATATCATTCAAATTCATCCTGTGTTGTGTTGATGTAACTACATAACACATCCTATTCACTTCGTAATTGTTGTTTACTATCACTATATTTAGTCTCCTGGCCTGGATTATGTGATCAGCCTCCAAACAAGGCGTTACTGTTTTTTTGCTTTCCCAGTAGGCTAGGTTGCTACATTTGATTACAGTGCGGTTGATTTCCTCATCTTTATCTTCCCACAATCTTCGTGAATTCTTTACTTCTCTTGTCCCCTGTTAAATACAACGTTGTGTCAGCTGCTGTAATTATTATTTCCTTACTTTTCATGTATAAACCTTCCGTCCCTCAATTGTAGAGTCAGCACGGTCTTTTATGCCAAAAAGCCTTTTTCACTACTGCGTTCTTTTTTTTTTTTTTTACATATTATCTACTCACATCCCTCTCTGGGGTGCAATGCTTTATGCATTGTCATAAGTTTTTCTTTTGTTCAAAAGTCTTAGTCTCCGAGTTCCTCTCTTGTCCAGTATAAAAAGAGTACGTAGTATCTAACGATGAAACCTGCCCATATATACATTGCTTTGATCAGGTCTGGGCTACAAAATTTAATTTTCTGTAGATTTTGTCTTCCATATCGAATATTCAGATCTATTCCCCCACCTTTTATCTTGATCTGTTTGTCTTTGCTTCAAAAACACCGAAACATTTTAAAGTCTCTTTCGTCTACAATCTGGAGAGATAACAGACTTCACTATTTTCTATTCCTCGTTGTCTGTTTTCTCCCCATATAACGATTGCTCTTCTTTTCGATCATGTTGTCTGATGCTCTCTCCAACAGCTTACGAGATGGTTGAGGCAGTGACATGTATGGACGTTGTTCTATTTCAAGTTAAGCAGTCTTCTCATATAGAGAACTTCGTTTGCAAATCTCATGGCTTCTTTTGATTGGTCTTTGGGATTAATGATAGTTCTTGAAGGAGGGACTTCTCATCTATGTTCGATGCTTACTATCATCTCTGTTGCTTTCTCATTTCATTTTTCCCTTGATACCGCTGTTTGTCTGTGATCTTGTGTAGCGTCGGGCTGATAGATCCTGCCTGACCCTCCTCTTCACTAGTTGTTTGAATCTCATCCGGTCTTTTGCTGTTTACCTCATCGCTGCTTGTGCTGAGGATGTTTGGCTTATCTTATTATTCAGTTTCAGGTCTGGTAGTCCCCTGCTTTTATTTTTTACAATGTCACGCCTGGCATTGGAAAGTTTATTTTCATCAAGATTTAGTTCGTCCGTGGGATTTTTTATTTTATTTTAACGAGAGGATTTTGCACAAGTTCTTGAATTAGAGAAACTGACGATAAAAAAGGGTCCTGTTGTGCATTTCTTTACATAAAACAATTTATGGAATTATTAATACTGCACATTTTAGCAAAACCTTTTGAAAAGTTGAAGTTACTTTGGCCGTGGAGACTTCAGTGGTAACTCTTGAGGAAGAGAATTTAGTTGCTCCTCTCTACAACGAAAAAGGATTCAGAAAGATTTATTGGCAACACCTATCAGTAAAAACATCGATTGGGGTAAATTTACAAATACGCGTATATTCCCTATAGTAATAGTCCCTGGATTTATGTTATGAAGAAAAGGTAACAAAATGATTAAAATGATTATTATTATTATTATTGTTATTATTATTATTATTATTATTATTATTATTATTATTATTATTATTATTATTATTATTATTATTATTATTATTATTATTATTATTATTATTATTATTATTATTATTATTATTATTATTATTATTAATCAAATCATGTCACGTCTATAAGGTGATTTTACTTTGAGAAAGGGCAAAAATATGCGAGTTGAAGACATATTTGACTGTCTAAGTAGGTGATATAATGAAAGGATGGGGAAAAGAATTAAAACTGCAAGCTGTTTGCAAAGGGGAGACGAAGGGAAAAAATAGATATGCGATAAATGTTGCAAAATTAGCCCTATGACGATAGATCTGACCGATATTCGATCCATTTCAGTCAATAAAAGGCTATATCCGCTGATTTAATCGGCTGCTTTATTGTAGTGAATATACGATTTTTTTAATAATTTTTTTTTGTAAATATAGAATTGTTTTCTTTAATAAGCTATTTGGAATCGGACATAGCTGGCCGTTTTAATGCCCGTCATAGCAATAAATAATAAGCCACATTTGCCAACACTGTATGAGGAAAAAAAATTCTTTTTGCTTGCGAGGGTTTGCTTTGTCTTAACCTTTTGTCAAATTTTGAACACAACAAAATTATGTATTAAATCACTGATATTAAAGTGAAAGCAATATCAAGAGAATCTGAAGAATGATTTTCAGAATTTAAGAGGAGATATACTGAGAGGCATGTCTCTATATAAGGTCAGGTTGGTACGCATCTCTATACAAGGTCATATGAATAGACGTATCTGTATTCAAAGTCTAGTCAATCCGAATACAAGATCATAATACTTGACCTATTCGTATGCAAAAGCTGGTAGGTACACATCAATATGCCAGGGTATGAGTCGACATATCTGTATTCAAGGTCAGTTGAGTACATATGATACAAAGTCAAATGGAAAAAAAGGTTTACATACTAGGTCAGTTGGTTAGACGCGTGTATATAAAATCCTTTGAGTTGATATATATGTATAGACGGACTGGTGGGTTGACATGTTTGTATACAAGATCAGGTTGATAGGAGAGGTCCGATGAGTTGCAATAAATAGCAACTGAAGTTGAAGATGAAAAAAAAACTGATCATAAAACAATAATAAAAAATTGGTTTGGTTAGTCATTCAACAGAAAGTGTCGCATGATAAACATATTTGACAGTATACTGTGTTGAGGGTAATTAATCAAAACATTGAAAAAAGGGGTGATCAATGAATATATTATTTCCTTTGCCTCTTACAGCAGTATAAGTCATGATTTGAAAAAAAAACGGAACAAAGTTGGGCCCTTTCAGTCTGAAGTTATAACCATGATCTTACGCTCAAAATTAATCCTCCCACACACCAAGAAAATTGGTAGGAGGTTAAAAAAAGTTTCATGCTTACATCATAAGGAATAAATACAGAAATTCTCAGCTTAGTAACTCCCCTGATGTGGCCTGTACCAATACGCAGCTAGCATGCCAACCAGCTAAACCTATTCAGATATTGAGAAAAACCTATGTTGAAAGCCTTGGTGACGGTTTTTGTTGACCGTTTCTGATAACTTCAGATAGAAAATGCCTATTTGCAGAAGTTGGCTGAAAGATACGATGAAAGAGTGAATTCAGCAGAAGATTACGCTGTAGTCCTCAAGATCTACGTTCGACGCTCCATTCATTCATTTTGCCTCAGACTTTTGTCCGTCTGTCAAACAACAGAGTGTGAATTAGCCAGCCCTCATCTCTCATACAGAGTCCATCTGCTGTTCTATAGCGGGACTTTTAAATCGATGTAAGAAGTATGAGTGTTGCAGTCGAATATCTACATGGAAGTCAGTGAAGTTTAAACGTAAGATGAACGATGTTAGTTGAGTTGACAGGCAAAACCGAAGGATGGGTAGGATGAGGTTGGGTACCCGAAGAATACGTCAGAACTCTGCACAGGATTCCTTTTAGACGGCCTTGTTTGCTTCAAGTTCTACACGGGTAGCCAATAATATATATATATATATATATATATATATATATATATATATATATATATATATATATATATACATACATATATATATATATATATATATATATATATGTATAAATATATATATATGTATAAATATATATATATATATATATATATATATATATATATATATATATATATATATTCATATATATATATATATATATATATATATATATATATATATATATATATATACTGCCTATAAGCAATATCAAAATAACTCAGATTGTGTTGTGAATATAAAGTGATCCGACTGAATTTAGACCAAAATGACAATTGTATGGTGAGGTGAAAAATTCAAGAGGCAATGTGATACATCTCAATTTTTTTAACAACTACGTAAAGACACAGTAAGACAGGAAGTGTAGAGCTAAATAGAATACAATTAACTAAATGTTTAGGCCACTTTTGATCTTCTACTTATGAAATAGCCAGCCCTCATCTTTCATACTGAATGAATAACTCGTCGTAAAAACTACGAGTAATGCGGTTGAATATCATCTTGAATCTCACTGAAGTTAAAACGTAAGATTAAGTGGTTAGTTGAGCAGAAACTTGTGTTATCGCTGGTTTATTTTTTGCATTCAAAAACTACATCAGATCAACCAGCTTGGAAATTGTTTGACAACTTTATGCAAATAGAGGCTGACGGAAAAAAATTGATATATATATCGTATAACAACTTCTTTTAAATCAACAATACTACCTGGTGTGCATTGTAAACAGCCATATAAATTAAATTGCTCCTAGAAATTTTTGATTTTTGTTCTGTCTTCTACGTGCCGTCCGCTATTGCAAAGAATTATCGGTGGAGGTGGAAACACTGATAACCAGAAATAGAATAAAAATTTCTCAATGTTTCATCATCATCATCATCATCATCATCATCATCATCATCATCATCATAACAGATGTACGTTTAGACAGACTGAACTCTGGTTGAGTTTGACCCAATTAAGTGCCATGAACTATTCCCATATATAAGCCGGTGTTTTCAGTTTTATGCACACACATATGCATACATGTACATACACAGAGTTGAATTAATGAAAAAAAGAACTTCTTTTCGTCTACTTATTTTTTGCTGGTCGAATCCTCTCTGGAAAAGAGGCTTCTAGGTTGAAAGTTCCGTTTTGTGTTTTTGAAAGAAGATCAATACAGATTTGGTATTCGAAGCACGTTTAGCCGTACTGAAAACTGGTTAATTGGTTGATAAATAATCGCTGCTAAGTGCCATAAAATGTTCTCTATATAAGCCTGTGTTTCAAAAGAGGGAACAGTATTACCAAACATCTATTCCACTCTGTTTATGCTTTTTTATAATCGTCTTTCCATTATCCATCCATGTATTTCAATGAGATTAAACAACAAGTCTGGTTGGAGCTATAGATCTTGCATATATATATATTTAGATTATGTGAGAGAATTAATTCAATCTTTTAGCAATTTGAAAGTGAGGGGCAATAATAATTCGATGTAAGTGGTGCAACACACACACACACACACACACACACACATATATATATATATATATATATATATATATATATATATATATATATATATATATCTATATATATATATATATATATATATATATATATATATATTCACTGACGTTTGCAGGGCCAGTTCTAGGCATGCAGGTAAGGCAAAACGCGTTTGAAGAAACATGAAAAGTCATGATTCATAATTGCAATGATTTTCTTAAGTTAAAAATGGATTTAGGTGCAACTCATTTGCGTACCTTTTTTGCCTTCGGTCGGGACCAGCAGCCAAACTGGATCCGCCAGTCCTAAAATTGGACGACATACCTAACAGGCATGACAAAAAGATCAGAGAAAATGTCCTCCAAAATCCAACAAACGACAGATGACGGAGAGCAAAAAAAAAATGAGATGACGCTAGTGTACATTGTTTGCCGAGATATCGACGTTAAGTCTCAAAAATTCGATTGGAGGTGAAAATACGGGTGTTTGTAAGCTCAATAAAATATTTCTTGAAGTTTCACTTTTGTTTAAAATCAAGATTTGAAAAAACAACTACGGATACAATGCCAGAGAAATTGAAATGATTCTTCTTATTTTGCTTTCATTCTTCACCGGGTTGGATTTTTTCTATTTAATTAAACAGTTTTTCTTTGTTAGGTGATAGAATGCCGGGAAAAAGTGGATGCATTCTAATTTAAAATGATTGAATCTAATTAATCATCAATTTCGTCTTTCTGTGATTCATTTTCATATTGATGACTTTTGTTGAAGACTGAGGTCGTTAAAGGATTTAACAGCTAGCTGACTCTGAAGTATTACAGAGCACTGATATGTTCATATCTTTGTCGTGTTTTTTTCATTTATGGCATACTTTTAGGAAAAGCGATATGAACATCTTTTATTAGTTTTCATCTTCGTTTTTACTCCAATGAGTGCATGAGACCCGATGCTTGTTGAACAAGCCAAAAAATTACAGGTTTGAAGATGGGACAATCTGCTTTTTTGAACCTCCACAACCACTGAAAACTGTCTGTAGACTCAAATATCTCTGTCTTTACAGAGTTTGAAAGTCATAAAACTTTTCTTCTGTTTTTCGTGAAGAATTGTATAGTGGCCTTTTCGTAATTGTATACATTCATTTGAATTTATATTTATTTTTAATCATATATTTTGTGGGGTTCATCTTATTGAATTATTTTATTGCTAGGTTTGTAAAATATATTCCTTCTTTTGAAAGATCAGAGGCGAGCACTGCAAAGCAATTATATTCAGGGCACCCAAATGGCCCACAGCAGCTCTGTATATTCGTCTGTGTGTCTAAATGATTTCAATGGCACTATTATTAATTATATTATAATGAATTATTCACTTAAACCTTAACACATCATACGTTTGAGCAGTAGTACACTTTCTGTTCTCCTCATCTAAATTCATAATTGACCCCAATCACACTATATTACTCCCTCTGTAGGGCGTGTCCTTACTTTCGTAATCACTGCTCTAAATTGAATTCAACGTACATAATTTGTTGGTTGTTTATTTAATTTGAAGAAACTTTTGCAACAAATTGAATTCTAAATTTGACTTCAGCGATGAATCTTGCCAATATATGGAAATATACGAGAAAATGCATTCAATATTTATCAAATTGAAAGTAGGAAATAAGAATGATTCAATTTTGACATTGCAAGAAGCCGTATATTGAGACGAAGATATTACTTGTAGAATTCTCGCTATTAACTAGGTCACTCTTTCAACTCTGCCAACAAACTTGGAGATATATCATTCAGTCACGTTTGTTTTTCCACTGAAAATCTCCTAAAGTTCAACTAAAACTTAAATGGCATTTTGTCAGAGAGTAGACCATGGACCAGAGATGATTTGATTAAATTTTGGGAGCAAATTTAGGATTTTCCTCGATTGAAAGATATTGTCATTAATTTTTAAATATTTATATATATATATATATCCACTCCTAATTGTTCATAGAGTATTCCTGGGATATCTACATGATTTCAGATCATATTTTGTAAGAATAAACACAATGCGCTAGGAAGAATTCATTAAATCCGGGGACTGGCCCTAGAATTTATTTCCGTCTGGGAGATTCTTTTCTTCTATAAAATCATTCGTATTGATTATCCACAATATATCTTTAGAATTCTCAGTAAATTTCCAGGTTGTGTAGAAGGATTGATCACAGATCGAAGAAGAACTGATGAAATTTTTTGTCTCTTCCACATCCACGAACTGATTTCAATTCAGTTCGGGGTTCATCTTTAGTTTTGGCAGAACTTTGCGTTCCATTCATTTTCAAAAAATCTTTTCACATGAAATTTTGTAAACCTTGCAATGAAAATGAAGAAGAAAAATCGGAAAAAACATCGTTGCTGCAATCATTGAAATCTTCAAGGAAGAAAAAGACAAGTAAGAAGTCATTCTATTCATCAATGCTAATTTTTTCTCAATTTCAAATTTCACTCATTTGTTCTGACATTTTACCTTGATCAACTCAGTTTCTTCCGAACGAATCAATTTTTTTTATCTAGAAATGATGGTTTTGGTGCCGATTCGAAAATAAGATGGGTGCATGTGAGGTTAAGGGGCTAAACTGTACTTTTAGGATATCCCACTAAAACATGCATTTGAAAGAAACTTGAATCGATTCTGCGAAAAATGAAAGTGGTAACGTTGAAGAGTCCGTAGAATTCTGTTGAACGCTTCGTTATTAAAAAGTATTTCAGTGTAGATGCTTTCAAAGGATAGAGAATGAGAGAGAGAAAAAGTGAGTGAGAGAGAGAGAAAAAGTGAGCGAGAGAAAGAGAGAGAGAGGGAGAGAGAGAGGGAGAAAGAGAGAGAAAGAGAGAGAGAGAGAGTGTGTGAAATGGAAGTAACTGTTGTCCACTCGATCATTGACGAATCTCTTTTTGAAAATTTCCAGCAAATGGAAACGCTCCGCCAAAGGAATCACAAAAAATTTGTCACACCACATAATTTCCGTCGTTCAAAATATTCTGCTCTTTTACAGATACGTTTTGCTGATGATTCTTCATAATACCCGAAATCACATCAGTTATCCAAATCCACAGAACATCTGAAGAGCGATATTTGGTTGAATAAAGAGTGTATATATGTTCGAATAAAGAGGCATTCAATGGGCTTAAATCTTGTTTATCGTGATGAAAAGATCGCTCTATCTTTTCCAGTCCATTTCTTATATATTTAGATTAAAGTGACGAGCTGCAATATTTTGCTAAACCAATGTATCTCCTAACCGTTCTATTCGTAAAGATTTAGGAGTGAAGTAATGCAGGGACCGAGCAGTTTAGTTTCTTTCAAATTGGAGGCAGGAAAAATTCTGATTATGAATATTGAACGATGAAATGATTAGTAGACAATTGTAGTATCAAATATTTCCCTAAACACTGATAAAAAAAGGGAATCACAATTCTCAGTGATACGTTTGTATTGGACTGGATTTTAATAAATTGAAAACTTACTGTGGTCTCTATAATGACCATGTATTTGCTCATTTCATAGTGGGATTGGACAGTTTCAATATACATATGCCCCGCCTTCTGTTTTTATCAATATACAGAAGAACAGATGATGACTTTCAGTGTTAGTTTTTTCAGTAAACCCTCAAAGGGGCAGCGTGTACCTGTTCCCCTTTTTCCGTCAAAAAGACTCTGGTACGTACCACTAACTGAACTTTAAATGATCAACATAACATGACCATATCTTGTTACGCAGAGAAAATTTCTTATATAAATTAATGGTGAATAGTGGCTCACTTTGTATCATTTCGGCTAATGAAATACTTCACAAGAACTTGCTACTTTGAGATAGCAGGAAAAAATTAATTCGAGTTTTTACGTTTTCTCTAAACACGAACACTCATATATGCATGCGATTAAATGATATACATTCATATATTCACACATCTAAAAAGCTTTGAAAAAATGAAGGAAATTATTTTGCAACAATCTGACACTTTGCCATTCATAGGGGAACGTATGGAAAAAAGAACGGTTAGGGGTCTAGAAAAGTGAAATATCCTTTTCGAGGACACTTGAAGAATGAATAGGGAAAACATTGAAGCTTAGAAACTTTGTCATCTGGGTGCGTAGGGATATTAATAGAAATCTTATTTTAAAAAATTATGAATATTGGAATGCCTCAGAATCATTTCTTAAACACAGTGGCAGCTCCTGTACGCATTGAAAGCTTGCGTAAGGCTCGTTCTATAGTATTTTGAATGATTTCCGCTGTTCTAAAAGTTTTCGATGATGGACACTTTCTGGGCAGACTTTAGTCTCCTTACAGAAATCCGTGATGTCCTTCTCTTCGTGGGTGTTTGTATCATAATTAATGCATAATTGATATATCAATAAGTTAGTTATAAGAATGAAGTCGTTTGAAACATAGGATGCCAATGTTTTTGCTTTATGCAAACTTTCTTGAATGTTGTGTTTGGCTATAACGGAATAATTTTTGGTTATGGATAATCACCCTAGAAATTGACAAGATGATTGATGACGATGTAACGTATATAATGGTAACAGAACTGATTGCTTCTAGGAAAAACTCCAAAGAACACAACTATTTCAGCCACTACACCAAACCAAAAACATGTTCTCCAAACCCATGGAGGGAAGTGGGTGCATGCGAAGTTTTAAGTTCCTACAATGGATGGTGAGGGTTGAGAAGAGTAAAGAGGGAAAAAAATAAAAGAAATTAATGTCTATGCAAAAGCATTGTAACGAAGAAATCTGACACTAGCATTTTAATTGTTGATTGAAACAAGCAGACATGTCATAGGTATTTGTGTACATATTGTTACAGATGTATGACTCATCTATTTTTGATGAGGAAATCTTGTTACTGGATGGCAACAAAGAAAACTACAGCTTGAAAGTAATAACCTTACATAGTGGAGTTAATGAGAGTCTGTGAAAAACAAAAATAATTTTGATTCATATCACTTTTGAAATTTTGATAACTTTAATACTGTCGCTCCAATAGGGGAAAGACTTATAGCAAGTATTTAATTGTGTTTGTGCTAGTAAACTGACGGATAGATGAGATTTGTCTCTTTTCAGAATGAAGATTATGGCTTATAGAAGTGTCAACATAAGCTTTGTAGTACAAAAACGAACATACTTTTAACATATACAATTTGTGAGTCAGTTCGAGAGTATCTGTACCTAACGTTTGCGCTATCAGTCTTAAGTCTGGTCGGGTTAAAGTATTGAGTGCTTTGACACTGTTGCCAATAGGTGAAGAGCAAATGCAGTCAGACTTCCAATTGGGGAGGTCGTCTCCTACTGATCGTACATCATCACTCGCTGACACATGACGCTTCAGACTGGATGGATGGTCCCCCAGGTTTCACGTTGCCCTGCCTCCCACTGAGAAGATGCGTCCAGAGGTCTCATTCAAATCATTCTGCTGTAAATTTCAGAAATTGTCGGACCAAGAAAGACATGCAGTTGAAGAGTTTTAATGTATAGTGGAGAAAAGATGGATTTAGTGTATGTCAAGTAGTTGCAGATCTGATAAGATTTCGGGGGTTCGGGAATTAGCCTAGTATTTAGAAAGATGTCAGCAGCCATTTTATAGGATAGGTTCTATAAGGCTATCTTGATCTTGAATCATCAATTATCATATTTATCCATGGTGCCCTAGCAACCTTGGTGTGCTAAAAAACTGTTTTGAAACACTATGCCTCCAAAAATGTCCATCCCAGACTATCCCCCCTGTAACAATATTCCTCATCTTTCTTGGGTCTTTTTTGTAAACCTCTTGGCTAGGCAAGATCTCTTCTGATTGATACAACGACCTCACCTTAATTTATTGATCAAAAATCAATTCCTGAATCGATATACACTTTATTTAGCGACTAATCCTATTCCTGAATTAACGGGCTCTCCATTTAGCAACTAATCGTATTCCCGATTTAATGGGCACTTTACTAAGCAACAAATCGTATTTCCGAAATAATGGGCACTTTACTAAGCGACTAAACGTGTTCCCGATTTAATGGACACTTTACGAAGCGGCCACAATGAACGAGCAATGTAATTAATTTGATGAATGTCACACGTTCGATTGTCCTGTTTTTCAAATCCTTGGGAGTTGGGTCTTCACCTGAAATTTTACTTTTTGCATTTTATTTCACTGATAAAACTTAATAAACACAAATATATGTAAGATAAAGATTCGAAAAGGTAAAAGTCTGGTCGGAAAAACGGGCAAATGCGTTGTTTGGAGGGAATAATTGGTAACAGTCACGGAACACTCATCCTTTTCTGGGGATAAAATATGGGAAATATTATCGAAGACACACACACGTGCATGCGCATGCACGCGCGCGCGCGCACACACACACACACACATACACATAAATATATATATATATATATATATATGTTTATATATGTTTCAAGTTATCATCTGTCCAAATAAAGAGATCAGGTTTGCTTCCATATAGAATGCACATTCGGTAAAAATTATCTCCGATTTCTTTGTTCAGCCACCTGAGACTTTGGAGTACGGCCCCCCATTTGTAATACCAGCAGGGTTGATATCTCAGTATTTTATATGTATTTATGTGTTATATATCAATCTTTTCGGGAGGGAAACAAAAAAAGCACATCTTATACGTTAGGGATGTGTTGACTTATAGTTCGATATTGTATTGAGTTTGGAAATCACAGTTGTTCCTCGTATCTCAGGAAAAACCAATGAATACAAGTTTCTACGTTCATATTCTTGTTTTCATCACAATCTTTCCCTCCTTCGACTTCCCAACTCCTTCCTTTCTTTTTTCGTTTTCTCTCACTCTCTTTCCTCACTTTCTATGCCTTCTTTTTCTCTTCTTTTTAATGATCTTCCTCCCCATTTTTTATATTTTTATTCTCGTCCACATCCAATAAATCACACGTGGTCCCAGCGGTCGAATTTATTGTATTTTCCGGCATGAATCTTGCACGTTACCCTCTGTTCACCTGTCAATATTTATGACCTCTTCCCTAAAGGGACACGACTTGAGACACATGCAGCGTCCGCTGTTCAACCCCATTGGTAATTGTTGTTATTTTGAGAAACTTGATCTTCGTCAAAAAGGACAAGCCGTGAATCTTCGGACAGTTTAGTTTCATTCATTGGACAACCACAGCTGCTGCTTCTCAGCTGCCCTTACGGAGAATATCAAAACCTTGTGATTCTACTCAAGCATCAACTGCCAAGATTTGCCTTTCGTTTCCTTATTTCTCATTCACCTCTGTCAACAAGGTTTAGGTAGGTCAGCGTATTCACCCGTATATGTCTGTAAGTTCATCTCTATTTCTGCACAATATATCTATAAAAGTTGTCAATGAATTTCGATGACAGTGTGCGGAAGGGTGGAATAGATTTGCTGGCAGATCCAAGAGTTATTACAATTACCTTCTTTGTATTGAGACCATGTCTGATTTATTTCCTGTTTTCATCTGCAACGGCGTCAGCAAGGGTATGTGCTCACTCAAACGTTTTGACCATAACAAACAAGATAAGGCCACACTCATAGGGCAGAGTATAATAAATCAAGTTAATCATTATCAGTATAGACAGTTTGGTTCTCCCTGTCTATCTATAGAAATATACGCTTTTTGGAGTTATTTTTATTGTCATGATGTATATTGAGGGATTTAAACCAATTTTATAGTTCTTATATCTTATAAGTATCCATGGCATTTATTCTTGTCCATGCGAATAAAAAATACACATGAAATATTTTGGATAAGGTAGACATTTCTTTAAGATACTTCCCCTGCAGATACACGATTGGGAATACACAGGATAATATATTTTGATGCGAATTCTGAATCCTGAAGTAAAACATAGACAGTTACAAATATACAGATCTATGAGAGGAAAAAATAGCTGTAAAAATTTGGTTTTTAGACATGAAAATCTTTTGAATTGACTCACAAGAAATGTTTGTTTACATCACAGCAAAATATACAAAACGTGTAACATGAACTAATGTAATAGCAATATTTCAGATTTTTTTACGCGTTTGTCATGATAGAGCATTTCACATGTTTGTATCGGAACATCATTCTCACACGTTCACAAAGCATAACACAACTTCTGAAGTGTTTGCTTGTGAATGTATGCAATTTGTAACTAATGTTTTTGGAAACTTCGGGTAGGTATGGATACTTGTATGTTTATCAGAGATGCTTTTCATTGATAACAGTAGACGAAATAATGGTTGAAATAATAATGGGAAAATCAATAGTTTATGATCAGCAATTCTCCCGAGTTTGTTACTTCAAAAGAAATTAAATTCTGTTGTAGTTATTTTGGTGTCAGATTAAGTTCATGGATTCCCCAGAGAGAGAACAAAAAGAAAGAATAAAAATAGTCACTCGCATATTATTTGATTCTGATATATTAATGCTAAAATTTCCAGCATTCATCGATGAAATCTTCCATTACCATAGATTTATGCAATCACTTGTTTTTCTGCAAGAAAAAAAAATTTCGTTTTCTATTAGAAATTTTTTGTAAAGAGTCCATTGTTTCAAATGGCCGGTAGGAGATATTTTCTATATGCAACATTGTTACTTTTAAGTGCGATAGGTCACTATGGGGGATGGAGTATAGAAACTGGATCATTGTAGAGTATATAAGTTGATTAATGGACATGTAGTAACATATCTTTTTCCTGGATGTGACACAGCGTGGATTTTGTCATGTTGGGACCAACAGGCATATAAGATACTAATATTACTTCAATGGTAAGAATATATATATGTGATATAATTGACACACAATTAGATAAGCCACCAAGGTAGAGAAAACATAACCCTCGTCGTTATTATTATGGAATTCGATGAACTGATGATGGAATCGTCGTCCATCATACAACGATTTAACATCGACATTCGGCTTAGCCTAAAAAAGTCAATAGATTTCTTTTGTGAAATTCGAATCTGCCATTAGTGGTCACAACTTATACATCATTCATCTCATTAGACGATTCTACGTAAAAGAAAATACTATGACCTACACGAATAGAAAGTAAAGTCACAATGAACTAACGCACATATCAGAAGCAAGAAAGAAAGTTGGTCCCCACATGACGTCCAGTAAAATAAATACCGCGTACAACGGACATGTTGGGGACAATGACAACAGCATCCGAATCGAAAATGCCGAGTTAGGGAGAGTAGACCATTATATTCACCTGGGCAGCGACTCATTAAAATAAAAAGAAATGAAGTAAAGAATCACTTGTTGACAAGCATTCAACAGAGCAAAAAAGTCCAAATAGTCTTTGTAAGAGTAGTATATAATGTATCCTAGCAATAGTCACCTATTGAGCTAAAGCATGTAACCTAACCCAAAATATTTCCCCTCAAACTGAAAGTCATGCAACATGCAAATGAGAAAGTCATGCTCCTCACATGGAAAGATCATAAGAAGGAAAAAGACAATAGTTCAAGTCCATATCAACTGTTAGAAAAACAAATTGAGTTTGGCTGGACATGTTGCAAGAATGTCGTTCGATATAATGACTCACAACGTGGACGCCGAGAGATTTAATGCAAAGCTACGGCCGACAGAAAGTGAGATATTGAAAGGAAGATAGATAGATTCATTAGAATATTGGCTCCGTGATGCCGATGAAAGCGATGTCTGGTGACTCTTTGATAAGGTCTATATCCAACAACAGACGTAATAAGCAGCTGCTGCTGCTGATGATGATGATGATGACGATGATGATGTTAGATGAAAAAAGATTTATTGAAATCATAAATGGTGGAAAGATACGAAAAATCAAAAAAAAAAAAAGGAGAGAATATGTTCAAGAGAAAGATATGTAAAGGTCATCGGCCGGAGGATCTAATTACAAGACAAACTTGGACGGAGTGTTAAAGATATCCTAAAACCTAACCAAAAATAACTAACGAAGGACATCTTTGACACCTTCCCTCTGGAGGAAAGCCAATGATCTCATTAAGATTCACCGTGGGCGTTGGCATTGGCAAAAATGCAAGGTGCTAGATCACTGCACATCTACTGAAATCCACGGCCCAACCCTCTAACATACGAATCACATTTCTATTTTGATATATATATATATATATATATATATATATATATATATATATATATATATATATTATAAGATGTGTCACGTCGTCTGCGTGTATATGAGTATGTGTGTTAGTGCATGAATACGTGTTCGTGTGCGTCCGTCACATTATAAAAGGCATCCAATCTTGGGAGCAGTCCAACCACAATGAGCATAAGGGTCCTTTCAAATTTAACTTTTTCCTCTGAGAAAACCCTTTTTAAAAAGATTTACAAGGTGGTTCTGGTTACAGTTTAAATGAAATGCAATTGGGTGAACTTTATTAATCACCAAGGTAGGAATATTAGGTGTTCAATTCTGCATATGATACACATGTAAATTGGGCACTCATTTTAGTGGCAATCCATTCATTTCCACTTGTGTACATACGTGGGAAAATGTTCACTCCGTAAGCTAAGGGGAAGTTTCATTTCCCGAAAACTTTTTTCAGGAAACTTGAGTCGTCGATAACTTTCTAAATGACTTTTAATCTATTTTACATGTTTTATCCAAGTTGCATCCTTCCTCGCGAAGAATTTCGATTTTTATGAGCATTTTGTTGTAGAAGTTTTGCTCGGAAACCAGATTTCTGATTACCTGAAAAAAACTTGTCTATTCGTGCCAAAATTGGTGAAACTTTAGCAAGATTCAGTTGTTTTTTCCTAGTGAGACAGACATTCACAAACAGGAAGGGAGAGAGAGAGAGAGAGAGAGATAAAGAGAGAGATATGTTATGACACCCCTCATATATATATATATATGTATATATATACGTATACACACACATACACACACATATATATATATATATATACATATATATATATATATATATATATATATTATAATAGTAGTGAAATGCCACTATAACGGGGGATGGGGCTGTGGATCTGGAGTGTTGTGCTTGCAGTCGATCAATGATCTAGTGCCTTGGATATTTGCCTGTGTCACTTACCAGGGCGAATCTTAACGAGAACACAAGCTTTCCTCCTAAAGAAAGGTGTCGAAAAAGTCTTAGTTCAACCATTTCAGGTTAGATTTTAAGACTTCTTTGATAAAAAAATTACTGTGTGATTTAATGATTCAACACCTTCCAGGTACGAGCCTTTCGCTTAAGTCCAGAATTTGAAGATTTCTTGGAACCACAAAATAAATTTCTCATAGTCAAAATTGATAAAGCAGCAAATAATGTAGTATCAATATGGATTTGAATTTATACAACATATCTGAATGATACATTCAGAGGATATTGTCTAGGGTGATACAACATAAAACAAACACTATCATCCATGTAGGATGCATATACTTATAAACCTGAAAACTTTTTCAGTTGTTGATAATACATGAAGCGCACATCGACTTCAAACCTAATTTGTAAGTTAGAATAAAATACTGTATTCGCATATCACCGGTCTTCTCACACTGTTTCGAAAAAACTTCGTTTCCTTACTTAAGGATTTATTCAATTTAAACTTTCTGTGCTCTCATTTTCTAACATTATTTGTTCTAAATACAATATCATATTATCAGATTGATGGGTGTAATGGCTCCACTCGGGTACTTTTGTTTCCAATAATCGTATCTATAAGTATAAAAATGACTGGATCCAATGAAATTTTTCAATTGCTCAGTCATGTATCTAATCGTGTAAGATAATTATACGATACACACCAATCGAAGTATTGTTATACAATTTACAATAATAAAGACAGGGTCAAACTAAGAATAGAAGATTAGTAATTATGGAGAGGATATAGTCCTTGAATGTTGCGATAAGAATCAACATAAATAAGATGAAAAAAAAAATGCTTTTTACACCAGAACTTGATGGTGAACGGGTAATTGTGGCTAATATACCGACAGGGTTTATTCATTCACAGCAATGCGAGTTACGAAGATAATACTATTCATGATCACATGTGTACTTCAGTGATTTCAATATATGCATTGGTCTAACTTTCAATTTACTTTCTGCAGAGCAAATTACTCCCAACACCTGAAATGCACATAGGCATGAATTCTGTATTAGCCCTGCAATTTTGTGTATTGCACTTATTTCCATTTTCTCATTATCTGTTGGCGTTGTTTCTCTATAGAGAGTTGTATTGTATCAGCATAAACAATGTACAGGAATTTAATAGAAAATCATTTTAGTGGCGTAATATGCTTGGAAGTTAAGAACGAGTCTCACAATTGCTTCTGGATTATTTAGGAAGATGAATGTTCTACCACCAAAGTTCCATTTCAAAGGAATGTATTCGTCCAATTTCACAAAAGAATACATTCATCTGTTTAAACGCAATATCTACACCAAATAAGATCTGTAGATGGTGTCCATTGAAAACACTTCACGATTTAGCTTCAATTGAAAGAAGATTGGCTGAATGTTTGATTGAGAACAGCCTTTATAGAATACAATGAATTTCCGTTGTTAAAAAACTCTTTCTGACACATTAAATCTAACAGCACTATTTTTATCTTCTTGCAAATTTATTTTAGGATATTAGTTTAGTACACGTACATGTCAGTGCCTTGAAAAAAAATAAATCGATACGCCATTAGATCTCGAAGAAAGTTACAGAACACTATTGTGCTACGTTACACAGTTTGAAATCAACTGATCTAGTGACAATGAAATCTATCAGAACATCTTATGGATCGTAGGAATAGAAAAGAGAATAGCTGAGTGTTGTATATAGAACTGAGAAAAAAAATCAACGGATTAGTAAGCATAGACTTTGTTAAAATATTATGAACAAAAAGATCGTAAAGAGACTAGAATCGCAAAAAAACGACGAAAGAAGGAAACTGTTTAGAGTAATGATCACCCTTTTCATGGAAGCACAGGGTACAAGATATTAACAAAACTATGAGATAATATTATCAACTCTGAATAATCATGGCGTTGATATAGAGAGTTCAGCATTTGACGCATGCGCAATGGGGTTTATTTTGCAAACATGGGTGATGGGTTAAAACGATGATTCATTTTTCTTTTTTTTGCTGTAAAGTGTTAACTTAAGAAGATCAGGATTACAGAATGGTTTATATACACCTATTGAATGTAGAAAAGCATAAAAGGGTTGACAAGACATCAAGCTATATAAGCAGGAACGTGAAAAAAGCGAGGAATGTAAGTGCTGCTGGCCAAGCGGTTACCGGTACGATATAGGAAATTTCAGATCGAGACCATTCTCCGAGTGGAACAATCTGCATTCTCTTCTCATCAATATCCTTAGAAAAGACATGTAACCATATTTTCTTCATCTGCTATTGGTAAAATTGACGTCGGAAAGTGTGTAATGATACTTTGGGGGTATGAAGGGAGTTTTGAAATAACTTGTAATTGGCAATACCTGGGTAGGGAAGTCTTATGCCGAAACCATACGATTTCCAATTTTATTCATATTTATATTAACTTCACCAAATGCACAATTAAGGACTATACTGTAGAAACGAAAAAAGAGTTTGTATTCTGAACCAAAATGCACCAAAATGGTGAGAGAAAATGTGTATAGAGTGTGTTTGGAGTGAGTATCAATTTTGGAGGAACAGGGTGATTTTTAAAATGGTTTATTGGCTTAACTGGATGGGAATTTTTATAGAATATTCATATATATATATATATATATATATATATATATGTGTGTGTGTGCGTGTGTGCGTGTGTGTGTGTGTGTGTGTGTGTATGTATTTGTATACATCTTCCCGATAGTCGCCTACGGGTCTGAAAAATGGAACCTAACCAAGAGATTGGCCTGAAAAATGAGAACTATGCAATGTTTTCATGAGAGAATCATGCTCAGCATCACATGGAAAAACAAGACAGCACAGTTTTTTGAGAGGTGCCAGGAGTCTGGGACATCATAGAAACAATTAGAAGATCAAGATAGCAATGGGCTGGTCATGTTTCAAGAATGACATACAAGCGATGGACATCACGACTCACAACATAGATTCAAAGAGATCAAATGCAGAAACGTGGCAGGCAGAATATGATATAGTGAGATGAACTGGACTGCTTCAGGTAATATTGGCTGTATAATGCCCACGATAGAGGGGTGTGGCGATTTCTGAGAAAGGTCTATGTCCAATGACAGATGATAAAATAGTGACAAGACTAATATCTTGTCTCCCATTAAAAAAAAATCCATTACATTCCTTTATCCTGCATTTTACGACATAAACCCATTTTTCACATCAATCATCAGTGATATTGGTCTGGTGGAAGAAATCATCAGAGAATTGCAAAGCAATAAAAATGCAATAAATATTTGAATATTGCACAGTACTTCTAATCCAAAGATGCCAAAATAAATAATATTCAAAACTCTCTCTCTTTCTCCAAAATGGTTACTTTTGACACACCCTTTATTCACACCATCAAACCATTATGGCGTCGATTGACAGAACAGATCGTCCAGCATCAACGCATGCGCAATTGAGTTTATTTTGCTGAAATGGTGAAATGCTCTGTTGCTTCTGCTAACACGCAATAAAGATTAAAGAATGGGTTTTATATAAACAGAATAAATGGAAAAGACCTTTAAAAGGTTAACGTGCCATTAGTCTTAAAAGCAAGGATTTAAATAAAGAGAAGTAGAGCATATTTAATGGCCAAAAGGGAAGTATTTTAAAAGAAAAGGAAAACATTGATTGACAAGCGAAGATGTTGAGGCTAGAATAAACAGGGAATTGGTTTTCACGTCTCTAGAAAATCTGTCAACATGGGTTTTCCAAATTTTAAGTGATTCTGGTTTGCTGGGTAGCTGACTACATTTATGTTCTGTACGTACAGTTTGGCCCAGAGCTAAAGATCTGAAAACTCAAGCATTAACTCCTTTCCTGTGTATGGACAATAGCGTTCTTTTTTATTTCTTGCTAAGTTCCATCAAATCTGCATAAGTAATTACCAAAATATTCGAAATGGCTGGATACTTCCGATTATATCATATTTATTTATTTGATATATATCAGTTTTACAAGTAAAATTCAGTGGTGAATGAATATCGGAGTGCTTTACCTTTCAACGCTGACCAGTAGAATATAATGCTAACAGTTTACCTAATGGTGGTCTGTGTCTGTATGTTGAAAGAGTAAAGTTTAAAGCAGAGTATAACTAACTAAAATCTTCTATTCGTTGTAAAAGATACACTGATAGGATTATATTTCATAAAGTTGGTTCGGGTTATAATCCCGAATGGATAAAAATCTCATATAAAATATCTTTTCTTCCATTATATAGTCAATTGTTCGGTTTGATATTTAATGTGTGGTTATAAAAACTATTCAGGGCTATGAGTATGCCCTTACTTAAAAGAAATATTCCTTCACTTTTTTATTCACGGTGTTACCTTTTCGTGAATAAAGTCAGTAATCAAGGAGTAAATACCTCTCAACGTACTTAAAAAAATGTGACTATATATGATTCAACATAAACTGTCCCTAACGGAGCACTTTTATCCCAGAATAGCCACTAATGCTCAAACATGCAACTTTAGCACAGAAGCCATTCCAAAATTTCATACTAATCGAAATGGAATTGGAATTATGATTTGTTGGTTCGTTTAGTGCCTTTCAGGTGCATTAAAAGCATGTGGAAGGAACTTAATGCTAAATTTACTGAATTGCCAACGAAATTGGACGATTGGGCCTAATGCCATTCCAGTATATTTACACAATGGACGTCACAATAGGAAAATTCAACAAAAGAGAAACATTGTCAGACATTTGATTGTGATGTCAAGAAGTTCACTCAGCTTTGGTCGAGGAAATTGGATAGAATATGTACGTCCTTGTGATTTTAAGTATTAGTCATATAGATATGAACACTTTGTTGTATATATTCTAGGAAGCTCTATGGCTTTAAACAAAAATATACTGATTTTTTCATAAGATTATGTCGTTTCAGTTAACTATATCAAGATATTTGTCGCTGTAATTTACACAAATTTTCCAAGTTTTCATGTTTTACGCAAAATTATATATTATGGTACTCTCGTTTGTTCATCATTTACCTTACCAAGGATTTATTAAAAAGATAGTTCTATCACCATGGTAACCAAGGAGTGTTGATAAAACACCACCTTCCCTCCTGCTGTGAGTCTAATACATAAATTCATTTCATCATTTTTAGAGGTCATGTCCTCATACATGAAGTCCGTCAATATATACATAGGGTATTATCCTAATGTATTGAATTATGGATGTCATTTTATACAACACATTTTTGAAAGAAAAGTTTTACTTTTGCAGGTTAAACAAAAACGTATTTTATCAATGCAACATTATCAAGTATATCAGATGATACTCGACGTTTGTATCGATTTTGATGTATTTTTACCGATGGGAATATTGAATCCTCTGCATGAAAAGCAACTTATATCATTTTTAAGAATTGTAGTTTATTAAAAAACATCTTCAAGTTAATCTTCTATCTATATATATATATACCACCGAAAAATTGGATGAAATATTTCAGAATCACGAACTTTAGAGAGAATTTTGCACGTCTTACACCATTTCATTCCCGTCGACATTTCGATTTTTCTTCTATCTACATTAGCTATTTTTTTTTATAGCTGAGACAAAACAAAATAGCTTTCAAGCAGTTAGTAATACCTTAAAGACTATTGCATCAATCTTCTTCAAACATTGTTATCCGTTATTGAATATCCAATTCCTCAGCCCGGCCAATTAACTATTTCAGATCAACGGACCATAGCGATATGTTTTTCCCTTTCCCTGGTTTTTGCCAATTTAACCACATTTCATGCTTACTAGTGTCAAAATGATCTCTTTTGGTTACTTATCTCCCATGACCAGATTAATCTTTTCTTATTCAATATACATGAGTAAAATGTTCCGTTTTTTACGTACTCCTGTTAAAATATTTGTCAATTTTCTCCGATATTTCAAACTTGATCAAAATGGTATTTTGCAGAGTTTGCCACCTTGATCGACCCTTCTTAAGACAAAAATAACTATATATCTCGGTATAAAAGTGATAAATTCAAATGCAGCTTGTGTGAACCTCAGATATTCTAATAAAATAGTTCCATAAGATATAAGTTGGAACCCTTCCTGTACTTAAAAGCATAAGTACTATTTGGAATGGAAACAAATCATGTATGCCAGTCAATCTATTGACTTTTTGAATTATTTTCTCTCATCAAAACAACATATATCAACAATAAAACGTGTGAAATTGAAAAAAGATATATAGTAATTAAGTTATTACTCATTTCGAAATCATCATCATCATCATCATCATCATCATGCTTTTAGTGTCTGTCGTTGAATAAAGACCTTCCCAAGATTCGACAGACCTCTCTACCATGGACGTCTCGGAACCAATAGTTTCTGAAAATTACTAGTTTGTCACACCATCCTAGATTTCACACTTTTGCATATGATCACTGGGGATGCGTGTAGCGATTAATGATGCCCATTCATTATCTGCCATTCTTGCAACATGACCAGCCCATTTCCCTTTGCACTTCCCAATGGATTCTATAATGTTCCTGATTCCTATTTTTTTCCACATACTGTGCTGTCTTGTGATCCCTCCCTGTAATATCGATTATCTAGTGTGCGTGTTGTGTGGTTTTCAGTTTGAGGAGGCTATCCTTTAGATCCATGTTTCAGCTCCTTAGTTGACTATCAGAAGAGTGCATTGGATATGGACCCTTATTTTGGAGAGTTATGGAATTTTTCAGTTCTTATACGTTGCTCTACCGAGAGCTCACCACCCCAAAATGATTTTTTGCATTTCCATTCTTTCAAGGGTTTCATTGAGATTTGTTATCCGAGGTTATCGTAGAGGAAAACGTTTTCCATATCTGTGTTTTTGATTTGGAATTTTTGTTTCTCTGACTTCAACTTGTTCATTGTTTCTGATAATTACGTTGAGATCAAATTTGAGATTATTTAGGTAATTGCCGTCTATTTCCCCCTCAGTTTAGGTTTGGGATGATCATGGAGGCAGCTTGCAAAAAGTTTTGGTGAGCTGGTGTCACCTATTCTTACTCCTTTTTTGAGCCGAAAAGGCTCAGAGCCTTCAAGTAGCCTAGTAAATGAACTATTGTGCTGTTATATTATTTTCAAGAACCTACTGTGGGGCTTATATTTGATGCAAGATTCGATCATTTACAGGGTTTACGCTTTGTTGTATGAAAGCAATCATGTTTCACTGGGGATTTCTACTCAATCGAACTCCTTCAGAATCAACAAATGCTAAAATTGCATTTTATACTCTGCTGCTCTTTCTTTTATCCATTGTTAGGCCTCCATTTCCTTTGAACATAATGGTTATTAGCCTCCTCCCTTTTGAGATTTTTTAAAAATAGTTAGGAGCGCCAACCTTTTTCCAAAATGCTTTCAATGACCGATGTTTTGTATTTCATTTTATTTCCGTTTCTATTTGATGGTTTTGTTTTATTCAGTTGCTTCAATCATTTCGTTTGTTGTTCGCAGCTTAAGATTCTCGTCTTTTTCCGCGAGATTCTTGATTTCCTCCGAGAGTTCATTGTCGAGTTATGAAAAATTCTATTTAACAACTTGGAGCTTCAAAATTTGAAGGTAGAAGAGTTTCAATTTATCTATCTATCTATCTATCTATCTATTTATCTATTTATGTATCTATCTATATATTATCTATCTATCTATCTATCTATCTATCTATCCATCTATCTATCTTTTTATCTATCTATCTATCTATCTATCTATCTATCTATCTATCTATTTATCTATCTATCTATCTATCTATCTATCTATCTATGTATATATATATATATATGTATATATATATATATATATATATATATATATATATATATATATATATATATATAAATATGTGTGTATGTGTGTGTGAGTATATATCTTCCAGCTTATTCATATATCTCTACTTATGATCTATTTATTTATCCTACTTGAAACTGTATTCCATCTCTCTATCAACCAACTTCCATATCGATCCATATTTATCTCCCTTTGTTAACTATTTATCGAAACATTTGAAATATCCAAGAAAACTGCAAAAACAAATGGCACTGATATCGTTACATTGATGTGATAACCTACTTAAATTGACTTTTTCCGATCCACAGAAGTGATATCACAGAGGAAACATTCACAATGGAAATTCAAGAAAATATACTCAGTTTAGTGTTCATTTTCTAATTTGATTTTCGTCTGTTGATACAAATAATAAGGAAGTGAGTTGAAGTTACATCTGATAAAAGGAATGTCAATGACAGCTGATGTCTTCATCCCTTTTTTATTTCCAGTAAAAGCGAAGAGCAAAAAAGGCAGACACACCACTGAAATTTTAATAATGTCAATGATGATAAATATACAATATTGTTAACAATATAGATGATAATCATTACTAGATACTGCCAGAGGAAGAAATCGCAGATAAATTTGAATTTCTATGATATTTCTTTTATTTGCTTATTTTTTTCTTCATAAAAAACCAACTTGAATTCAGTTGGCGCAATAGTGTATTCTTTCAAATAGTAGGTAGAAGTTACTTCATCTGCAAGATCGTGACCTTCAAGTCGGAATGTCGATTATTTTGGACAGAGAATCGGGAAAAACCACACTGTTCTTTGAATAAGTACATTTTTGGTTAATTCTAAATCTTCCAATGTTTTTAATTTCTAATTTTTCTATTAGTTTTCCTCCCTTTCACAGGGATTCTACAGTTCAACTCTGTCTGACTCAATTATGGAACACTTATTGAAGTAGTCGGGCACAAAAAAATAAATGCAAGTACCCAATGAGGCTCGGAGACCATCATTCTTGCAATTGTCTGTCGGACTAGAACGCGATTATTCATTCTCTCTTCAGTGCATCCTTACGTTTTTAACAAATCTATTCCGCTGATTTTTTTCTAAATTCAAGTGTCTTTGTTTTTGTTCTCGAGTGGGATATTTAACTGCTCCCACAAGTATAAACGCATTTGCTTTGGATGAAATAGAACTAAAAATGAAGTCATCAATAATGACGATGGGTAACTTGACTCAGTGTTGTAATCGAAAGCAAAAAGAAAGCTAGTAATAATATGATTATATAAATGATGGGCGTATTGACACAAAGCAGTGTGATAAAAAACAGTTTCAAGATGGAATGAATAATGGTAGAAAAATTCTTCAGCGAGAAAATACATATAATTTAATAAAAAATACTTCTGCGAAAACAACAGCCGTGTTACCAAAAAACAACCTTTATCTGATGATAACCCTGAAATCAGACATTATTTTGTAAACCAAACCATATTACCAAACTGCACCAGATGTATATTTATATCAGTGTTTGAATGCCAGATTAAAACTTTGCTTCATTATTATATTTCTCTCTCTATTCAAAGCGTCCAACCATCGTCATGAGCTGAAATTCTGTCCTCGTGATTGGCAAAAGCTTCACATTTGATATTTCTCCAAATTATAGTGACTTTCCCCTTCCTACCCTGGAGTGAATCATGTTATTTCAGTACTTTTTGTGAACAACCAGAATGTGTTTTGAATTCTGCTTGTTTTTCTTATGACAGTTTCAAAATCACACAGAATGCTCGCTGTGCAAAACTTGCAACCACCTCAGCATTTCTATTCATTTAGCCTTTTTGTTATCTTCAGTTTTAGATTTCAATTACGCTAAGACTCTGTTGTCTGATGTGGAATGTACAGGAAGAGACGTAAATGCAAAAAGTTCCAATATTGTGACTCATCTTATTGGAAGCGGATTTTCAAGTAGAACAACCCTTGTAAAATACACAACGAACATTATATCTCTCTCTCCCACTCTTTTTCTCTCCCTCTTTTTCTTTCCCTCTCTCTATCTCTCTCTCTCTAACTACTTAATCGCTATCTCCCTGCATTGTCTTTGTTTGGGATCATTTATCGTACACGACTTTCCATCAGTGACATACAAATACGCACACATACACACACGGACATATACAGACTTCAAATCAAGAATACAATATAATATGATATGATATAATGCAATATCAAACGTGTGATAGTTTAATTGCATAAAGTGCTCGATACATCCAATATTTGCTTCACAAACACGTTCTTTCTATCCTATTTATATAAATTGATATAATGAAAAAATTATCTATCTATATATATATATATATATATATACATATATATATATATATATATATATATATATATATATATATATATAGAGAGAGAGAGAGAGAGAGAGAGAGAGGGAAAAAAGGTGAATAAAGGGGAGAGATGGAGAGACAGAGAGATTATTATGAATCTTCTCTCTTTCTACTCAACACCTGGGAAGGCGTTATTTTGAAAACTACAGACTGCAATATTGCTGCAAATAATAAATACAAAGATACGTAGGTAAATAGACGGATGGATAGATGGGTGAATATGAAAAGAATGATATTGATAAATACCCAATTAAGGGATCTTTTTTTTCCACTCAACATTTTTTTGTAATGTAGATATTGTATGATTTCTGCAAATGATTTCAATTTCTTGTTCAGAAGAACACATCATTTGAAAAAGAGTTGTCACGAATACACAGTCACGCTGTGATCTAATGAAAATTTTGTATATATATATATATATATATATATATATATATATATATATATATATATATATATATATATATATTTCAATTCATGTTTGCAAAGAAGGATCATTAGAAACAAAACTGTCAAGAATACACAGTCATGCAAAGATTTAATGAATATTTTGTTTATATATATATATATATATATATATATATATATATATATATATATATATATATATATATATATATATATATATATATATATCATACATACTGATTTTGTTGAAAACTTTTGAGAATTCTGCATCAGGATTATGGAATAATCTTCATACACTTATGCCCCAGTTTTGAAAAGTTCGCCTCAAACAATCTGTTTGCTTTTACGGAAAGGCATAATAAGATAGGGATCAGCGTATATTTTGCTGCTAGCGATCTAAGAGACAACAAACACTTTTCCCATGATTCAGTTTCCTGCTTTCACTCATAGCAGGGTAGGGATAGAAGATGAATCCATTCCTTTCCCAAGGGCATTAATGTGAAGCGAACGCAAACAATCCAGGCCTGCGTTGAAATCTCACCGATCTGATTTTGACTACCTGGTCAACTCATCATTTTAATGATTTTTTGCTGATTATAAATTAGGAAGTTGACTTTCGGTTGGGCAAGTTCAACTGTCAAGAACAAGAATATTCAGCTACTCACGAACAGGGGGGTCTGTAAATATTGTATTCTCCCTATAGTCACTTAGGGAAGTGAAACATAAAGATTAAAAAAAAATATTTCTAATCATCGGTCTACTACTGGTCACTCTCTTTTGACCGTCAGTCCACGTTTGAGAACTATCGAAGAAGAAATCGAACTGCAATTGAAGATACATATATATATATATATATATATATATATATATATATATATATATATATATATATATATATATATATATATATATTTATATATATATATATATATATATATATATTTATATATATATATATATATATATATGTGTGTGTGTGTGTGTGTGTGTGTGTGTGTGTGTGTGTGTGTTCGTGGATGTGTGTGTGCACACCACAATACCTGGACAACTGGACATTATATGACGTTGATATTGTCCATATATATTAGCCAGCAGACAAGTCAGTTTGAAGTATTTTCGTTGAGTTGATTTCAATAGAAAAAGTCTTCCCTCCAATATTGAATCATCAATTTTGACTAATTTTTTATTTTAATGAACCTTGGAGATAGGGATTTTCTCTATGCTGATTCATTTCCCTTTTTTTATGTTTTTTTTCAAACCAAAAATCATGAATATCAATATATGATCAGCGATTGATATAAATTATTTCAAAAAAAATGAGGGTCGTGGATTTGCTATCATTCCTATTTTATGTTTATCTTCTGGTAGTTGAGATTAAAACAAATTAGTTTAGGATGAGTTGGGGGTGATCTGTGACGATGTCTATGTTGTCTGAACTTTTAATCAACGCTAGGATGATCTGGGACTTCGATAAGGCTCAAACGACTTTCCTAGAATTATCTACTGAGACGAATGATCGATTAGACCCTGGTCGAAGTTTGATAGTTTCCCTCATTGATCTCACTAAACAGCATTTCCTTTTTTCATCTTTCCGTGGTTTACATCAAAACAAATTATTTGTGGATGTGTTTAGGTCGTCAGAAATTGCTGTTCTGGCGATGATAATCAGTGACTTCGATAAGATTCAAACTGACATCCTAAAATATCTACTCGAATGAATGATCGATTAGAGAAACGTGCTCTTAATAGGTTATCTCATGAAGCTTATTTTTATAACCAAAACTCACAGGGGACAACTATTGACCTTATTTGGCTTATAGATTTATCCCGATTATAAAAACTTAAGCGTAGAGTTGCTGAAGTCATAACGGCACGGGGAATGGAATCGGTGAGCCAGGTTCAAACTTCAGCTAGAACAGTTTACAACTAATATCTTTAGGAATGATAAAAATGAATTTTTTTCTCCCTGTAGCTACGAATAATTAGTGCATCATTTCGATAGCCTTGGATGACAACTATTTTAGAAGACAAACCAGTCTAAAGGGAAAAGGCCTCAATTAAGCTATATCACCCTTGACATACCCATGATAAAATCATCTGTGGTGTACAAACGACCTTGTATTGGATTATAAGATACGTAAATCTGAAAGGTAAGAGTGAACCCAGGTTGAAATGCACATATGCAATAAAATTTGGATTTTTATTTATGATAAATTTAGGCCATCTCTCATAAGTACACACACGCAGAAGGTACAACGACCAAAACATTATTACCATAACATGCATGATGAGGATAACTAACCAAATAAATCAGAGTAGATATTACTGCAGCTTTTCTATTTTCTTGAATTTCTTATTCTATTTGCGTTGTCCAGGCCAAAATATACTCTCACTGTGTAATAATATGGAGATCGTTAAAAAGATTTAGGATATATATTCATATATTTTGGCTGCTGCAGAAATTGAGCCTGCAACCGATAGTGTAACCGCTCCAACTTAGCATTGCACTCACCATTGAGCTAAACCACCACCAGTGATGCAAAAGCCCAAATTACTGGCTCAACTCCAGCCTTTAATCTTGCTAGTTCGCAGTCAATATCTTCTCTATTTGTTTCATTCAATGTAACAATCATGCCATTAAAACATGGCCTCTATTTTTACCCTTCTAGATTATATTCTGCACATTTTTTTTCATTTCTCATATTCATTGATCATTTATGATATAAATAATTCATTTTTCATCTATGATGTCAAATATTTTAAAATGTCTTTTCCCTTTAGTTCATTGAGACTTTATTATATTTTCTTCTGTGAAGAATTGCTCAATGAAATGAATGATTTATCGCTGGACAAATGCCAATGTTCAGTCGTTGCACAAAGGAACTTTATACCTTATAATATTAAAACGAAATTCCTAAAACGCCACAATATATCGTATTTAGTATTGAAAGTTCAACAGAAGGCAGACTTTACACATTTTATCCGACGCACAATGTTTGGCAGACCTTTGCTGTTTCTCCTGCTACTCCCTCTTAGTCATTATTATCTCTCACCGACACTCTCTCAAATCCCTCTCTTTCTCTTTATATACACAACTTTTCTTACAGCTTTTAAGCAAATTTCTTTAGCTAACATTAAGTTCCTCCAGGTATTTTGTCGATCATTTTAGGGCGAATTATGTACAGTCTGTGCCTAATTATTAAACAAGAGGCCTATAAGATTTATGAGAAACGGAATATATATATATATAAGTAAATGAAGATTTTGATGTTTTTGCTATATAAATTTATTTTGTAAAACTCCATTAACCCAAAATGTAGGTCACCTTCTGTGACTTTCCAATCGCTAACATCATTGACCCCATTTTCTTTTTTTCTATAATAATGTCCACTAATCTCTTTGCAGGGTTAGCTAACTTCTCTTGTCAGGATACAGTTGCTCAGTGGTCGGTATAGCAAGCTTAGGTATTTGCCCCTATCCAGACCATCTCAATCGACCATAGGAAGCATATCCTTGGGTCAAACGGTTCTTTCTTATCAAGGCACATTTTGCATACCATGTAACCGTTTCGGAGATTTTAAAAACAAAGCAGATACATTAACATGTCACCCCAGCAGCGTTGATTAAGCATCACGCACCTGTCTTTTTACATAGCTAATCATACATTAAGTTCGTCATTTAAAAAAAATTATGTGTATTGTATATTGACATCATTTCATACAACATATCTTTTTTTCTAAAGGGAGTCCTCTTGAAAAAGAAATTTGTTGTACATGCTGTTACGTAGGGTACCATGGACACATTTTTGACGATGAGGAATCTGCTGGTATAGCAAAGACATGATTAGCTCTCCATATCCTTTCTATTTAATATTCACACGTGAATATTGAATCTGTTGTCTCGATTCTAATTTCAGACTCCATGTAAAACAACTCATAATATCATTTTTGAGAATACTAATTACACAGAAAACATTTTTTCAAGTCGATTCTCTACCAACATATTCAACCAGAGTATTTGACAATTATTTTCCATTAAGCTTAAAGTTGATTTTCCAAGACGTATAACATCAAGTTTCCATCAAATGTTTTTTTACACATTCAATTATCAAATGAAGTATTCTTATACACATGGTTGGAAATACATATATATATATATATATATATATATATATATATATATATGCATGCCTTAGTAGTATATTTCTGTTGATTCTATCAAAGGCATACGTTGAAAAGGTATCAATGTGGCAAACGTGAGTAAATGTGAGTAAATGAGATGGTACCTTAAAAAGCTATAAAGAGGGAAGGTGGTTTTTGCAACCACGTGAAAGGACACTTTCTGAATTAGTGACTCAAATACGTATCAGTAATTATTTCTGATAGAGTTTTGCGTTGGACGAGTGCTTCAAGGGGATTTCAATTCATTACAAAATCGAGAAAGATAGGAGAAAGATTGAATAGAAGTCTTGAAATGAACGAAAAAGACAGAAGGAAGATGTTCCAATGGTTGCTTTTGGGTAAAGAGAAATAAGCGGCGACGAAATTTAAGGCAGTTCTGGTGTGAGATGGGGGATTCAGTTAAAAGGTTGAGAAGTGCAATAAGTGTGACATAAAGAACTCAGGGAAGAAATGACAGTGGAAAGAAAGAAGGAAGGAGGGAAAGGGAAGAAGGAAAGCAGATGCTGGAACTGAAGAGAAAGAAACGTAGGAGAGGGCGATGACCAACTAGAGGAAAGAAAAAAAGACGGATAGAAAAAAGATTTACACATTTATCTATCTATCTATCTATCTATCTATCTATCTATATATATATATATATATATATATATATATATATATATATATATATATATATATATGCACTATCTATCTATACTCCCCTCTCTGTATCTTCCTCTATCACTTTTGAATATTTTTTATCACGATTCTGAAAAGTTCGCACCTTGATGCGGAATTCATATTATCTAATATATTTTTTTTTTCATATTCATTTTTTTCACGCAAGAATTCAGTGGATTCGAAGAGAGGGACGCCTGGAATCGTAGCAGGTGTCCATTTTTAATATTATGTAATAGAACAGATCTCCATGGGAAATCTAGTGCATTCGAGGAATCAAATTATAGAAAAACTGTTCGTTCTCTGAAGGAAAAAAGCAATTTTGAAAATAGCGGCAAATGCTGAATTAGAGTGGGAAGAAATTGAAATTTTATATCTATCGAAGCAGGTGAGATATTTTTATTTTCATTTTGAAATCTAGATTTTATGTTCATGGTCAACGGGTGGAGTATTTTCTAGCACAACACTGCAAAATAGAAAGCATTGAGTGATCGAATACCTCTGCCAATGTCATTGGATGAGACTTTATAGACTGGAGTGACCCAGCCAAAGTGAAAGGGGATTTTGAATGCCAAGTCGCCAGAATTACCGTATAGAGGAGGCTTGGTAGAGGAGAGCTGAAAGAGATAAATCAGTCTAGCTTGAAGCTGCCTGAGGTTCGTTAAGCAACATGAAGGAGGCTCCACTCCCTGGTTTGGAATCAGAATTGTACTTGCCCCTGATTGATTATGTACCTTAAGCCAGAGAGCCTAACCGGTCATGCTATTATACGCGTGGCTTGGAGGAGGAGTTACGAATTCATATCTTTCTAAAAGGCATTAGTGAAGGAGAACATAAACAGCTCCGACCAGAGTTTGAACTCAGATCTCAGATTCTATCACAGATGTTGGTGCCACTGCGTCAGCTACACTTCTATTCAATTGACATGGAGTTCGTATGATTTGCTTATATATAAGTTATTTACCAATATAATTTAGGAGAATATTGCATTTTTCTTTTGATAGGCGCATTCGAGTCTGTAAGCACGCCACTGAAGTTCATATTTTTCCAAAATCATCGCCGAGGAAATAGATAAATATAATATGATCAACGTTTTGAATTATACTTATTACATTCATAAGTCTGGCCGGAAAGTATCCAACTACCTAATATCATCAGCAAAAAATCTGTCTAGGGCGATGACACATTAGTCCATTTCCTTGAAACCACCCACACTTATCAAAACACTCTTTTAATTCTGCCAAAAGTCTGCATTGTTCTTATGTGATTGTCATCAGTTGCCTCGTGCGTAGTCCAAAATCTTCTCCACTTCAACAGTGAAGTTGCATGGAAGTGAATATTGACCTGAGAGGGAAGACAGAACCACGGCAATACAATGCCCCACAAAAACAAATTTGCTGTAGTCGTAAAAAACTGTTTCGGTGAATGATAACTGTCCGTTGACTGAGTAACCCTTATAAAGAGTATCTATCTCTCCTTGCTCTCTCTTTTTTTCTTGCCTCTTCCCCCCCCTCTCTCTCTCTCTCTCTCTCTCTCTCTCTATATATATATATATATATATATATTTACACATACTCAGTTGTATCATGAATGTACTGGCTCAGTGTCTGTTCTTCTAATAAATTTAGTATAGGCGAATGCCGTGAACAATAAATCATGATAATTGAGGACATAACAACACTTGAATCAGACGGAATTCTGATTTTGTCTTCTTTTTTTCTTCTGTCTGTTGATCGGATATTTTGTCACATTCGTTTTTCTGTTTTCTCCCCAAGCTTCTTGATACTGTTTCGCCTTCCTTTGTTTTGTTTCTTTGTTTTCTCAACCTTTTTTCTTTGTTTCTTTGTTTTGTCAAAACTCATTTGTGCGTAATGTTTTTTTTTTTATTGAGAAAAAAAAAGATGAGTTCAAGAAAATCATTTCCTTCTGCGTTAATTATTGTTAATAATTCGCAAATAACGGTTTAATTGAAACTTGAAAAAGAAATATAAGCGAGTTTCCTTATGCTTTCAGATGTGAGTTGAAGGATTTTTCAACAGACACTTACGCTGGAGCCACTTCATAACAGTATAAAAGCAAAACCACCACCACCAACAACAACAAAAACTACTACTACTACTACTACTACTACTACTACTGTTGATGTGCCATTTCAAATGATTTGAAGGAATTTGAATAATAGTGCCTTGCGTTAAACTTTCAAATTACTGTGTTACCTTCCACACACAGAAAACAGCCCTAGGTATATTATTAGCAGAGCTGCAAGTATATGAATTGCTTTGTTGGCAGGAGTAGATATGTGCGCACTGTTTATATATTTATATATATTGTTGACTGTTGATGGGAGCAGAGAGAATGAGTGAGATGGAAGGAGAGAGATGGAGAGAGAGAGTGGGGAGAGGAAGTAAAATACATAAGTAGAAAAAGATGGAAAGTAAAGTAGAGACATGAAAAAAAAGGGAGAAAAAGACAAATAGAAAGAGGAAAACAGAGATAAAAAGGAGGAGACAAGAAAAAGAAGGCAGAGTAACAGAAAAGTAGGATAGAGATCTTTTCTCTCGTTTTTCTTTTTGAAAATTATTTGTTTCCAAAGAACAGAACCCGGTCTCTTTTTATGTTTTGTTCTTCTGTTTTCAAACGAATGGTGGACATTTTTTGATTTCTCTCCTACTTAATATTTTTCAACGCAAAGAAAAGTAGTGTTGGTACTCTGACAACAACTGTGACGTAGTCTCCTACTAAGTTCAATTGTACAGTGTGTTAGGTTTCACTTCGAGCCCCTCTTTCTCGTGCACAAGTTACATTATGAAAGAACCTGTTCCCTGTGGCACGGATGGAAGTCGCAATAAATAGGATTGAGTCGAGTCGGTCCGTTAATGACACATGAGTGAACTGGTACGGTTCAAATCATCAGAACTTTGAGAGAAAAAGGTGTAAATAAACTGTAATAACATACCACGTGTGTTTATACCTTTATTTTGTGTTTGCAACATTCCAGATTTAGCATACAAGTCTTTAAATATATTTCTCTCCATCTCTGTCTTATGATGGCACATTAAAAGATAAATTAAGTTAAGCATCACATTATCTGTAAAAAGGAAATGAAATAATCAATAATTTGTTGGTGACTTAGCAAAATATCAATCTCATACATATTGCTATTATGATAGGATGGTTACATTAGTATATACAACAAACAGCCTGTTAGGATTACACTGTTATATTATAAGCTGTAGAGAGAACAGCATACATAACACTTAGACGCGTTAGAGATGATTTTTATTGCTTTTCGGTTCGGTTAAGATTTATTTATTCTGTTAGTATCATACATTTGTATGTCTTTAAATGTTTAATGGAGTTTAAAACTTTTCAAATAACCATTCATGCATCTGCATCTGTTGAATGAATCATTCGTCCTTTGTCAGCTGAAGAATGGGAATAGTGTATCTTTATCTACATCAGGGTTTCTCAACCTTTCCCTTTTTTGTCATCTTTTGGTTATTTAATGTAGCAATCGACCCCTCCAAATCTCAATGAAACTGAAATGATATTTTACTTATTTTTCTTATTGTTTATGAAGATTGTGTTTTTCTGCAAGATTTATAACATCTAAATTGTTTTTCTTTGTTTTTGTGCACCTGCATCTATTAAATAAACGATTCTTGCTATGTCTGAACAGAAATCTTTTTTTTTTGTCAATTTGTTTCTTCTGCACATTTCCTCTCCAATATTTTACCCATACTTGAGATTTTTTGAGGACGTGGAGATTTCGCCGGGAAGTTTCATTTTCCTTATATTTCACTTTAAGCAATTTATTATAATCAACTTCTGGCATGCTAGGCCTGTTGAAGCCTCATCAGGACCTCCTTGACGGTACTTCTTCCTTTCCTCCTCTCCCATGACAATGCATTTCTTTCTTTTAGGTTGAGGTGAAGCTCCAACTTCGCCCGCCCCTAATTTGAACAATCCAAATCCCCAAAAGGGTCGGATGAAGTAGGAGATCCACCTGTAAATGTTCCAAGATTGGACAAACCCCATCGTCCTTTCTCCTCTGGAATACATCGTGACCAAAATAGTAGCTTCACCTGTACTCTTAAGTCAAGAAAATTGGTTGAATCATGTGATTGGAATTTCGATATTTACATTATAAACTAAACTACTGGTATTGCATTTAATAGTTATCTCACAGGGCAATAATATTTATCTTAAAAATGCGACAGACTGACGGACACGTTGCTCCCTATACAACTCCATACAACAGATAAATCAAATGCAGTTTTACGCCTGTTTTTTTTTCCTGCTGACAAAGCTTTAGTGGTATAATTTCTCCACATTTCTCTCCCTCTGATAGCTTCTTCACATTGTGTAATCCTTCAATGTACTCTATCGTTTTGAGAATCTCTCCTCTGTTTATCATTTCTTCGTTTTTTCTCGGGTTTCATTTACATTTCGAAACATTTTTGCATTATTCCTGCAAAAATATCCACCGTAGATGTTGTGACAGACAGATTTATTGTTGATAATGATAATAATAATAATAATAATAATAATAATAATAATAATAATAATAATAATAATAATAATAATAATAATATCATCCTCATCAACAATGAAAAACATGAAAAGCTAGAGGAACACCGTGCAAATAATTATTTTGATCATATGCTGTCTGACTTTCTGTTATATTATATTTGTGGTTTTCAAATTTCTGATATTCTGTTAAAAGAATTAAAATATGAGTAGTAATGCGCCCATTGGCAGCCAGTGGACTCCATTTTGTTTTGGTGATAGTTTCTTGTATTCCTTTCCCTCTTCCAGCCCTTTTATCAAACTACCTAAATCATTTTTATGAGGAAAATCCCTCTACACCAAAAGAATCTGCAAAGCGTTAGAATAATTTCTCATTAATTATCTTTGATTAATTGGAAGATTTTTCTTTTACTTTTTATCTTTTATTGTGTTTGTTCTAGACATTTCAATTTGTTCTACATGTTGTTTGAGGGGAGACTGAAATTAGATTTTGCATTGCGATGATGAAGCAACGATTCAACATTATGTATGCCGTCATTGAATAAAGAATAATGAATAACCCAAGACATTATGACCAAATGCATGTAACCAGATTGGCAGCAACTGGGATAATGGATTTTTCAAAAAGTGTCAGGATTGATCATTTTTTAAAATTATATTTATTTAAAGAAGGTAAAAATACAATAGCAATGCACTTTTTACATTTTCTGGATCTTATGCAAGAGATCGAACGTGTCAAAATTTCATAGAGTTCTACTCCAAAAGTTTCTAGATGAACAATATCTCATGGTTTACTATATATATATATATATATATATATATATATATATATATATATATATATTTGGCCAAAAAATTATTTTTCATCAAACGTAAATATCGTTTCCGTATCATTAATGTAGTCTGCGATTTACGACCTTGTTTTGTGCCAGTTTATCCTCGTTAAAGAGGCTACGAGAACTCTTTTCCATGTTCATTGATGTCAAAAGACGTCAAATTGGGAAGAGAGGATATCAATACAGAACCTCCTTCCAAGGGATTCATTTTTCCGTGGTAAACGATCATGTTTGTGTCTGTACTTCAAAAGATTTAGCATTATCATAGATGAACTAGAAGATCTTTAGTTTGTTTGACAACTTTTGTTGTTTTATTACTAGTTCTTACTCGTGGAATATATATATATATATATATATATATATATATATATATATATATATATATATATATATATGTGTATATATATATGTATATATATATATATATATATATATATATATATATATAGTCCATTATCTTGAATGTAAGGAAGTAGGATAGATTTTTTAAAAAAGTTACTTTCAAGTATTAATGATTTATAGTAGATCAAACAACAAAGAGAAGAAAAAAAACGAAACATTATTCATTATATAGAGAGACTTTTGGCTGATTGATATGTGCAAGATAGAAAAATCGTCTATTGTCATAAGTGTGAATTTGTCTTCGATGTCAAACGGATTGAGCAGAGATTGAGGAGAACATCCTCCCAAGAAATGTGCTTTTCTGTCAAACAACAAAACGTTTGACGTTAAAAGTGTAAAATATTAAGGAGGAAACAAGAGACCCAAACTGATATCTGGCAAATCTCATCGAATAATCACAACCATTTCATTATTATTGATTGATTTGCATGCATAAGACAAGACAATTATTTGCTATGAAAAAAAATTGTGTAAGGACTACGATTTGTTTCAATAGCAATCTAAGATATTTGTTCACTGATTACATCTAATCTGAGATGAAAAACTGTTTAGATGAAATAAAAATGTTTCTCTCAAAGAAAGATTCTGGACAGAGTTGGTGTGAATGGACAATGAGTAGAAATTCAGTCAGAGATGGCTTTTCTCAAAAACGTTTTTCTCTGAGTCAAATCTCTGAAATTATGAAAGAAGAAACATCTAACATCGAAATATCTTGAGCGGGGGAAAACCCGAGAAGATTTTATCAGTTTTCATTGATTATGATTCATTCATCATCATAATTATCATCTTTTAAGGTCTGTCGTTTGACATAGGACTTCCAAAAGATTTGTCAGCCCTCTGTATCATGGGCGTCGCAAAGTCAGCACTTTCTGAATTTGCATAGTTTGTCATCACATTCTATCGGTCACTGTTTTAAATATGATCTCTGCAGATCAACGTCGTGATGTTCATCGTGATATTCTAATCATCATCATCATCATCATCATCATCAGTCCTTTGACGTACGTCGTTGGAGATAGACCTTCCCCAGGATTCGCCACAATTCTCTAACATGGGCGTCCTGGAGCCAATATTTTCTGAATTTGTCTAGTTCATCTCTCCATCTTGTGTTGGCCCTGTTTGAACATGTGATCTCTGGGGATCCATGTTCTGAGATGTGATGTCCATTGGTTGTCTTTCATTCTTGCAACATGGCCTGCCCATTGCCACCTGAGTTTTTTAATAGTTTCTATGATATCACAGACACCCGTTTTGTTCCTTATATACTGTACTGTCTTGTGGTCTCTCCATGTAAGTTTGAGCATGAATCTCTCATGTGCACGATGTATATTTTTCAGCTTATATGATCCACCAATTGCGTTTTCCGAAGGATTTTATGATAATTCAATCAAGTTCATTTTCTCGAATAAAACGTGCTGTTTTGAGATCTCTCCTTGTGACGATGAGTGTGGCTTTCTCTTGTGTACGTTGCATGGTTGTCAGTTTGAGTGTCAACCTTTTGGGTAGGTTCCATATTTTAGACCTATAAGTGACTATCAGGAGAATGCAGCAGTTGCATACCCGCCTTTTTAAGAACTAATAGGTTTAGCTTTCTCCCCCGAAACTTGCTTAGCGAGGAAAATTTCGAAAAATTATCTGCTAACAGCACTTTGTATTCTGAAAAGGTCATTCATCGAGGTACTGACTAGGCTTGACCATAATTAACCCTGGTGAATTTATGAAAACATTTGTGTCAAACGTGATTTGGTCGAAATTCCACAATACTTGTGCTTGATGCTTAGTGGATAGGCATTGGATGTCATTTTAAAGTTCTTTTTTCAACTCTGCAGTAATCTATCCAGATTACAGAACCTGGGTGGAGAACTCTAGGCCACTGCAATTAGTATGTTCATATTTGCTTTGATCTCAGACATATATATGGGTTGAATTAAAATGAAAAACATTTTTCACAATATGATTTAGCGTTGCCAATAAAGATAAAAGCGGTATATGCTTTGTGTGTCCGTCCGCACGATTTCTTTGCGATTTAACCTACGAGAAGTTTTCAGTAGAAATTTAATATGATAATTTTTGTACTGCATCTAATGGAAACAGAAGAATGAAATATAAATGTTCCAGTGATGCTACAATTACAGAAACATAAACAATTATGACGTTGGGGAAATCGAGATAGAAAGTGTGTTTAAAGATTTGATTTTATCTTCTAAATGCTTTCAAGTTCTTAATGCCAAGATGGTAAAGCAGATAGCGCATTTACCCATCATTTGCTATAGCAAAGAGTACGTTAGTTTGAGTTAATTCACATTTTTGATGATAGCAATTCAATCTCTGCCGTAGATTTACGATGTGAGTTGCATTGTGATAATAAAAAAAAAGTAACTAAACATTTTAAGATTTTTTTGTTGTGTCAAGTATTTCGTCTCCCAATGTAATGGAACAGACACGATCATGCACCCAGGTTACACAAAGCAACCTTCAATATCGATTGTAAAGCTATTGTATTGAAATGTGATTAATATCTTTTTGTGATCAGTTTGTCATTTGTGTCTTTCAAAGATACTTGATCGATTTAAAATCGTTTGAATACAGGCTGTCAATTCAAACAGATGTTCTCATTTCTTTGAAAAAAACCCAGTATTGAGACCCAACCAAGAAAATTTAAAAAGATTTTGAGGCATAATAAAAAAAATGCTGGAAAAGAAAAAGCATTCGAGCAGTAAAAGGCCAAATTTGGTAGAGATTAAGGAAAAGAAGATTATGCTGCGTCAGTCTTTTCCCAGACTGGTCTGCCTTGGAAATCAATTGCAAATTACAAATAAAGAATCAGCCCCCGTATTTTTTTCTCATTGACTTAAGCTTGTACAAAATACCCAACCCGACCACTCCCTAGGCAATGATCAATCGGTAAACTAAGTGTTAAAGTTCTAAATTACTGCTCCCATTCGATTGAGTTATTTGCTGCCAAATTCCAGCCCTATCCTCCCCATACAAAGCCCAGAGGGAAATCAAATACTTATTGAGGAGAAGTGTACACAGGCAGAGAAGGTGTTGTTTCCTATCTCTTCTCTCTCGCGTTTGGGAGATTCGTGCCAAACAATGTTTTCAAGAGGGCAACTTAGTGAAAAGACTTTGGTTCAAAGTCTACATTATTGAGGAAATAAAGTACTCGATTGATTTTAGCTTTTGCTTAGTTTTAAAAAATCTACATCTGTTATACACGTGTATTTATTCCAGTCAAATCACATGTATGTACGTATCTATGTATGTTTGTATGTATGTATCTATCTATGTAATCGAAATAATTTAGGCTTATTGTGTTTGGTAATTAATCCTGTCATTTTTAAACACATACAGCCCCCACACACGCACATATATATATATATATGTGCGTGTGTGTATATGTGTGTGTGTGTATATGTGTGTGTGTGTATGTGTGTGTGGAGGGTAAACTGGATGAAGAGACAGGATAAAGGGATTTATCATAGCAAATAAAGTTCGGTTATGCTAGACCAAAGATCATTGGAGGAGATCAGAATGGCCTTTGAAAAGCGGTAAATTTATAACAGCTGCAGCTGGTTATATATATATATATATATATATATATATATATATATATATATATATATATATATATATATATATATATATATAAATTTGTTCGGTGAATGGAAAGGCAAATTAGATATCTCTCATACTGTGTTTACTAATTAGGTATTCTATATCTGTTCCCTGAAATTATGCCATGAAAGTTTCAGCCGATAGAAAATTAATCGGAACTTTTTCATTTATCTTGGTCCATTTCAGAGTAATGGATGAAAGCTATTGATAATCAATGTAGAGTTTTTTATGGCAAAACTGTTCTTCACACACAAACCAACTGAGTATGTTCTTCTATCGAAATAATTAAACGTTAGAATTTTGGTCAACATTTATCCGATCGACTGATAGTTACAATTTCTCTACCTATATGTGTATCAGGTTTCAAGAACATTGTATGACAATGAGATACAAACTTGGTTCCCGGAAAAAAGCTTTTAGTTTTCTGATATTGCACATGTACTTTCGAGTTGTATGTAGTCAGAATATTGGTTGTAGTCAGAGGTTTTGAATCCAGGTACACAAAAAATTTACAAAGCAAATGAAAGCTAAATAACATGGGTGACTGTGACTTCTTTGAGACTATAAATGATATTCAAATTCATCTCCGCAATGATTACTGAAATGAGATTAAAAAAGACCATAACAATACAGAAGAACATTTTATTTGTAATTTGAAAAACATCAAAAGATAATATGTAACTCCGGGATAATGGGTAATTGTTGAAGTTAATGTATAATATTATTTGTAAAGACTACAGCAAACCTTTGGTACGGATCAAGAAAAATGGTGAATAACTCTTTAATCTGGCCTTTATACATTATTGAATACTTTTTTGTCAAAAATGTCAACGTAACCATAATTACATAGAGCCTTCATAATTGCTGATGTGAAATTGCGATTATCACCATCTCCGCCTATCACCCTCTTCATCCTCATTGGCCCTTTGGATCTGTCCACCGACTCAAGATAAGGTAGTGCTGCCTATTCGGGGATTGGCTGGCCTAAACCCTGAAGAGGAAAACTAATCAAAAATCCATTTAAACGTTGCGCTTTCTTACAAATCTGCATTGAACCAGAGGAGCCAGTTTGTATCGCTATCCAGAACTGACTATTCATCGTCAGTGACTTTTGACCCATCCATTGCAGAATTCAGCTGCCATCGTCTTTCCTCCTTTCTTTCTTGATAAATGGATATTTATCAAAGCAGATTGTCCTTTCTTTATGAATAGAGGTTGCCTGCAACTCTATATGGCCATATGTTTCTATATAATCATCAAGGGAGAAGAGCATTGTCATTGCAGCCCCTGTAACACAAAAGCTCATGGGCTTCTTTTCGCTTCGGATCATATCCAAGGATATATCAGGTTATGCCATGGCCAATGCATTTCTTTTTCACTGTTGGAAGATTCTCAAGTCCCCCTTAAGCTGCATGGCGCCCAAGAACAAAAAGTATGTTATGCAAAAAAATCTCAATGAAGTGCATAAATGTTGAAAGTTTTCACCCAATTGTAAAACTATGACCAAGCAAGTGTCACATCGCTCTAACACTAAAATGACATTATTTCAGATTTAGGTAAATTTTGTAATGGGTGCAAATTTGTTCATAAATTCCGTTAATAGGGTGTCTACCAAGAATTCCTAATTTTCTTACATTTACTTACAACCCTCCCTGAACGCTGATATATGGGCTACCATTGACATACTGGTCGATGTAGTCAACAGCAACATTTTTCTGAGTAATTTTCCTTCGGCAGTCAATTTTATAATCCATATTGTAGAATTACTGTTGTTTTAAATCCACAAAAGAGTCAAAAAGTTATTATGACTAAAAAAAAAAAAAAAAAAAAGGAGAATTACATTCGTTTTCTGAATAATATCAATATTCAGGAGATTGTGTAAGACCTCAAAAAGATGGAAAATGTCTTATGTGGTCTGCTTTATTAATTTTTTTCTCCAATTAATGCAATTTTTCACGAGAATTTTCTTGCCAAATGTAAAACTTGACAATACTTAACGATCTTTTATTTTTCGTAATTTACTTTAAATTGATATAGGAAAACTCAGGAGTAAACAATTCTTATTATATAACCATGAAAATATATTCACCGAATGTATCATTTCTTTGATTTTACCCTTATGGAAATTTCATGAAATATTCACCGAAACCCGACAATCATCTGAAAAGTTAAAAACATTTCTGGACATATAAAGCAACATGAAGGAACAGTTTATATATATATATATATATATATATATATATATATATATATATATATATATATATATATATATTAATTGCAAATGTTGCAGATATGGTACTGAGGTGGCCCAAAATATTCTAAACAGTTTTTTTTCAATGTCAAATGTTTCAAACTGTAAAGTTTCCTAAAATTTCCCAATACATAAGTGTTGCATTGAAAGAGACAAATCAACTGAGAATAAACTAGATAAGAAATTGTTACAAAAAAGGGTATTTGGGCCTCTGCATTACACACGGCTGTTTAACTCAATGTTTGGAGCATCGCATGTTGAAGTGGCTTCCCTATCAGTCTCAGTTTTTTTATCCTGCTGCAGGCCCATTTTCTTGAATTATTTATTTTATTAACATTTTTTAGAGCAAGTGATACATTAAACGTGCAATGGTGGGAGTTCATTTCAAATAAGTTTTCATATGATATAACGCAATTTATAATCATTCGATCTATAAACATTTTAGATATACACAAACACACACACACACATATATATATGTGTGTGTGTGTATGCGTGTGTTTTATTTATTTACTCTCTCATCAGAGCAAAATGTGACACAAGGTGGGGGCTTTATGCGGGGAAAATAAGAGACACTCCAGCCGACGTGACTTTGGTTGCCAAGCAACCGTGGTTACTAAAGCAACCAAAGTAATGAAAGCGTCGGGAATAGCCTGACCTGTCTCTTCAAATGCAATGAGACAGTGCTGCCCCTGTGCACTGGTGGGCCGAGTAATAATAGGAGAGCTCAATGCAAGTAGCAATGCGCAGCCACAGTATAACCTCATTGGCTGATGCATTGCACCGATGCACACGGTCTTTGATACTCACCACGATACAATCTAAGGCCCATTCGACAGGCAAGTGTCAGTACTGGCGCATTGTGCTCTGCAGTGGAACAGATGGTACACTTTAATCCATACTAAAAAAGGACCCCAAAAGTGTGCTATTTATTTAGTCTCCCACCAGAGCAAAATGTGACAAAATGTGAAAAAATAGGAACAACCCATCAAAAATAGCTCCAGCCGATGCGACTGGTTGCTAAGCAACAAATGCAATTGGAGTCACAAAAGTGTCAGGAAAATCCCTACCTGTTCCTTTAAGTGCAATGGAACAGTGTTGCCCCGGAGCGCCGTATTCCCTGCAGCTGAGTCAAGTAATATTAGGAGAGCCCAAGGATGAATCAGAAGGCTTCCAATGTACATAGCAATGCACAGCCTCAGTATAACCTCAATGGCTGATGTATTGCACCAGCACACTCGGGCTTCGGTACACACAATCTCCAGCCCATTCAGCAGGCAAGTACCAGTGCCAGCGCCTTGGGCTCTGCCGGGGAACAGATCCTACTCTTTGATCCATGCCGAAAAGGTGTATGTGTATGTGTATTCAAAGAAATAGGTATACATGATCCGTTAATGGAGAAAGAAAGAACAAAGCCCGGTTCCATTTCCAAATTGCACGACACCATTTTTGAACAAAAGATTGTTTTGATAAAAGAGGAAATGATGCAATCTTTTGTTCAATAATTTACACCAAAATTGAACCGTGCAATTAATTATAATGATATCCAGGACAACCTAGCTAAAGTACAGGTGAACTGAAACATTAAAGATGTATCACTTAGAAAATGAGTGAAACTAATGACTTGTTCATATGTGAAGAGAGAGAATTTTAAAAAAATACTAGAAATACTCTGACAACTGAACGGAATATATTTTCAAATAAAAAATAACAGTTAAAAAAAGTCGTTTCAGAAGAGAACAAAGAAATGCAAGAGTGAAGGAGTATACCAGCTTCCGTGTCTGAAGCTAAGGTTTCGATCCTCCCTCATGGTACTGGATGGGATTATGGATGATCTATAGCCACACTGAAGAATTATAATACAACGAAACAGCTGTCTGTGGATGACAAAATAATATATATATATATATATATATATATATATATATATATATATATATATATAAATATATATATATATATATATATAAATATACATATATATATATATATATATATATATGCGTGTGCATATGTCTGTGTGTGTGCATATATATATAGAGAGAGGGAGGGATAGAGGAAGAGAGAGAAATATATATATATATATATATATATATATATATATATATATGCATACACGTGTATATATATATATGAAATGTTCACTGTTGTAGATTGATGCAGGAGCCTTTTTCCAATCGTTTATTCGTTTTACAATGTATTGGCCAAGTGATACATTCTCCCTGTAGTAAGAGAGGGTCATTTCAATTGCAGGTTTCACATAATGTAATGCATTCACTATTGATTATGTCGGATTAGATTACCATTTCCTGGTTATACAAACACACACACACGCATATATATGTTTGTAATCAGTGAAGGGAAAAATTTTTATGATAAATTATAATATAATATACAACATGTATCTTTTTTCAATATAATCTCTAAGTGTTATGCAGTGAACATTTCAGATCAATATTTGTCGGATAACTATTTGACAAGTTACAGATGAATCAGTTCAATGACATATATTTACATACACCCAAACATTTATACATGCATACACCCATAAGTACATTCACGCCCACAACATCAAGACAAACTGCCATTGGTAAAGCAAGGGCCCAAATACCTTTATTATTTACTGAATTCTAAATCTCGTTCATTCACAGCCGATTTGTATCTTTCAATGCGACTCACACAGACACATACACACACATGCACACATACATACACGCACACGTATAGTTTATTCTAAACATTATTTTATTATCAATAGTCAAGTTAACGGTCTATTTTCAGTGAATAATAGAAAAGCTTTATTCAACCGATCAAAGGGAATAGAGAAAAGGGAAATATGCATCAGAAATGATCGCTGGGGAGGAATTTAGATCCATTTGTTCTCATCGAAGGCTATTTCTTTATTCCCAATCGACCAGAATATATTCAGATATTTCATCATCATTAGACTTTCCGCGTCTGTCTTTGGACATAAACCTTTCCCAGGATTCGCCACACCTCCCTATCTCGGGTGCTGCAGTGCCAACAATAACTTAATTTGTTTAGCTCGTCACGCAATTTTATATTTCTCTGGCTACAGTTTCACATATGATCTCTGGGGACCCATTTTTTGAATCATGATGACCATTGGTTTTCTGACATTCTGGCAAGATGACCATCCCATTCTCAATTGAGTTTTCAATAGCTTTAATGAAATACTTGACTATTATATTTCCTTTAATATGATTTCTGTTTTGTAACTCTCCATGTGATGTTGAGTATAATTCTCTTATGTGTACATAGCATGGTTCTCAGTTTGAAAGTCAATCTTCTGGTTAAGTTCCACCTTTCAGATCCATATTTGACTATCGGGAAGAGGCATTTTAGAAAGCTTTTTTTTTGAGACTATGGAGGGTTTCCTGCCCTCAAAGGTTGAGCTTGCTCTATTGAAAGCCTTCCATTCTGGATTGCTTCTTTTCTTTTTCTTTTTTCGAGGACCTCAATAACTCTTGTTATAATGTAGGGATTTGGCTACTAAGAGATAATGATCAGACTAATAGAATCAAATATCCAAAATTATATAAAATTAAATCAACTGGACACGAGATAGTCAACCGTTCACTGATGTCAAAGCGTTAGACATAAAATTTTAAGCAAGGAATGCCTGAAAACGACGCTTTTTTCATAGGAGTGACACAATGATTCCTAAAAAAGGAAAATCTTTAAATTTATTTAATAAGAATAATGTTTATTGCTTATTATGTTAAATATACCGACAAATAACATTATTGGTGGTTATTCCAAATTTACTAATAAAAATTAATTTGATATCAGCTGGAAACAGCTATATATTATATAGAGTTTAAAGGATGATTATATATGGGTCCAAGCCTGAACCTACAAACCTATGACCCTTTTGTTGACATCATGCTACTTTTAGTAATCATTGTCTTTAACACATATATGTATTTGCCTGAAGAAGCCCGAACAAGCCTAATAATTTCTGTCGTATAATAATAATAATAATAATAATAATAATAATAATAATAATAATAATAATAATAATAATAATGATAATATTAATAATAATAATAATAATAATAATAATAAGGAGTTGCCTCTCCACTTACTATCTGCGTATTTCATCATTTTCCCCATTTGACGTGTGGCAAAGAGAGGATAGACCAGTTCTTGTTGTTTCTGATCATCTTCCAGCAGCCACTACGATCATCCGACAATACATATATACATATATATATATATATATATATATATATATATATATATATATATATATATATATATATATATATATATATATATATATTCACTTGCATGGGTGTATTTTTGCCGAGAACATTTTTGTCGCTTTTCTTTCACCCTCTCATTCCTATCATTCAGGTCACATATATTATACTAAACACCTCTAAAGTCTCCAAATTTTTGGCAATTATCTATCCAGATGTAACCAGAATGAAAGGAAGCAAAAAAAAAAAATTGTTAAGATATTTTAAAGATATTTAAAGAAAAGAAATAAATTGTAAACTAAAGTCAACGCTACAGTCATAGAATTTAAAATATGGAACACACGGCATCTCTTCAACAGTAATAAAACGAATATTAAATAGAGAGTTTGGTTAAAATCTATTTTTCAAGATTTATGTATACTTCAAGTATTCACCATCGAAATGGCAGACTAAATACCGAGTATAAATGTATAGAGACAAAACTTATTACCTGTAATAAATGTATATAAATGAGCTGCAGTGCAATTGTAAGATATTTCATCATTTGAAAGATTCACAATTCGATATATCTTCAAAATTGTCGGCAAGCATTAAAGTTAAAAATGAAACGGTATCAAACAAAGGTGAAACACTGCACAGGAGGTTTATATCAGAATTGGATTAGCGTCAAAGAAAGGAAGAAGGGGGAAGCGAAAAAAAAATGCAGGAAAGAACGAAAGAGTATTCAATCTATCTATCTATCTATCTATCTATCTATCTATCTATCTATCTATCTGTATATATATTTATATATATATATATATATATATATATATATATATATATGTATATCTATCTATCTATCTATCTATCTGTATATATATATTTATATATATATATATATGTATATCTATCTATCTATCTATCTATGTATTTATGTATCTATCTATCAATCTATCTATCTATCTCTCTCTCTCTCTCTCTCTCTCTCTATATATATATATATATATATATATATATATATATATATATATATATAAATATGTATATATATTCTGTTCATATATAACTATAGGTAAATGCACATACATTGCACTTAAAATGGCCCGGTTCAGAAAAATCATCATAATTTGCAGTGGGATTAAATGAATATTCAAAACATGTTAGCTAATAGTGAAATCTCATACTTTCTTCTTTCATAGTCTCAGAAATATAGGGTAGTTCTGTGACCAATACATTTAGTAATGGCCGTCTCACCTACGGCTCGGTATCAATTATTAGTACAAAAATAACCAGAGATTTTCGCTCTAGAAGATTTAGAGGAACGCAATTATACTATTTCTATGCCTCATTGATTCAGACTGTTTAACATGATGAATATATAAAACAAATTCTTGATCAAAAATTGTTCTTCATATCACGTTCTAAATTAACACCAGAAAATGAGGAAAGAAATAGTTAATGGCATATGACATGAGAACTTAAGGGCCTTACATGGACAGTTTGGCTCCCAGCTATGGGTTGGGCTTGGAATCGTTTACTTTTTGATCGGAACAAACATGTTTGCAGCTTCAAAAATGTGTTTATTTCAAATTTTTCAATCCTCAATTTTTCGATTTATGAACCACATTATTAGGATAACGATCTATCCATCTTTCTATTTAAGTCTGTCAATTTCTGCTTTATGCAATTCATGCTGTGCATCCGTTAGCTGAACCACAACAGAATGCAAAAGGATTTCGCTTAGTGTAAAACTAATAGACATAGGGAATGGTGTTTTTTGGTCTGAAACTGCAATAGAATTTCCATATAAAATAATACTATTTCATACTTGTTTCACGTGATTTTAAGATTGGCAGGTTACCTGGCCTTCTCTCAGTCTCTTCGTCTCCCTTTCTATCCCCCTATTTTTTTCCTCTTTCTCTTTCTCTTTCTCTCTCTCTCTCTCTCTCTCTCTCTCTCTCTCTCTCTATATATATATATATATATATATATATATATATATATATATATATATACATATATATATATCTTTGTCCTGTGGATGTGAAGTAATTTGACAAAATGTTTATGAAAATTAATTGGTGAAGAAAAAAGAGCAGGAGTCCGTTAAAAAATTTATCCCTTGTGCATGTTCTACCACATTTCAAAGGGTTCCCACCAACTTTCCAGGGAATACATTTTTAGCTGTTCACAGGCAATTTTGCAAATTACATGTTTGAGGACGAGGAATGAAATGGGGAATTTTTTGTGTTGTTTGTTAACTTACTTGGGGTTGGAGGGGAGATGCTGTATCTGTGTAAGCGAATGTCAATATTGGTATGGAATGAGAAAGGTCTATTTGTTTCCTGTCTCTGTGGGAGCTGGGCTTGTCTGAAAGAAAAAGGTGCATTGTGAAAAAAGCGCCAGTATAAAAAGGATTAGTTCTCACGAAAGTGTTTTTTTAGTTCATTCATCCATTTTTCTCTATGTGTGTGCTTTTTCTATCGTTGACCTCATGTATATATACGTGTGTATATATATATATATATATATATATATATATATATATATATATATATATATATATATTGTGCATTTTTGTGCCGTAAATAGTGAAGCAAAAATTCATAAGAATACATTTCTATGGAATGAATCTCCGAGCGTTCCCAGATCCGAAAAAGAGTGACGAAAGTTTGTTAGTTGACGGATGTTGAAAGCCAAGGGGTAAATTATATAATTGTGGGAGAGGGGTAGAAACTCTGTCTATAATGGATGGTTGCAAAACAAACGCTAGATATCATATTTTCTATATGGCATCATTTATCATCTTCAAGTAGAGAAAGTATGAATAAAGAGTCGATGATTTGTTTCTTCCGGGTCGAATACATTGATAAATAGATTTGTTTATCTTTGCATGAATGATTGATTCTCTTGGGGCAATGCTGTTTCTCAAATGACACGCCTTTGTGAAGATTACGACTCTTATAAAGAGATGAATGAGTGCGTCATATAAAAGGGAGGAAGTCCCCGTAAAGGCAACAGTAGCCATATCCATACGCATATACAATTGTTCAGAGGGACATGCACACACTCATATATATATATATATATATATATATATATATATATATATATATATATATATATATATATATATATATATATATATATATATATCATGAAAATGATATATTATCCGACCAAATGATCATGAATTGCGTTGTATTATACTGAAACTTATATTTGAATCGATTTCCTGTCATCAAACGTTTGATACATCATTTGGGCTAGATAACAGAAATAGAATTACAACAATTGGAGAATATACATTCCTGCAGTAATCCAATTCAATCATTTGTTTATCATATTGTCTAGGCTAAGTTATATTGTGATTGTGTAAGAAAAGAATATCATTTCAAATAAAAGTCTCAATATAATATTTTGCAATTTATATTCATGTGTTTTAAATATAAAAAATAATCGATCATAATCATAATTATAATATTTGAGTCAACCAAAACCTCACATCTAAAACTGCAGTGATATTTGAGTCCCCCTCCTGTATGACCTTCGACCCACAATGATACTTTCGTAAATTATTCTGCCCCATTAGCTTTTCATGACCATCACGTAAGTACAAGAAACAACCCGAAATTCGAAATACGAAAAACCACTAAATCAATTCTGTTCCGGGTAACAAAACTGTTTTTCAATCAAACTTAGCCCGGGGGAGGTAAATCCGCTTTTCTGACGATATGCCAAGTCGATTTAAACCTTCAAAAAAAGAGAAAGTTCAAGAATATCTTAATTTCCACATCGATTTCCTGTGGCCATAAATCCGGATTTGAAATGGAAAAGGATCATTAGGGAAAATAACCCTTTGGAATAAATGGAAAAGATTTCACCAGAGAGTAATTTACACATGAGTAACATGAAGCTTCAACTGAGCCAAAAAGAAATAAGAGAAAAGAGATTAGCATGAGCTGGTTCCTTAGACTTTTAGGTCTGAGACTGGTGATGAGCACTTACCTCCATGGGAAGAAGGAATGTACATAATTAAGTTTTTCTGTAGATTCATTAGTGCATATCGATAGTTTCAAGCATTGAAAGACGGAAGTATATTTGACTTACAAAGCACACCAATTTTTTCACTCCATTATGATATGAATATGTATAGATATATAATTTAAGTTATGATACGATGGATCTTTACGTATATTGTCTAAAACTCTTTTGGAAATAATGAATGAATTATATTACTGTATTATAAGAAAATACATATCTAAATAGAGTAAATGTTGATGCAGTAATAAAGTTCACCTACTTACGAATCCAAAGGAATTAGAAGAAAACATTTCGGTAGTAGATGAATTAAAACTTTATTGCAGCATAGTGATGTATTATACTCCATTGTTTTCTTTTTAGATGTCGATAAAAAAGTTGATATCTTACAAAATTTAGTTACATCACTTGATTAGAAACTCAAGCATAATACCTGTACTGAGCACCATTGGAGCAAATGTATATCAAAACATTTGTACAAATTTACGGGAAACATTAGCGATTTAATTGCAGCTCACAATTATGTCACGGCACATAGTTTGAGGACAACTGATATAGACGCATACAAAACATGTAGGCATGATATGGTAAAATTGAGACATTTTGTTTTCTTTCTTGGATTAATCAGGCTCTTCAATTCAATTCTATCGATAATGGCTTTGTCAGTATTGCCTAAATTGTCTCGAATACATCTCACTTTTGTTCATTTTCACACATAGTAGAATTGAGACGTAACACTCTTACAATACCTGAATTCATCATCATCATCATCATCATCATCATCATCATCATCATCATCCATTTCAAATCCTCTGCTAGACAAAAGCCTTTGTGTGATAAACTCTGCAATGTCATATTGGCAAATCCCATTGCACAATATCTTGTCTGCCCAAGAAATACAAACAGAGTGTAATGAAGTCTTAATTATATAAATTAAGTTTTTGGAGATTTGCCAATCAATATCTAAAAGGATGCCATAAGAGATTTCAGTTCAGTTTACGAATGGAACTGTCTATGTCCTCTCCTGGAAATGTCCAATATCGATCAATCATGAGTCGGCATTTTTTTCATATCGGTAGCACGAAGCAAATATATGTCGGTAGACATCACAGTTAGTAATGGAATTAGAACATTGCAATCAGTTTTTTTCTGATCAAAAATCCAGATTTGTTGATTTGAAGAGAGATGCAATCAATGATCATGATTATCTTCCTAATTGATCTGTCAATTAATGAACTTCTTACCTGAGCGTGTCAAATCCCCTGAGGTCCACTAATCACCCAATTATGAAGATTTCAGTGCTAGATATATAAATGAATAGATGAATAAATTTCTTGGGGTTTGGAGTTATAGGAATTTTCTTTGATTGTATAGAAATCAAGGAAATGATTGTCACGTGCGAGGCAAAAATAGTTAATTTATCCAAGAGACTATATCTAAACTTGGAGCATAAATGAGCTAAAATTTCTTTGTGATTGACCTAAAAATCAATCAAACATAGCAAGACATTCTTTTACAGTAGTTAACAGTGAAGCATTTATTGGTTAAACATCGGGGAGAGGTATGAGATAAAACCATTGCCAGCTGTTTCCCTTACATAGAAATACCTGTCAATGTATCTCTGATATGAATAGAACTTTACATCAATGATGGATTGATTGTAATATTGAATTATTGTTATTCCTCCATTTTATTTAACGATCATTGTCTCTGTATATATGTAATAGTCTTTATTATCTATCGTGTATCTATCTACATGATATGGAAAGAAATCCATCCATCTCAATTCGTTTGGTATCTATTTATTTCAGACTGTTCATATCTATCTATATATGTATCCAATCCATCTATATATCCGATAAAGCTTGTTCATCTAGTTCAACATGTTCATATATCCTTATTTTACTCTCGGGGACCTAGTCCTTGTATAACGAATTCCATATCAATAAGGCACTTACTTTAGATCAACGTTCCATCTACAGCGAACGTTTTCAGATGTGTCAGAGTTTCAATTGTTTGAATAATCCTGTAATTGGAATGTCATTAACATGTATTTTAGTCTTCGGTAAATGCTAGTAGATACATATCCAGCTTGTTTTAATACGTTCATGAACGTATAAGTTCTTCAAAATATGACTTGAAATTTAAAAATATGGGATTATAAAAAAAAAAGGTTTCAAAGTCCAATGCATGTCTTTTAAAAACCGAGCACGGGTCACTGCTGACATGCATATCATGAATTTACTATCGTACACCACTGTAATAATGAAGTTGGTATATAAAGGTGTTAATCCGAACGAAAATATTCGTCAACTAAAATTCACCGTAAAGTGGCTCAATAGGGTTTCTCAAGGGTTTATCTAACGAATTCAATATCAATATTCAGGAGAGTGGATTTTCCATGGAATTATTGCAAAATTGTATATTTCCTCTTGGTCTAATAGCACAAACTTTGCAGCCTGGTACTGATTAGTAGCCAAGTGATTGAAGGAAAATGTTTTCACTAAAGTCAGAATATCTTAGAAATTCACTAGTTTCTGACAGAGTAAAGTTTGACCCTGGAGGAGCCTGTTTTTTATTTTGATATCATCATTTATTGATAATTTCTTTTCAGATTTCTGTATTACTTTGGGCGGTACTATTTTGAGGATTTTCTTATTTTGGTTTCAAAAATAATGCAATGGAATTTCATATGTTGCCGCTGTAATCTAATCTCCGACAACAGTCTTGCAATTATACAAAAAACGAACGTACTTTTACATTGCGTGAGCCTTACAATAAGATTTCACTGTTGTTGGGTTTCAGGCTTCAGGAATATTGCAGGTTTCAAAAACTATGCTGATCGATTGGTTATCGGGATGTATCAGCATTGAAATTCTAAGATAACGTTGAGAAATCTCTGATTATAACAAATAAGAAATATTGGTGTGCATGAGGAAGGGATATTGTTATATGGTAGAGTTCTGGATGTCAGTTCATACGATATCTAAAAGAATATCAAAGAGAAGCGAACTGAGTTTACAAACGGTATTTTTGAATACTCTAAGGAGTGGGCAGGTGCATACCTGTCCGCTCCTGAGAGTATTAAAAAATAACCAGAGTGAATATTTTTTCTATATTCGTAGTACTTGGGCAAGCATTCAATCGGTCAATTTGAGTAAATGTTGGTTGATAGCAAGGCCGATAAAAAAAATGAAACAATGTTTGCTATTTTCTTTGATTAATATACCTATCCTTGCTGATATGGACACAATGTTCCATATATATATCTCATTCTCTTCAATTCATCTATCTTTCTATACATCTATTTACCTATCAGTCAGACAAAGAAAAAACTGAAGTTGAGATAAAATGGTTGCAATAAAAAGAAAAAAAGAAATGCACGGAGCGAGAGTTCCATTTGCGGATAACAATATCCCATTGCCCAGTCTGACACATGGATACAACCGTGGAGCACCAAGAAAGAGGTATTAAAATAGATGAACAATGGTTTCTTGTAATAAACTTGGGTTGTTTATTTGTTTAATTGTCATTATTTGCATTTTGCCTTAAACTGTCCGTGCAATTAAACGAATGAATTGTCTGGTTAAAATTTCGTACTGAATTGAACAGGGTATAACATTTCGGAAATATCGGAAATGAACGTCGCTTTGCCAGTCTACAAATACTCTAATTAATAAAGTGAACAGTGAAAAGATAGATTCAGATAATGTGAGATCGATGAGATGAGACTGTGAAGGTATAAAATGTTCGAGAGAGAATCATACGCAGCATTGAAGAAAATATGACATTAGATATGAGCATACAGAGATGGATAAAAATAGATATTTATGAAAAGACTGAGAAGGATAGATAGATAATAAAAAAAGATAGTTAGCTGTAAGCGAACACCAATAGATTATCATCGGATAAATGGATAGGTAACTGAATAAATATCGATATAAATGCAATAAATAGAAAGATAAAACAGACTACGATAAGTCAAACTTAGGATAAGTGAAAATAGAGATCAATGATTATTAATCATGGTCTATAATTCTTCCTCTAATGAAAGTACAAGATGACTCTTTTTGTGATCAAACATCCATTGCTACTTTGATGTTGTCTTTAGTGAAAGATATCATGAGTGATCTAACAACAATAGTGGTTGATGGTGCTCTAGGGACAGCAAACACTGTTGGAGGAGACTACACAAAAACGACGGATTAGGCAGAAATGTAAATTTAGTAGACATTGAAGAGATTAGATAAGATTTGTTACAGTCGACATAAGAATAGCTGGGAAAGGACTGTGTGCAGCAATGGATCAGCCTTTCAGCGTCCGTCATCGGACATAGACCTTCCCCAGGATTCGCAAGACCTATCTATGATGGGTGTTGCTGAGTTTATACTCCTAGAACTATCCTAATTTTTCCTGCCATCTTATCTTTTACCGGTCACATTTTCGTGAATGATCTCCATGGATCCATATATTTAGTCGTGGTGTGCATCAATTGTCTGACATGGCCGATCCATCGCCATATGAAGATTTCAAATGGAATCTATCATATTCCAGACTCCCGTTTCTTTCTCTAATATACTGCATTCTTTTGTGATCTCTCCGTGTGATGCTGAGCGTGATTCTCTCATGTGCCTTGTTTTAGAGACTTACACTTTTATCTCATTATTATCGCCCACGTCCTCTTTGCAATGACTGCACTTATTGATAACTACGCTACGGAGTTTGTTTTGCATTGAGGAGCTTTTGTCTTTTTTCCCTCCAAAATAAATCCTATACACACACCTTACAGATTTTCTCAAGGATCATGATATCTGTAGAAATATGATTATGATATTTAATAGTTCAAAAACTCGACAAGAATTTGCTAGAAAGTAATTTTTCCATCTTTCTGAATGCAGACATAACTTACACCCCGGAAAAGAATGAAATGTTTTATTCAACCTAACTTGTTTAAAAGTAAAAATAAACTTCACACATAATTGTCTTCTATTAAAAAAAAAGAACGTTATTAATGCTCGGTATTTTTCACTTGTGAACTGATTTTTTTTTATTTAAATGATGTCATTTTTAAAAGTTAAATAAAAAAAAGATTTTTTCAGATACTTCAAGAAAATTCTGCCATATATATATATATATATATATATATATATATATATATATATATATATATATATGTACACAAGCAATTTTATTTTTCTGCTTTTTTATTGAATTTTCAAGCAAATGATTAGATTTATTTGGATCCCCATCGAGGCCATCATTGGGAGGTGTATTTCTTGGGTCAGAAAACATTCGTCTTATTATGCAGATATTTTTTTTACTTGTTTGGTTGTTGATTTCGGTTTGTAATTTATCTAACTTTGGGGATATGATTTTTGGGTAGTTGTTATAGATTCCTTGGAATGTTTAAACACTTTTTTGTCAGTATGTTGTTAATTCACCAGTAACCAGGAATGCAAAAACATTAATGTGTTTGAGTTGCAAATCCTTTATTGTATTTACTTTAACATAACATCAATCAAACTTCTTTCAAACATATGCATTATAAGTAAAAACACATGTCTACAACCAACAAAACGTGTTTTTATTCATTTTCTTTCCCATTCCCACAAATTACAAACATATATGAATACATATATGCTAAATTAGCCAGCAGGCAAGCCATCTTTGCACTTCCTGTGGACTGATCATTTAATTTGCTCTCACCGGAGATGATGTTCCGGAAATAGAATAGCGCACGCGCAGATTTACTTTTGGGGATGGATAACTTTTTCCCTGACGAAAATGTTTCCGAACTTACCTGATCTCTCAGAGGAAGAATATGGTCGTTTTTTTTTCTTATTAAGATATAAAGAATGGACTCTTCGTTTGAAACGAGTTCAATCATTTTTTCCAAAATGTCATTCTATATTCCATAAATATCTGCTTATTATATGTATATACACACACACATATATATATATATATATATATATATATATATATATATATATATATATATATATATATATATATATATATATATATATATATATATATGTATGTGCGTGTATGTATTTGTGTGTGTCTGACTATGTTCACTCGAACACACAAATGCACATACACGTACACGTAAACACACACACACATATACATATGTGTATATATGAATGAATATACCGCTTCGATATATGAATTTCACTCCCAGTTTCGTTTCCATCATTTCGTTTGTTCACATTCCCACCTCCGTCTTTTCCTGTCCTCCATTTCCTGTGAACCCCAACCCATAGAACATTGTCGTTTATTTACGACAACAACTGGGAGACAAAACACTCCTGTCCAACAATGGGAAATAATTCGTAAGAGCAAAGGCAGATTTTGATGATTCTCACCAAAAACATGCTTCGATCCCTTTTCAGTTCTCCTATTCAGAATAAAAGCCCCGGCTCATCTGTTTGAATCATCATCATCATCATCATCATCATCATCATCATCAACTTAATTTCCACAGGACAAACGCTTTTAGAAGTTCCCCTCGTGTCGACCATGACCATGCATCCCTCCGTTATATCTTACTGCCAAACCCTTCTTATTCATCTCCCAATCTTCTTTCGGGTCTTATGCTGCAATTACTATCATTTGGGGCACTATTCGAATCGTCTGTTATCCTTTCTTCCTACTATGTGTTCAACCCTTCTACAATTACATCAACCACTCCTAAAAATCTCTCACGTTTCCCTACGGTCGGATCAATTGAATTCTATCACTGCATAACGCCAAATTCTCAAATAGTAACAAAGGAAAAATCTAATTCAAGTGTTGACGGTTTCATATCGTCATCTCTATTTTACTGATCCCAAATAATAATAATATTAATAACAAGCATAATCAAAAGTATAAATAAAGCGTATTTATGTACATTCTCACACAAATGTAAAAATGATGAAATCACGAATATAGTTTCTTGTAAACTAGGCAGACAATTGGTTGGTCATTTTTCACGTATGCTTCTTCACACACAGTGTACAAAAAATCCAGTAATAAAGCTCCCAATCAGCGTTTAAATGATTCATTTATTTCAATTTGTTCTGAAGATATGGTGAAAACAAAATGGTCTATTTTTTCTTGCGCCACCCTGTATTTGCACAAAGAATATTTGTTGTAGTTAGGATTTTATGAGTAAGAGTGGTGATATTATTTCTGAATTGATGATTCAAATATTCTTTCTTAGTATGTGGGAATAAGAATGTAAAGGATGTCTTAACCATTTTGGGAGGTAAAATTCTCTCTCTCTATCCGTTCGAAGACTGCTTTATTCTCATAAGAGCAACGGATTTTGGAGTTAAGCATTTCCAAATCCAACGGGGACATTAAAGACAATGGGTTCTTGGAACAAAATCATGAATTATTAATGAACGAGACTAGAATAAGATATCATATCTTCCCTTGAGTAAATGGAGTCGATTTTAGAGATGGTGAATCGAGATTGAACAGGTAAGTATTGTTCTTGTCGACAGCCAAGCAAAACTTCGGATTGATAATATTATTCTGTTTTCTCCTACCTGGATCATAGTTAATTTGATAAGAGGGTCAAACTAAGGTACTGAAAGGTAAGCTAAGTAATATTTTCAGAGAGTAAGGTATGAGAATACAAAAGTAGCTTAGGCAGTTCCTTTGGAGAGTAGGGTCAGAAACGAGAGAAGAAGAGTTTAGTAATTTCTTTAGAGAGTACGGTTGCGGAACAGAGTAAAAAAAAACAGGTAATTTTTTTAGAGAGTAGCCTAGGAGATGAGAGAGAAGTAAATAAGGTAGTTTTCCAAGGGGTAAAGAGATCTTTGCTAATCCATGTTTGTATGAAAGATGGTTGGGTAATGGCTATTGAGGCAGATAAGGGAGACAATCAAAATATACAAGCAAATAATGATAGAAGTGTACATGTATGAGATAATGAATTATCTTAGTTGTAAACACCCTAGGGATTTTGACAGGTACACCTTTTGACCATTACTTATATCTTTATAATCTTTCAATTACAAAAATGATTACCAATTCAATATAATATTTAAAACAGTAAATGAACAAGATAGGATTTGGACGTAAATCAATTATTTAGGCCCCTTGCATACCAGCAAGGTGTTTATCTAAATGGTGTGGGGAACATAGCTCTAAGAGGGCATCCCATCAATCCGAGGTTCGATTCCTGTTGCAGCTCATTTCTATCTCGTTGATCGTTTATACTGTGTCAATGTCAACTATATTCAACATGATGGACGAGGAATGTTTTGTTAATCGCATTTTTTTCTGCATTGGTAAAAACAAAACGTTCTTCGCCCGTCGTATTTAACCAGACAAGCATAAATAATGGCCTGCTTCCTGAATACACATGATATACACATACATACAAATGCGCATACATGAATACATTTTACCTTTTCCCCATGCATCCTCTTCATTAATGATTCCACTCAAATCCTGTTCTTGCGAAAAATATCTTCCATAACGTACCACCCTTGATATTTTTTCAGTACATATGGTTTGTATAAAGACATGATTAGCAGTTTTATGTACAACACTACATTCCAAGATAGTATTTGCTTTCAATTCTAGTGATAATTAGTAGTTTGTCTGCAGAACATTGCCAGAGAAGTGGGCGGACATAAATGGCTTGCAAGACAGTCTAATTCCTAGTCAGCCTGAAGTCTGCCAAGATATCTCGTCCTTGTCACACAATTGATGGAATCGTTTGTGGTGCCTCATCAAGCCTTCACTGGATCACGGAACTTGTAGGTAGGTAAGTTCATCTGACATTAGGCCTAATTGTCTGCTAAAATATGCGAAATCAGTTGATTCGGGTAATTGTGTTTGTTTTGATCGATTAATATGCTATTTTCCTGCAAAAAGCCCTTCTGGGTTAGACGCTAAAAACATGGACGTCGAGGACTAACAACAATAATCAATTTATTAATGTTTACTGTCACCCACGGGTCGTAACGTTCTTTTTTCTCTATCAATTCCATGATTCATTGCTGAGTAAGAAGAAAAAAGTAATAATAATGTCAATCAGTATCATCATGATGGAATATAACGTCATTTTTATTAACCAAGTCCCGGCGTTTTTTTCTCATTGCTACCTTCGAGAGTTCTATTTGTTGGCTGTAATTGTTCAAATTGATCATTTCCTTTCCATCCCATCATATATATAGCATAACCTTCTTTTGAGACTGTGTTCCGTTATGGTTGATAATATTTTTTCCAATTCCCGATGATTGTTTGTGTTTCACGTTGTACACACATTTAGTAAACATCATAAGTTTTTCTGGATGTCATATTCAAATATTATTCTATAATTAATCCTGCTGAACTTATTTCAAAGCCATACATCGAAGTAACTAACAGTACAAATGATTTTCGACGTGTGATTTGGATATTTCTAGCATGTTATCAATCTATTGCTGCGTATAACTTTGAATTATATGATTATTTGATCTATATAAATCTCAGCTGGTCTACCGAACCGTTTAGCATTGTTCTGTGTCAAACCTACTGCACAGTATTTGACGAAACATTCTTGGAAGGTTTTATTATTTACAAAGAAAATCGGTGAAATATCTAAAACAAAAACTTATTTTTCTATTCTCACAGCTCTTGAATATCTGCAGGAGCCAAAGATGACATACTGCAGGAATAGGAACTTGTGACAGAAGTCGCCATGAGGAGACGTTCCATTAAAACAGAAGACAATTATGAAACACTTTAGAGAGTTTCGTGTCATAACCGATATTTCCTGTTCAGTAATTTCTTGTTTCATGGGATTAAATCTTTTCTTAAACAAAGAAAGCTTTTAGAAATCTTACGATTCCAAACAGACTTCATGAAATCCGTTGATCCTTCTATAAACGATGCACTTAGGAGAGCCTAAACTCAGATGCACTTGACTCAGGATGTTTTAAGGAAGAGGAAAGTTGTTATCTAATTTCGATTACGTTATACGTGAACGATAAAGTGTTGGGCAATTTATGATTCATCACTATCAATAAGAATAAAAGCAGATGGGTATGATATTGTATCATTTGCTTGAGTAAATCTGGCTATTCTACTGTTGTGTTAGTATTCAGGAATGAAACACAATTCGTCGGACTTAAACATAGGTCTGAATTCGAGTTCGGTTTTTTCTACTGTAGCCACAAGGGGAACAAGAATAATCTCCACAAATTCTAAGATATCAAACCCTGCATTGTTTTTATATAGTCAAGCTAGATCGAATCAGTTAACAATTAAATATTTCCATGCAATGATTCTAAATATTTACAAAGTGAACTGTACCTTGTTTACAGACTGAGCCTAAACTGATAATCTTTGCATACCCACGAATTCATGTATTATATAAACAATACAAAAGTTGCAGCAATCGTTTTTATTCGAAGTAGAAGTAAAATTGAGTTCAGCCTTGTACCATACAAGCTTATTTTTTTATGTTTTTCTCTCTGTATTCAGTTTCTTCTTCAACTTAATTGGGGAACATAGCGATCAAATTCCCAAAGAAGCCATTTTGGTATATGATGAAGTATAGTAGATTATGATTATTATTTTTGACTATTATCTTCATTATATACATTGGATTGATGTCCTATTCTTTCTCTGACTATATGAAAATATCAGGGCATGTAGGGTTCACTAGAAAAAGAGGTAACAGTGTAGGGGGACGACATGTCTGAATTCAAAACCAGCTGTCTAGAAAACAATGTCAAAAGGTCAGCTTAATATGCCACAACCTTCCCAGAAAACAAAATCACCTTATAACCTTCAGGGGAAAAATTGAAGAAGGTCTCTGTCCATTAGTAGACCTCAAATAGCTGATAAAAAATGACAATCATATGTATGTATGTATGTATGTATGTATGTATGTATGTGTGTCTGAAAAAAAGGTACCGTCAAAATTCAATTACTTCTGTAATTGATTACGATTCACCAAATTATTTTCGATAGGCTTTAAAAAAATTCTTTAGTTTTGATGATATAGATACTCTCAAAGCTTCTGTAGATTTGATAGCGTCTGTGATGTGATTTTACTTGACATGAACCTAAATGCATGCATATGGCTAAACCGGTTGTTCATTTTCTTTCATCTTTTTTTCTTCAAATTGCTATCATCAATTCTATTACTCTATTAAAAATTGTTACCTCCCCTGGACCTTTTTTGAGGAGCTATTCTTAGTGGGTCTAAGATTCAAACAATACTAATTAGTTTTTTCTCTGTTACACTTACACACATATGTGACCTTCATGTTCATATATACAACAAAAGGTATAAACTTGAAGTTTTAAAAAAAATTCTATTTCCCTGATATTTCATAGAGCAAATATTTACACTCAACATTTAAAAATGTAATATTTTCTCTCTACTGCCACCTACTTGTCTCTCTTGCACATATACGCTGTATTTTGTATTTGACATTATTCCAAGGAAACATTACAAATGATTTTTACTATAGTTGTATCGTTCGACTCAGGCCAATTACAATGGAAACAGATTTGTAAAAGTTCCAGTGAGAACGGAAAGAGAGGAAAATCGAGGGAAACTGATAAATCTTAGTAGGATAAAACATTTGAGAAGAAGTACCCTTGGAGAAATCTCCTTAAAAACCTCAGCAATAATAGGAGAAAAAAGAAAACTATATAGTAAAAGGTACCAGAAACCTACCATTATCAAACATTGCCCACATACTATTTGATAAGAATTACATTCGATTTGATTTCAGTTGCTTTTTATCGCAATTACTCTGACAATTAATACTAAACTGTGTGTATAAGAAAAGAGAAAATGTTAAATGCAAGACAGATAACCCCCTGGTATACTGACAATTTATGACAGCTGCTCTACCGTTCAAGCTACTCGAACTCGTGTACAAAAGATGATAACTGAACATAAAAACTCATTCCTTATTTTACTTCGATTGTTTTGCGGTGCCATATTTCATGTCATTGTATTTTTGGCAAACAAAGATAGTATCCCAGGTATACACTATCGAACCTGCAATTGAAAATCTAAATACTCCAAAAACTGAAGAATTTCCAGCATTTTTTCATTTTTCATGCTCCGTTTTTCGTCCATAAAACTGAACCCTGAAACATTCTTTCAAACGTCTTTCGCACTCACCACTTGCAAATCTTACAATCGTCCGTTTTTTGGCTCGACATGAAAGAAGAAAAATTCGCAATATTGGGAGCATATAATAGGTGTATTATTGACAAACTTGACAAATTTTGAGGCTTCTATTCCGACTTTTGGGTTTTGCAATCTACTTGGATATTCTTGAAAAAACAAAATCATGTAATATTGACCCGTTGCTTAAAAATCCCAATTGGTCGTAGATGCACTTTAATAGATACCAATGATTTTGAGCGTTACTTTTGTATGGGAAAGCCAGTGGCCAAGCAAAGATGATTGGTTTTGGGTGCACTTCAGTAGATACTTTGATTTTGAACGTTACATTTCAACGTTGCTCCGGAATGGGAAGCGCTGGTGATGATTGGTCATAGTGCTATCCATTAGATCCCATGGATTTCGGATGTTACTTTGGAATAGGAAGTATTGGTACACAAAAAATGAGGATTGGTGGTTGCATATCAGTGGATGCCATAGATTTTGAAGAATAGTTTTTAGATAGTGGGGGCCAGTGGCTATGCAGTTATCAGCATTGAAATTGGAATTGGAAAACTAGTTCGAACACCAGCTGAGACAATCTGCATCAATTTTGAAAGAGAACAACAATCTACTTCTTTCCTCTCTATATTATGGATGAAATAGAGAAACAGGGCGTTCCGAACTCGTTGTTTAGCCATGTGAACATTTGGACACGCATGATAGTGTGTGTTTGAAATGTGTGCTGAAATGCTTGGGTGACAAAGCTCCAGTAAAGCCTTGCAACCCTGAAGTGGATTATGATAGATGCTCACATTTCGTAAAATTCTGGTTGTATAATGAACACTATTCATAAATCACCAATGTACGTTTTTCACCAATGATATAAAATTGCTGCATAGCCACAAACTAAACATCTGCGCTCTTTAGACGAAAAAATTATGAGCTCATAGTTTTGATTACATATAATTGATGTAATCGCATTTTGTCAATCATGAAAAAATTGACTCAGAAAATGTAATCTACCTATCCATGGGACTTTTTCGTGGACATAAGCCAGCATCCATTTTGAAAGGGTAACCCTTATCTCAAAAAATGAAACCTGATTTGTATTTGTTAGGGGATTTATCGGTTAACATTACGAACTCCCGAGCAACATGTTTCTCACTTTCACTACTGTAATCCCCATACAGCGAATGCAACACCGAACACGCTTTTCAAAATGTCGACGAATCACACCAAATGTTCCAACAACGAACACTCACAAAAAATATTGACTTTTTGTGTAGGAACTCTCTGACAGTGTTTTGTCCTTGTGATAAGATTTTTCCTCAAAGGTCCTTATCGACAGAATGAATCTCAATAACTTATATGTTATCAATCGAAAACGAAGCATTAGGAATAACACCTGGCAACTTTAAAGACAAAACTAACTAGATAAGAACCCCGGACACCATAAACTTCTACGAATACCAGGATATAACTGAAAATAGATGCCAATCAGTTATTAAATTGCTACAGTTCACGAGAGTCATTAACAAAAAATCTTTGATTTTCCTCAACCCATTATTGCTTCTAGCCAATCACCCTTACAAAGAACACCATCGAAAGGAATTGAACATTTTTGAGATATCGTGTGGACAGATGGATAGATAGCCAAGCCAACACGAATTACATATAGCTCATCCAAATTTCTTTGTCAGGGGTCAGTAGTTGCAGTTCCTTGGGATGAGTGGAATTATTTGAATATTTAATTGAGCCCATTGGAGTTCAGGTACCCTCTTAGAAGCATAATTATATACAATCTCTGTTTGCTTCCTTGTTATATTTGCCACTGTAATTATACTCCACCTTCTTCTGCACCTTTCCTCTAACCACAAGTGACCTTTGATTGAAATTGCGTGTTTCAGTAATTCTTTGACACGAATTCCATCTAATTAAAGCAACATTAGATAGGAGAGTGGAAGCTTTCTAAGTGTTCTACATTAGCAAACTCTTACGACTAAATTTTTGGCAAAATTAGGGAATCTATGTCTCCTAACACAGCTCAACGTTTCTAGGAATTTACTCCGACCCCTCTCCCGACATAATGGTGTGATTTTCTGAAGATTATATGCTTGTTGCCGGCTCTCGAGATGTCCTAATGACGTGAGACTAGAATACATTCCAGTGATATATGATGTGGTTTTATTAGAACCAATAAGAGGGAAGCAATCAAACTTGCAATGGTTGGATGTACGGAGGATAGGAAAAGAGGAAATTTCAAAACCACTTGATGAAAAAATAGTTCGGCTTTCTTCACATATACAATGCAAGAGTAATGGGTATAGAAATGTAGGAATAACTATCTAAGAGACGGAGAGATCAACATGATTTGAGTGCCAGCTGGAGTTATGATACAATTATTCATACAACAAAGAGAGATGGGCTGGTCTCTCAGCAAGAACTACATGACATAGACTAATAGGTTTTTAGCAGCAAACAAAGTAAGGAAAGAGCAAACACAAAATGGATGGATGAGTTTTCTGGTAATACGTAGCTGACGCTTTTGTTTCATGATAACTTGTGATTATATAACCATATTCTGATTTTAATTGATAAAATGAATTCAGCAAGTGAAATACGTTTCCTTTGCATTGAAACAAAAGATGCGATTATCAAATGCATTGCTAATCGTCATGAGAGGAAAAGCTGTTCAATCCATGAAAATATATTTATCTCAATCTCTTCCTATCATTATTTCTATCTATGTCCATCAGTCTATTTCACTCATCTCGATATACACATATTTATATATACATGTGTGTTTGTTTTTATATCCTGCGTCTTTCTATAAACTTTCAAACCTTATTTCCACGAGTGATGGTATTCGGAACTAAATCTTCCTTCAGTAACGGGAATCCTATTTGACGAACGTTTTAACCTTTGTTAATCGAATTGATGGAGCAAGAATCAGTTTCTACTTCGTGCACACAGTGTTTAATGGAGATACTGGATGAAATTTACATACCCATCAATGTATGCTACGATATTAATGATGTGGCAAGACCGAAATCTGGAACAAATGTTTTTGGTAGTTAGACTAAAATCATCTACCGCTAACCCTATTCGAGCATCCTTTATTTCGTTTTATGTAATATGTTATCAATCCATCTGTAATCAAACGGGTATGGAGCTGCATCTATACTAAAGAAAATTACTTTCAACGCCAATATTATAATAAATGAGAATTCAGCAACTTTTGGAATCTTTTTGAAATCTGTGCAAATTAGAATTCAGGTTTAAAGTAGTTAAAAGACGTTATCAAAACAGCGGTTGCCTCCCTTTTTTTAAACACCACGTATAATAATGTTTGTCCTCTATATTGGAAGGTAACCATGGCTCCAATTCTGGATGGTACAGAAGACGAAGGAAAATTTTGCAAGTTTTTAGACCGACTTCTCTTCTATGTCTGCCCAAAACCGGTGATAAGACGGTCAGACGGCAGAACACCGAATCTGATGAAATCGATGACCAGGAAGTTGTTTGTGTTGCAACATTCTCTTTAAAATCAACCACACGTTCAGTGGACATCAAAGTTAACAGTCATATATACTTGTTGTGCAAAAAAGCCTCGAAGCCTATTTCAGCCATTCCATCATTTCAAACCCATTTATTTCCCGTTTTATTCTACCAGGACTGCTTTAGTGCTCAAATAGGTAATCAGTTCGCTCAACTAATCATTTCTTCGAGTTCGACTTTAATAACAGCGACGGCATTCTGTTAGGGGAGGTTTAGCTTAGTAAAAGCTGCTCATTGTGGCCACTTTCGGACATTGACTTCAGATGAACGAATTGGCCGATAAAATCAAAGAGGGATATATATATATTTGATCTATTTTCATTCATTTTTACACGATTACACTCATCGTAGTATATCTACATCAATTTTCATTTATTTACATAAATCGTTATATATTTATATTCATCGTAATGCATTTACACCCGTTAATATAAATTTACATCCTATGCTGTTCATATATATCCATCGCTATACATTTATTCTTGGTCATTAATTTCATTGTTGCACTCATACATCCATTGTTATACATTTCCAGTCATTATTATAGATTTATATTTATCGTTTTAGATTATTTTCATTGTTATACTTTTATATTCATCGCTATGTATTTACATTGTTGTGCATTCATATTCATCCTGATACATTTACGTTCACTGTTGTACACATACGTTAATTGTTATACATTCACATTCATCGTTATACATTCACATCTATTGTTATAAATTTGTATATATCGATATACATTTACTTTTAATGTTGTACATGTATATCCACCGTCATACATCTACATTGATTTTTATACATTTATATATATATAGTTGTGCGTTTAAAATAATTGCTGTACATCTTTATTCATCATTATAATCCATTTTCATACTTATACATTTATATTCATCGTGATACATTAAGTCATTGTTTACATTTACATTCATTGTTAAGGGTTTACATTCATTGTCATACGTTTGCTTTTACTGCTGTACATTTGTATCCATTGTTATATATTCATATTCATTGTTATACATTTACATTCATTGTTATACACTTATATTCATCGGTATACATTTACGTCAATTTTTGTTGATTTACAATACTTGTTACGTTACGTTATTACCAAATCATTTTTCACGATGCAGTATAGATTTACCTAAAAACTGATGTAAGTTGTACATGGATTTTAGGAATAAAATCTCAAAATCCTTCATCATCGTTACAGTGGTATTAACACTATGCCAGAAGCTTTACTTGAAAAAAAAAAAGGTTAATTTTGGATGAAATCTCCTACAATCTTGTCTTTGTAACCTAATGAGTATGACATGCAAAGATATGATCTTTCAAAGATAAGGAACATGGAATGTTGACTTGCCAGAGTTTTGATCTTTACCTCCAATCAGCGTTTCCAAGTATTGCTCGTATAATGAATACTCGGAAATTGCAATAAAAAGCAACAGAAATAATAATGAAAGAAATACAATAATAAAATATTACTTTTGAATTTCCAAATTTCCGTATATGAAGATTGTTGCAAATATGAAACACACATTTCCCGATTGATGGATGAACATATGCGTTACTTGAAAGTAAATCACAACATTAAAGAGAAAGTTATCGGTATCAAGATATTTTGTTAACTAAGTAACGCTTGAGATATGTAGTTGATTGTACTAAAACATATGAAAGTCAAAGTCGAAGTTGTCATCCTGAAAAGTCGTTTGATTTCGCTACATTGAATGATTCAGAGACATGATTGCAACTGACAATGTGCCAATGGCGACTGGAAGGAATTTATATTCTTTCTTATGTGAATCTCTTCTGTTTATGAAGCTGGTATGAATGAAGTGTTTGATGTCATACAAAATAAAAAGAAAGTGATCATCTTCAATCGCAATAATGCAAATCCTCACACTGCTCGACTGATCCTCATTGAGAAAAAATGATCCATTGGACATACTGTCCTATCTTTGCTCCATTTGACACTAATTTGTTTGGAAGTTTTCAAAGCTACTCTGATGAACAAAAATCCACTTCAACAGAAGAGGTTATGAATTTTCTATTTCAGTGACCAATCAATCAGAGAAATTTTACAAATCAGGTATCGTAGAAGTGTGGGAAGATAGAGGAACGTTATCAATAGTAATAAATGTCAATGACTAAGTTGATCTTCTATTGCCACTATATTTGCATTAAAGAATGAATTCGAACTACTGACAGTTTTGTTTCGACGAGGAAAGACGTTCCGTCAAACATGAATAAGACACCAAAGTAATTGCGACTGACATTATGCCTAATGCAGTGAGCAATTCTTTACAGTTTTGCATCTATAATTAGAATCTTTTGTTTATTAAAGAAAACCTCCAGCTTATGTTGACAAAATAGGAGTCACCGTTTATCTGATATTTCACGTCATCATATCGTTTGAATAATCAACGATTTCGCTCTAATGACCAAAGTCATTATAGAGGCGTTAGGATATACACGAAAATTTCTTCACCTTCAACCAATCAGGAATCAAGCGTTAAGGGATTTGCAAAGACACATTTCAAAAGAAGTTGAAAATTAGAGAAATTTGTTGATCGACGGAAGAAGATTATCTAAAACTAAGGACCATATCATAAAGATTGAAATTATCTTCAATCTTGAATGAATATTTGTGTTTCAGAACAGATTCAACCATCAGACAGTGGTTTATCACAGTTTTCAATTGTATCACTGCATGTGATGAAGATTTGTCTTAGTATATTAACTAGAGGAGACACCAATGATAACTGAATGCAATTGACATGACAACACTCTACCAAAGCTGCACAATCATCCTTTGTGAGTGTTTGGTAGAAGTGGGTTTATTTGGTACAAAGCAGATTCGCTGAAATGTATCAAAGAAATAGATCCACATTGATCTAGAACTATCTTGAAATAGTGTCTTCAAACTTTAAGCTGCACACAATTCGATGGATACAAAGATTACCATTTGCTAAATACAGTTTTCAGAAAATGACTTTCTTAATGTAAATTTCAAAATATAAATGGAGTTTATTTGAATTAGAATTTTGAATGGGAAACAATACACATCGGATTTGAAGAAATCAGTGTGCAAAGAAAAGATATCAAATTATGTAGATAACTTAGAGATTATTTTTATTTGAAAGTATTGATTCACTGGATCTCTGGAATAAAACTACGAAACGTAAAATTTACGCACGCACTGATGAGAAATGGTTCGATCGAACATTGTCGGACTGATTTGAAATGGCGAAATGTTAAAATTGGTGAAAATCAATTTCCTTGCATTTAACAAACTTGGATTAAGGGTATTCTATTTAAGCGCTGAATAAAATCCAAAGATGGCAAAATGAAATTCAATTCTACGAATATGAAAGGTAATTTAAGAGGTAAAACGGGATAGAAATCCGTAAAAATACTACCATTCGGGGACGGGCAAAGCTCACAATATAAAATTACAACACACACAAAAAAACAAAAAAACAAACAAACCCCAAAACGCAGATGTATTCAAATTTTTATAAGGATAATTTTTCTTTTAGAAAAATATATGAACATTGGTAGGATTATATATATATATATATATATATATATATATATATATATATATATATATATATATATATATATAGATAGATAGATAGATGGATGGATGGACTGATAGATATAGAGTTTGTGCATAAATAGATCAATGGTTTGTGAAATAAAACTTCAAAATTAGGTGCCACGTAAACACAGAAATGTTTATATATAATATTATCAATACATGGATGTATAATTTGCAGGAATAATTATATATACATTATTTTGAACATTATTTGAATTGACACCCTATTTTCACTTCGATAATGAGTCGCTTGGTCTGAACAGCGTGAATAGAATGGACAATTGAAGGAAATTGCAATCGATGATGTCTGCTTTAACGTTGTGTTTCTCTTTCCAATGAGCTAAACACACACACACATACACAGCGTTGTATATAATCTATTTTTCATTCATTTTCCCCCCATCCTATCGCCTTTTTTTTTCTCATTTTCTTTTTTCTTCTCCCCGTTCTACTTTCCCCTTTCTTTGCCTTTCAACTCCTTATCTTTTTATTCGTAGACGACCTAAAACTCAGAGGGATAGACAAGCTAAAAAAAAAAAAAAGAAGAAATCCCATTTGAACCCTGAAAGGGAAATATGAAAAAATAAAATTATAAACAATGACGAATGAAAATAAGTAAAAAAAAGATTGATAAATAAATTAAATTCCCTAATCTTGCGTGTTTTGAACAAATGTATAATTCAGTACACTTGATGATGTCATTATGTTGAAGCAATAAGCCAAGTTATATTGCAAGTCATGAAATAAAATCATTGATTACAATGAACTCTGTTTCATCAAACTGTTGTTATTTATATTTAATCATCTTTTTTCTAAAATGTTGGGCACTATGTATTCCCAACGTAAAAACTACAATATTTCATGGAACGAAATGACGTAAATTGAAGATGCAAATACCATTGATCTATATAAGGAAAAATGATCATCTTCAAGTTAAAGAGATTGTTGGGAAGGTTGGTCAGGTTTAGTTATTGGAGATCGTGGTTGTGTGAGGTAGGGGAGACTAGGTGTAGTTTCCAAAAAAAAAAAAAAAAAAGAAAAAATTATGATATGTGAGCCAGTATTTAGCGTACAGGCAAGTCTTTCTGAAGACATAGTTTGGCAATTACATAAATAAAAATATCAAACATCCGACAAGGACACAAGAAAAGAGGCTTGGGTCAGATGTTTGATTCTATCGACCACTAGCAGTTGTATGCCATCGATCTACATAAAACAACAAAATCTTGAATAAGCGCCTTTGAGTTTTATCAAATGTACAAATTTACGCAAACGAAGAAAATCTATCGATCCTTTAGTCAAAAGAATTCGTGACCAATAAATTTACCGCTTCAAATTCGAATATATACACCATTTAAAGGTTTTATTGGGTGTATTTAAAAAAACATTTGCGCAGATATACATATGATCTACGTTCGGTATATTTCTCTATCTCCCTCTGTTTTGAACTGAGTATGTATATTTTTTTTAAATTTCAGTCTTTAACTATATATCCGTCCATCTGTTGTAGTATGTCTTTATTTATCTAAATCAACCATCTATCTCAGTCCGACACTAGTCATACATCAATTCATATCTTGATTGGGAAATATATTCTTGAAATGTACCGAAATACATTCAATAAATTGATACTAGTTGGATATAATCGGAAACAATTTTAAAAGAAAAAAAAATTAGAGTGTATTTCTCTCGATGCCTTCAATTTACTTAAAAGATAAGATCAGAATGAGACTCTGGTGCCGACATTGGACGTAACGAGTGGTGAATAAATACACGAGCTGCACTGGTTCAATCATGAGACAAAAGCCTAACCAATCGACAAACAGGAAGTGGATCTTCACTTCCGGTTGCCTTGTTGATTAGGGGACTTTTGAAGTGCAGGAAGGAATTTAAAAACTCTGGGTTGCATTTTCGTGCACACTTTTCAAACTATCTTGCTCTGTGGGAGGACCTAAAAAGTAAAACAATTTGGTGTAAGCAAACTATGTTATATGAAGACGACAAAAAAGTGAAGATAGATGGGTGCAAAAGAGGATGGGGGGGGTTAAATAGATATGAGTAGTTCACTCTGAGATTATAGTTAGCAATCAACTGTCGCTGAGAACTCTCACTGTAGTTGGTTTAATCAACAGCAAATGATTTAAGCTCGTGGCATTGCACAAGAATAAGCGATTGGTAGAGAAAACGATGGATGAATAAGCAGGAAATAGATGGATAGATAGACACGTACATAGATCGATATTGATAGATGGATAGAACGATGAGTAAACATATCCAATTATCATATAGAAAGTCAAATTTAAAGGCAAGAATTAAAGACACAAAGAAAAAAAAAGATTATAAAGAGGAATATGAAAAGACGAGGAGAAAAGAAAAGAGAAAATGAAAGAAGAAAAGAAGACAAAAAGAGGGAAGTAAAGAAAGAAAGAACAGAAGAAAGAAACAAAAAAGAGGAAGCAAAAAGAGGGTTATATCGATACTTTTGAAAAGAGAGAACACCATGCCAACTTTGACAATTTGAACCCTTCTTTCCACTTTCAATTTATTCACAATGTTTCGGTCTATTCATTTCAACGCCTTTCACTCAGTTTACATCAATTCCACGCAGAGAAGTCTTTAGAAATAGATAACAGAAAGGTCATGATTTTATTGAAAGTGAAGAAAATTTATATAAATCGTCCGGAACAAATTTACTAAGAAAGATAGGCAGAAAGAAAGAAAAAAAACAAAACAAACAGACAAAACAAAGAATGAAATAAATGAATCATTTGACAAAAAATACAATGAAAGCGATTACGTTTCGAAATTCCCAAGTAGACTCGTTGGGATCAACTTTGTCAACTCCCGTCAGAGTTTTAACGTGTATTTAAGCTTTTTCCCGTTTGATTTCCTTCTGAATGACTACTTTCCCCGGAGTCTTTTTCCCCGGATATCCACGCAAATCTATTCCTTTTTGATTGCAATTTGTCAAGAATATAAATTGATTCCAAAATATTAATGCTTCAATCGCGTGTCCTGTCAATCTCTTAATGGTTTGATATCGCATCTAATCATTGAAAAGACGCCCTGATAAATTGGGGAGACATTATTTACACTAAATGATAAGATTTAATATCGAAACATATTACAAATAAAGTAACAAGGTGAAGTATCATAAAAGCTGTAGATATCATTTGTAAAATCTATATGAGGCTCTTAATGAGACATGTATGTAATACTAGAACATTCTATTGAGACAGATGTGGCTTCTTGACATTCGGTAATCAACACTTACGTACTACAAATAAGGTCTTTCCATGCAACGATGAATATTTTGAAACAATCTTGTCCCTGATTGAACGATCCTGGATAGTGTTTCCACCTGGATAAAATTGTTTCTATAGAAATTGTTTTCACAAGATTACAGTGCTTGCCCGACAAACAACCAAAGTGTTGTAACTACCCAGCAATTTTACCCATAGCTTGGAGTAGGTGTAGTTTCATGTTTTTCCCAAGTGAACGTAAGCAGCCTCTCCCGAACCTCAAACTCGCTTGGTCGATTATGTTTTCCATGCTGGCAACCACCAGGCCACTCCATGTCTCCTTTTTTTTCAAATTTCAAACCTTTGTTTACTTGTTGAAAAAAATGAAGTCGGTTTTCTTTGATGGACGCGATGCTTCAAGAAGGAGTACAAAAGAATGCTAAGAGTAAGATTTTTATACCGTCAATCCTCCGTGGGGAAGGGCTGTCTACTAGTAAAGCTGCATTTGTAGTTTTGATCGCTAACACCAACCACCTACCCATCTGAAAAATACATATATCCCAGCAACAATGTAAGTAAAACTTAGTTTTGCATTGAATGGCAATTAATATGCATACACGTCGTTTACGAGATTGGCTTACAAAATGATCTACAGCAAGCGCCAAAGGCGTACATATAACTATTCTTCATACACATGAGATAACTGTATATAAATTTTGGTACGATAAGTAATATAGTCTTTGAACGCTGATATCGAGCCTCATCGGGGAGCTAACGCATGTGTGGCTTTGTTCCAGGGGTGACTTCATACTGCAATCATCTCGTAATAGATTATTTTGTGCTGGAAAAGCCTAGCTTTGGTGAATTGCAGAATGAGGAATCGTTTTTAAGGAGTTGTGCATGCAGAAAAACGGACTTAATTTCTGAAGCCCCATGGAAAAAATGTTTTTTAACCAATGTAATCGAAATGGGGTTTATTTATGTAGTATTTGTTTGCAGTTTGGAAACGTCTTCTAATGATTTAGGTGTAACGCATGTTATTTTTGAAGCTTTGACAAAATGCTCTTTCAACACATGTGGAATGGATGAAAAATCTAACGTCTTTTTAGAGTCATTCCAACAAGTCCATCATTTTTAATCATCGGAATTTCATCGCCATTGGAATCAGCTCGTTGATTTGTAAAGTATCTCTTGCGCTTCTTGATGTGCGACGACGGAGAAAAATCAGACATATACACCAAGTCGTGTCTTTCTTTTATGGAACGTCATTTTCCTGTATCTCGAAGGACAGCTAGAGCAAAAGAATCATAGCAGTGAAAAGCCTACAAGGAGAGATAATATTCGGATTATCATAATCCAATGATAACTGCGCTTTTACCTGGGTAGGAAGACCGAACCTTATCAAGAGTGGGATATATCTGAATAACTCAACGACGAAAGAGGCCCAATTTGTTTTTTCTTTCACAAACTCAGTCAAGGAATTCACACTGACATAGTTATGGAGTCAACAATATTGACGGCAAACATATCATGTGTATGTTTATAGACAGAAAACCCAAGCCTCTATGTGTGTACATGTGTGTGTATGCGTGTGTGTGTCATTTTACTTAATCCCCTGTCTTGCTGGTTTTATCATTTCGCTGATTCCTTTTTTTGGGGGTTGCGTTATAAACAAGAATATTGATATGCAGTTCGAGGAATTTTATCACGAATCGTACTGTGGTTGGGAGAATGAATGAGAGGGGAAGTGACGGTTAGAAAAAGTAGGGGAAATGAGATAGAGAGAGAGGGAGAGAGAGAGAGAGAGAGAGAGAGAGAGAGAGAGGATGGGTGAAAAATTTAAATATGAGAAAAAGGACTTGAATGCGCTTTTCCAAACCTCTTCAAAAGATATTTATCTCTCGTTCATTAATGCAATAAAACCCAATTAATTACTGGGAATGTTCAAGTCAAAGATATATGAATAGTTAATGCTTCATACAATTATTACTCCATTTCTTTATCTCGAGTCCTCTCGGACAAACGCATAAATGAATACAATATGTGAGGAAAATCAAACTAAGACAGCCACTGCTCACCAGAGGAGCCATGATTCGAATATCTCCAACTTAATCCAATATTTCTTTAGTATTGAAGCTCATGGCATTCAAATATAACGGGGGTTGGTCACTAAATTCACGAGCACATTGTCAGAGCGATGGTTGTCGCTTTTGCCCTATATTTTTAACGACAAAAGTGCTCAGTAAATGTCGCCTTGTACCCTGTGTGGGATTGTTCATTAGAATGAATAGGCTTGAGCCGGGAATCCGGGAAATGATGGGGGCCAAAGACCAAATAACTGCTTGAAGAAGAATACTTGCGTGTATTTTGGACCATACCATTACATAAGTATTATGCATATGGCAAAAAACTAATTAGATTAAGCTGACCCATATCACTTCTTTTTATACAATGAAGGATGGAGTAGGGGATAAATATTCGGAGAAACCTCACTGAACCGGGTCAGGGTGGTAAATATTCCGTCACAGCTTATGCCATAGTAAGCTAGGATTATTTCTGGATTCTAAAGAAAAATGTTGTTTTACCATAATATATTGATTCATCTAAAGCGTTTTTCTTGTCTCATTGTTTTCATCGTAACGGCCCAGCCACTATGCCCTACGACCTTCCTCACTTCCCGGATTCCTGAGACAGGATGTTTTTGATATAGTGTGTTATCAGCTTCATTATTTTCATCACGTTTTCGTCCACTGTAACATTCGGCCCTTGTTTTATCTGGATTTCTGGGACAAAACGTTCTTAATATTACACTTTTATCTCATAGGACTAGTATCTTAGTGTTTTTCACGTTTTCTTCCGTAAAATTCTCCAATCTTCTTTTGGTATTGACTCTACGATGAAAATATGTTGGATGAGCTTTTGTAATATAATCCATAAAACAAATATGCATGTCAACATACTACATTTTCCCATCATCCGACCGTGAACTGTATATATTTATACCAAGATTACGAGACCCGAATTTTAGGCATAAACCTGCTGTGATCCATTACTAACGAGATGGATGATATTATCGTATAACGAGGTTAATTTGAAACAGATGTAATGGGGTACCAGACTGACCGGGGGAGGGTCTTCACCATTCCAGCTTATCTAATTCAAAAGCCAACCGCACTTAGTCAAGAAGAGTTTTTTAAGCATTGTTTTACGGGCAACTGTCAGGTTCAATAAGATGTCTTATTAGTTGTTCCGTCAGGGTAGATAGGTGGAATTAGTCTTTTATTAATGTTATCTTAGAATATGACTATAGATGTATCTCTATATATTTTTAGTACTTACGTGTGATTACTGGCGGACACACGCACATATACATAAATCTACACACCCATATCTATTTCGTCAGCAAATCTTAAGTTTTTTAGGTAATCTCCGTCTATCTTGATTCTTTTTTGTTCCCAATCTAGGTTTCAGAAGATTAACCAAAAGCCTGGCTATGAAGTAATTGGCCGAGCTGGTATCAACTCGTCTGATCGCTTTTCAATGCCTATTGTGTCGATAGATAAGGTGCAATACTCCAACATATACAGGGTATACACCTTCTTGTACGAAAGCTTCAATGACTTTGGGGATTTCAATCGACTTGCAGGTATTTTTAATGTCAGCAAGTTCTACAGTTTTAGGCATTTTATCATCCGTTGCTTTTTATAGTTGATTTAGTGGATGGAGAAGATTAACGGCTGGGTATCTTTTTCCTGAAGCTTAAAAGCCAATTCTGAATACATGACTTCGATATTACGAAATAAAGAATCAAATGTCAGCACCCAAAACATGCTCGACACATCAAAGAGTTCCCCAAAAATTCATTGAATGAAAATTGGACTCTTTTTTGACGATGCAACGTAATTTAGAAAACGCATCCCTATGCAAGCACCATCGCCAGAACAACATTGTCCGGTTAGTAACTTACATAAATCTGCGGAAATGCTCACGAATATTAAGTACATTGAAGCACTTTTCATTCTAATGCTCCTTGCTCTAGATTTCCTCATCTGAATGTTAAATGAATCAGTCTAAAAGACAGTACAGATTTGATATATGTTGATCATTTATTTTTTGAAAAAAAATTTAGTTCTTTGCATCATTACAGATTTCGTAGATAGAAGTATTTAGTAAGAGAAGGCAGTCTAAAAGATTGAAAACTCTGATTTCAAACCTCTACCCCCTTTTTGATATACCCACCAGAGGGAAGGCTTCGAAGTAAATTGTTCTTATTGGATAAATAGTTTTCAGTGCAAATGCTAATGGTTTAAAATGATAAATAATGCGTCAGACATTTCAAGGAAACCGGCTTTAAAATCGTTATTCCGAATTGGACACGAATCACCCCGACAGTGAGTGCAGACTTGATGTATGTTGAACGTTTATTTACCGAAAATACATTTAGTTTTATTGAGCCATTACTGATCAAATTGTGTTTCTAATTCTCAGTAAGCTGCTTGAAAACAGCTTGGAAGGGAGTGGCTGAAGAGAAGATTTTTATGTGTTGACATTCATGATGTCTGGTTTCAGTTTCTTTTGATATATGGAAAAAAGCTTTCACTCACTACGATTTACTGTTTTCCTCTTAATTCTTAAAACTGATCTTAATCACAACTCAGCTCAGGCTGTTCACATGTATTGTGTTGTTACAAATTAAACAGGGAAGCACTCGGAGAGCGTATACCATCACAAACACTAGACGTAACTGAAAACTTGGTGAAATGGATGTTTCACAAGGAAAATAACTTTGAATCTACAAAACTACTTTAAAATTAAAATGTAGCATCATTATTTGCATGTCTCTCTTTCATCTCTTCTCCTGTAACATACGACAAAGATTCCCTTGATCAGGAGTGAATCCCTGAATCTACTAGAATTGTTTTGGGTAATTAATTCAGGTATTCCTGTATTTTATCCGGGCTCTTTCCCTAATATATGAGAGGAATCCTTCACTTACTCAAGGTTACTCACGATAGATACGGATTCAGAGATAGGTCAAACAAGCAACACGTGTTGCTGTCTGAATTTCTGAGATGAAGAATTATCATTATAATTCACTGTATCCCTCAAGTTAGTCCCCATTTAGGTTGTTGTAGTCACAATATTTGGGCTGTTGAACCCCACTGTCAAGTTTCCAACAGTTCAGTGAGGGAGGAAGACATGTTGCATCGTAATGACAAATTAACCAGGGAAAATAAACTGATTCAAAATATCTTCTGGTACGAACATCGGAATAAGAGCGATATTCTCCTATGAAGTGAATAAAGGGTTCCGTCAGAAATCCCCTGAAAACTTACCGATTACGATGGATACTTGAAGAAGGCCAGAGAGTACAACGACCGAAAACTGATGACTGGTGGAATATACCAAACGACAAGACAGAAAATTTGTTAGTACGTGCCTGTCACGGACTTCAATTGACCGACCAATCAAGTAATCACTGAGCAAAAATTTCAGTGTCTAGTTCGGGAACACCACAACATCTCCTTCATTCTGAGTTTGATTGCACTTTACGAGCTTCATTCCAACTTCCGCCCCTCTAGTAAATTTATTCATGTCATTTAGAACTTGTCAACATATTTACCCAAAAGAAAAATTATATGATAAACTCAGTTGACAATTATATCAGTCTCCAAAAATAAACCAAGAAAAATCAAATACAATTTAATATTTCGAAGTCTGATGTAGCTTTTTTAGTCGAAAGTGCATGGGAGAAAGAGTTCGTGTTATTCTTTCAACTGTTCCTGTAATAGCAGATAGCAAAAAACGCTTGTTAGATAGATGTATGTTACAGACGTCCTTTCAATGCTAAGTGGAACGAAACACGTCAACGGTTTTAATTGAAACATGCATCAAAACTTGCTGTCAACAAAATCTAGCACAAGTTTTGGAAAAGCTTGTTGAGCAAGAAAAATACATGGAAAGAATTGTTGATTAACTTGGTCCAACTTGTAAAGTTCGATATAGAGTGAAACACTCAAGCTTAAAATATTCTTTCGCGTGTGTAATATAATGCATTTTGAGAGCAGCATTGACACAATGATCAAAAAAGAAAATGCAGAAATAAAGAAAGTTGACCACTACATCTAAGGTATTATCATAGAAACCATTATAGAACTCAAATGACAGTGAGCTGGCCTCGATAGAGATGTCAATGACAAGGAAAACGTATTGGTTTATTACTTCGAAAATTAGGTTTAGTGAGTTCTTCGAATTGTGCAGGTTTTCTTTACACACAAGTATACATATAAAAGAAAGAATATTTTTACACAAAAAGAATTATGTTTCTGCCCCGTTTTGATTTCTTCAGGCAAATATTAGGGAGCCCAAACGAGGCAGAAACGTAAACATGTTTGTTTAGCAAGTCTTTACTTCATCTTATTTCATGCTCTACTTTGAATGAAACTTTATGTTTGAGGTTGTATGTATCAATCAATCTATGAAATAAGAAAATCACACATTTGATATAGCAGTACATTATAATAATGTCTGATTTGTATTATATACATACATATACGTATGTGTATATATATATATATATATGTATGTATTTATATATATATATATATACATATATATATATATTTACATGCATATATATATATATATATATATATATATATATATATATATACATATATATATGTGTGTGTGTGTGTGTGTGTGAAAATTATTGGTCGATATGGAAACATGGATGTTTTGAAAATGGATTGTATTTATCTCTGGTACACGATTCAAGAGATTGTTTTTACTTGTTGCCAAACGCCAAATGGGAAGAATAACAAAACTTTGCCAATAAAAAAACGTTTGGGAAAGAATTGAGAGCTGTTGCAAGGTTATTTTTATTGTGGCAGGAAATGAGAATATGCCTTTGTGCTGAAATTCAAACAATTTATAAATGGGAAGTGGAAATCAAAATGGCTCTATGTGCTTATGTAGTTGAATCTGGTAACTGTATAGACAAAATATGAGTATGCGTATGAATGTAGTCTGTGTAAGTGTGCAATATTGTCAGTTGTTTTTGAGGGGAAAAGTGTCTTTACATTCGTATCTGCTGTGTGGATAAGTCCTTTGACGAAGCAATATTTCATAAAAGAGTCGGTACAATAATTTCTTTTTGTAATCAATTTAAATTTTAATGTATTATCTCCATATTTGACTTTGGTACCAACTAGTTTGAGAGGATGACGCGCCTGCTTAGATATTTTGCTCTTTGAATATATATTTGGGTGTTCCAAGATTTTGGAAGAATGTAGGTTGCGTTATTCCTATTACATTCGCACACACTTAGTGAAATGGCGACGCCAAATTCCCAAGGAACACATTAATGGTGTAATCTCTGAGAGCAGAGAAAAGATTTATGTGAACATGGATAATGCTCTCCATCTAACATTGATTCTTATCTTCCATTAACGCTAACAGGTGAGAGGGTGGAAACAAGACACACCTATTTTTTAATCTATTCTCTCAACACGCCCGATATATGTGCCCTTGAAGAAAATAACACTACATGCATACAGGATTTTAGTTTATCTTTAAAATGTGTTAAAAAATGCACATATATATATATATATATATATATATATATATATATATATATATATATGTATATATATATATATATATATATATATTGTGCATATAGATACATATATATATATATATATATATATATATATATATGTATATATATATATGCCTTTGTTTTTTACTCAATAAAATATGTCCCTAAATCTCAATATATTTTGATATCCATCATACAAAAGATGGTACGAATCCAAAGATAAAAATTAGATTTGAAGATTGTGTTGCAACTAACATACGAGTGAGAACAGGCTACCATGAAGATAAACATTCAAAATCCTGATGAGAACAAACTCAACATGTCTCAAATTACCCCATAAACAATAAATCAGTTGGATCAAATTTACGCTCTTGTAACATAGGTTGCAAATGTTTTTAACTCCTTCCTTAGTTGAACTAAGGATACGTTTTTGAGCAACAAAAGCTGCCCTAGGCTTGATTAGCCTGATTAATACCAATTTGATGTATGCTGATACTCTGCCTTTTTTTTACTTTCAGTCAGCGTTCTAGGTCTATTATTCAGATTAGTATCACTTTTCCCCGTCTGATATGCTGACGAGAAAAGTAATGAGAAGGAGTTCAATTGTCCCAAAAAACTCTTTGAAAACATTTCTTTTAAAAATTCCCTTTATATTCTTCTTCCAGCCTTCCTACTTTTGTATCACATTCAGTAATCTTCAGGCACTTTTAAACAAATTTTGTGTCTAGTCTGTTGGGGTATGGTCGACTGAAACGAATTGTTCAAATTTTGGCTGGAATCTGTCCCTGACCCATGCTGCTCACTTAAAGATCTTGACGTTGCGTTAGAAGAGCCACAAAAAAGATTTTTTGAAAATAGTCAAAAAAAAAAAAATAACAATGCTTCCTCTAAGACATTATCTGAACAAATTTTTATCATCATCATTATCATTGTTCGTTCAAGATCTGTTGTTCAATATTAGCCCACCCCATGGTTCCCATGTCTTTTTTTTTTTTGCTTTTGACCATCAAAGTGCCGGAATATCAGAGAAAAACTTAGCATTATCATTACAAACATGGATTCTTCGAGACCAAGGGCTACTTTTTTGTGTGATTGCATTATGATCACGCAATCTTATCCAAATTTTCTTCACGATCTCCAATGATACGTGTTGTGCGTCATGATGCCAAGACGTTGTCCGATAGTCTTGTAACATGGACTGCCCATTGCCAATTAATATCACTTTTGGCCTTTATGATGCCTCTAAAACCATTTCTTGATATATATTGTATTGTGTGTGTCATTTCTATGCGACATGTGCTACGGTTTCCGTGAGTTTAGGAGCAAGTGGACGAATTCAAAGTTTCTTATTAGGAAGGACCTCATTTCTCATTTATATCAAGATTGTTGATCATTATTAAAATATAATTTAAGGTTCACATTTAAGACAGAAGAAGTTTAAATATTCCACTTTTTCAGGTTTATTACCCTTCATTTAATTTTCTCATTCATAGAGGTTTTCCCCAGGGACATTCTTCATTAATGTAATTGGATCATGTCGGAAAGTTGCCGATAGATTTTCTGGATTAATTTACAGAATGTGGACACTGTATTTTCTCATTTCGGTGTATATGAGTCTTTGCATAAAGTTTCATTAATATAAATTTTATTCATTTTCTGGTAATATCTATCTTGTGAGGACACAAAGTGACAGAATGCCACGGAACCGAACAATAAAAATAAGAATACAATTATTCTAACGTTGGTATCGTACACGGATTCTATTTGTATGAACAATAATTTCTAAATCGTTTGTCAATATTCATCGGGGAATAGAAAAATAGAACTCACCTTTCCATCATTTGGTTTGCATATTTTCAAGTTAAATAATTATCATGATCATGATATTGATTTTAATATATTGATGAGGAAGAGAAGAATTGTTCAACCTACTCACATACATATAAACATGCACACACACGCACACGCACGCACACACACACACACACACACACACACATATTCATTAACAAAAGCGACAATACATTAATAAAAAAAACTTTATCTGCAAGATTACTAGCATATATTCATATGATATAAGCATTTCAAAATATCGATATAATGTTCTATTGGATTTCAGATGATACTTATTGGGAAACATTATGAGTTTTTGTGTGTGTGTGTATGTCCATTAATGGATTCACCACACAACTGAATTTATTTTTCTTTCATTTCAGCTTCTCGGGGCAAATTATTCGATGTATTCAGATCTCTGTTTAAGACTTTATTGGGAAATGTCTTCATTTTCTTGATTTATTTATATTTTCATTTCCTTTTTCCTTGTTTACTGGCTGATGTAACGGTTAATCACTTCCTATTTGTCGGTTTATTTCATCTATCTCCTGTAGGTTATGTGTTCGGTGTCCTATTCATCTCTTTCCCAGTGAAGATTGGCCAACTATTATGAAGTAAATGTTTAAACAACTTGAATCAATGTAAAAATGCCAACGTTTGAGTTTGATTTTGTTATTTGGTTCCATAGTATTCAGTCTGTTTACAGAAGACATATATCAACAAACAAGACTAAAATGATTAGAAATGAGAGTTTATGCACAGACACACGCGCTAATACATAGTGATGAATACAGAGATAATTTATCTATTTAGATGTATTTTCATAATGTCTACTATATGCTTGCAAAGGCCATTCTTCTTCTTCTTCTTCTTCTTCTTCCTCTTATTATTATTACGATTATTATTATTAGTAGTAGTAGTAGTAGGAGGAGGAGGAGGAGGAAGAGGAGGAGGAGGAAGAAGAGGGTATATCCTCTCCACTATTAGAACAATTAAATCATTGAATTATCTTCCAATAATTATCTTGGATATAGAGAATCAAACTCACAAAAAATGAAAAGGAAATCGAACATAAAAAGAAGTATGGCTGAGTGGGAATTAACTTTCCAATTCACTGGTGGATAAAACTATCTCCTGTATCTCCTAAAACTGAAACCTTCACAACCGATAGATCAACATTATACTGATAAAAAAGTATCTTGAACATTCTAGACTCAGCGAGCATAATTGATAACAACCGGCCACAAACTCATTTCCCAAATAAGAAATAATAAGAAAGCCAAAGAGACAAATTGATAGATCGACAAAAAAAAAGCAACAAAAAAAAATACAAATAGAATAAAGTAGAATTCACTACTTAGAAAATAAACACTCCAATCAACGCCCAAAAGGGATCTGAATAAATCGATTGAATGACCCCAAACGGGTAGAAACATGGAAGTGTTTAGGAAGCATGAAGTCCAACTCCTACTAAATGAAGAGCACTCCATGAAATAAACCCAACACACATATTGAAATACTATTCGTATTTTGGTATATATATATATATATATATATATATATATATATATATATATATATATATATATATATATATATATATATATATATATATGCATGTGTGTGTATGTGCGTGCGTGCGTGCGTGCGTGCGAGTGCATGGAAATTGATATTTATTTCTCTGAATCTATTCATGTTAAACTATTACAGTCTGTTAATCGCTATTACGTAGGTAGACACAAGGATATTAATCAGATTAAATCCGCATTCAAAATGAACACTCCCCATAATTTGTGTCTGCAAATAGTAATAAGGATGATGTAAGTATCATTTGCCGATGAAAAATATCAATGCATTATTTGGTTCGTATTTCATGAGTTACGTAATTAGTTTGACACCTGCATTTCTAGGATTATATTTTGATGAGGTGTTTCGAGGTATGATGACAGATGGAACGATAGGTTGTGTAAAATTCATGCGCGTTTGGATTCAATTGAATGAAAATAAAGTTCGTAAGAGACACTTATCTCTGGGGACATCTTCAAAAACAAAACAATAATAAGAATGGGAAGAAACAATCATACATTCAGGTTTTTTCCAATATCCCCTCTGTGTTGATATTTGGGCATAAATTTAAACAGAAAATACAAGTGTGCACACCCGAACACAGACACAGACACAGACACACACCTTCAGACACACATTGAACAAAAAGCAAAGATCCTTTGTGCAATTAGATAAGACTTTGCAGGATGAAACATCAAGGAAAAATCAACAACGATTCCACAACCTGCATTGGAATGAGCGCAGAGTTTCAGTGCCAAACTGCTACCCCTTTGAAATGTCGAGAGGGAAAGACAAAGGGAGAGAGAAAAAGAGACTGAGTTATATTCAGCGATTATTACTCAGGGCCACTAGACTTTACCAGACGATGGGGGAAAGACGAGGGAAAATATATCAATGTCGTGCCATCTCGTTCCTAAGCTTACGAGGGGTGCGAGTGGAGAAATCTCTAACTCACAATAAGTTATTCTGAAAATTAGCCTGAGGAAAAGCTACTTTTCAATTGGTTAAGCACCGTCATGTGATATACTTTTTCAGCCCTTATCCATATCCTTACTTTCTCACTATACGGAATAGGACCCTGATAACAGACATCATCTGGGTCAAGTGTTTAGGTCTCAGCTGGGATTTGAACGAGGAAATCTTTATTTCTGCCCATATTTGGTAAACCCTGCACTAAATATAAGGGACGTCATGTAATCTTTCCAAAAATATGAATTTAAATCATTGAAAAATCGACCATAAGACTATGAGAAAAATGTATTGAAGTTTATGAGTATATGTTTTAACTCTGCTCGCCATACTTTTGTAGTAGGCGTTCCATTGGACTATTTTTTTATCAATACCAAAGAGTCTTTTCCATATTTCACCCAGAGTTGCCAATTTGGATTGTTTTTGTCCTTTTATTTTTGAATCCGTGACACTATTGTGGGCAATATTATGTTGTAATCATCTTTTAAAATCTGCTGTTGACAATTGTGATGTTTTTTGTTCTTTGAATTCAAGGATGTTCCTAGGAGATGAAAAATTGAAAAATCACAACTAAATTGACAACCCTTATTAGAACCTATCATAAAAGCCAGGTTATTAGAAAATGTCTTCAGAATTATCAACATAGTTTTCTCCAGTTTTCAAGTCTGGCTGACTATCTCACTAGCTGGCTAATAGTATATGACTGGACTGGCTGCACCTTTGGAACGAAAGAGCTGAAAGTTTGAACATTCACTCTTAATGTCTAGAAAGAAACTTGACAGATAACTTTTTAGTGAAATGCTCAATATGAAAAATATAAGTTTATTTTAAATTGGTCCCTTAGTTTACGATCGGCGGCATGCACACCTGATTCCAGTGATCACTATCCAACAAGAGACGATTGAAATGATTCAATTATTGATCATCCTTTTTTCCAAATTTTTAATTGATCCCTCCCAATTGGGCATTTTGCCAAAAACCGTTGGTCACAGTACAATTACTATGGAGTGTCTAACCAGATTTGTACAAATAATGTTTTTATGAACACTCTTGGGACAATTCGATTTACAAACATGGTATAAATGGCTTGCTAGAAATCTCTGTGACCAACATTTTTTGGCAGCTCGCCAGGTTTTGAATGTCAATTTGAAAAATTAGAAAATTTGGCGATAAATGGATAATATATTTCTCCTGCCATTTTTTCGGCATTGATCACTAAAAATATCCGAATTTTCAAAACGCAAGCATAAACACTACCGGACACAAAATACAAAATCAAATCAGTATAGTTTTTCTCTGAATTTTTGAGATGAGGTATCATTATTAATATAATTTCTATTATCATTCGGACTATCCTCATCTTGGTTGTTTTTCATACAACGTTTCGACCGTTGTACTCTACGGCCTTCATCCACATGGACTCATAGCATAGTGGTTAGAGAATCAGAAAGAATCATTGCAAGTAATCTACTGGTTCTAGGTTCAATCCAAGTGAGAGACAATAATAATTCGAAAATACTACTACTGCTAAGGAGTACGGTCTATATACCCCCGTCAATTAAATAAAAGGTTCGGTTCGTTACTTCCCCGACACCTACCGGATGATACCTGAAGAAGGCCATAGAATTAAACAGCCGAAACATAGTATGAGAAACAACCAAGATGAGGATAGTCCGAATAATAATAGAAACAAATCAGTATAAATTTTGTTTTACGATTTCTAATTGTTATCATGGATTCCAGGTATGAAGTTCATATACTTTGGGTAACAATAAGAGCGACTGTCATAAAAAACGGCAAAAATCAACCCGACCACATTGGTTCATTTGACCAGAACTGACGAGGACTGACCAACCGAAGTTACTGATCCCACTTACTGGATCTGCCTGATAATGTTACCACTGATACGATGGCCCTAAATTATTTTTTATCGATTGCTATGATCATACTATCCCAAAAGTATGGGAACAGTCATGAATTGTACGTCAGTTACAATTGTATTTAAATTCATCTACAAAAAAAAAGTTAAAGATGTCTCAACATCACTGATCGATGACTGAACCATAAAACTTGTACAGAAGATATATAAACGTATGTCACAGTTAAACAGTAAGTAGTTGTTCAAGTTAAATAATGATTTCCAATGAATAGCGCTGAGGCAAAGAAGCAATTCGGAAGATTACATTTGAATAACTAAATTTATTTCCATAGACAGCGATGAAAGAAAAAGATTGCATATGAAATAAGCAATGGCTAATCTGCATTACCTGAAATAATAGACATTTCAAACTACTGCGTTTTGTGTTTATGAGCGCTATTTTCCAAAATATGACCGGACTTGCAATAGGAGTAAAAACAATGACAATAATCAAGAAGCAAGAAAAAGGTGATAGAAATACTTTTAAAATGGAGATCGTCCGGAAAAAATTACATTGTTCAATGCTCGATCTTTCTTTATTGATAAATGATAATCACATTAGCCTAATGACCCAAACCTAGTATTTGTCATAAAAGACTGTGAGAGTCCGTTGGACACCAATATAACACATTGTTTAACTTAAAATCAACAACTTTTGCCTAAGGGGTCAGCGATTGAGTTGGCCATTCTCATGTCAATGTAATTGGATGCTGCCACAGAAACAAGTCACCAGGAGGTACTCATAGGAAGTAAGCAGGGGTTGTTAAAGTAGTCAATACTGATGCAGATCAATAGGACTCTCCAAGGGCTCGATAGATGCCAGGGGGATGAATAAGGGCTCAATAAACACCGAGATGGGTCTGTTGAATTATGCAGTTTAAAATCTGACATTCGAATGAGAAATAAATTACAGTCATATCCAACTTGCTGGTGCACATTTCTGATTTAAATATGATTTCTTTTCATCCTTAACAGCCCCGAAACCAGAGAAAACAAGTTCCAACGATCTTGTCAGATTTAGGGGATTCTTATATTCACGGAACACAATGTATCAGCACTCGGCACAGACCACAAAGTAATTGTAAAGATAAAATTTTGCGCAAAGCCGATTGCTTTTCGAGGTTTTATCAGTTTCTATGACGTTTCAGACTCCTGTTTTTTTCTCTAATATACTATGCTGTTCATTATTTCTACTTGTAAGGTTGGGCATGAATCTATTTTACAGAACATTAAAAATTGTTTTTCCGTCTTGGTAAAGGCTTCCACTATCAGAGTTGACTCAAAGCAAAAAGACAAAAAACAATCTATAAAATTCAATGGTGTTTTCAATATATTTTGAGTGGAAGAAAAATGATATCTCCTATCAGATCGAACGCTATCGTAATTAAGGTCCATTAAAACCAATTAAATTGAAGCAATTACAGCTGGCAATATTTAAGAAAGAAGAGAGATTGCTACAATTTCTTGTCTATTATCTGTGTGTATTTCAAATTTGAGATAATTGAAGAAAAAAAGTATTTTTGAAAAATCAACAATGTTTGTGACTATCAATTTTGATATTTTGGCCAATTGATATTACGGATGTATGTAAGTGCGTGGTGATGCTGCTGACAGTACGAACAGTGGAGCTTAGATGAAAGTCAGATTGAAATCTGCATTAACTCCAGACAAGGTCCCTTAGCAAAGGCATGAATCCATATCTTCCTTTTCCAGCTCCTGGTGGGATAGCCCAGGGGGGAAGTGAATGAGGCCACTCCGGATACGTATTGCTTCTTAGTCAATTTCAGATATCGCAAACATCCATGATTGAAGAGTTATTGAGACAAAAACTTGTGATATGTGGAGCTTGTGCATAGACGAATGAAGATGTAACCAGCATAATGGAAATATATTGATTATTTTACGTTCAAGATTTTACGAATCCAATTCTAAAATTGAGAGTTTAGTAGCCTTTCATTTTTATCAAAACAAAAAGACCCTAAAAAACTGTCAAAGTTAGTCTGTTCATTTTCATCTCCATCTCTGTCAGCCTGTCCCTGTATATAAATACGAAACACCCAGACAATGAAGAAGAGATTGAAATACCCAGCTACCTGAAATATTTTCCCGATTCTTTTTCCCAGTTGGGCAACAAAAAATACGAAAACGTATTTTTTGTCAGAATTCGAAAAGGAAGAATTCCGATTGATAACCGCCATTGTGTCTTTTTCTGATCTTCGTCTCGTCCAAGTAGGAAAATTGAGTTCAAAATGTAATTTTCTTTTTAGACGAGGAATTCTTTTTATTGTGATCTTTATTTTTTTTGAAGGCAGAGAGACAATAATTGATGGAGGGAAATGTTTGGAATTGATCAACAACAATGGACAGTGAAATCGAACAATAAATCCTTTCGGAAATGCCTGGATCCATCTTGAAAAAGCATCATAAAATTAGAGTCAATTGTTGAAAATAAACTCAAAAACATCAGAAAAAGGAGGAAAATATTTCTTCGGAAGCAGGTTTAAAGTGGCTTGATATTCTTCTTCAAAGAAAATTGATAGAATTTAAGGCAATTTCAATCAATATTTCCAACAATTTTTTTTTTGGAAATGCATGAAAAGAGCTCAAACCACCGGTAAATATCCTTTCTGCCCGGTAAGACGGTGTACGTAAGAGGAGTTCACTAAAACATAAAAGAAAGTTGATTAGCAATGACCATAACTGGTCCAAAACCCGTGCGAAGAGGAGTGTTAAGGAATAGACTTAGTAACTTCAACCCATAAAAACTATTGGTCAACAAAAGTGCAGCAGGCAAGTTGAAATCCTGTGCTTTGCAACAAGAATAAACACAAAATAACAACACTCTTTGGAAGGGAACATCAACCTCTTTTTATACTGATCAGTTTTTCTTGCGGTGTTAGTCAATTTAGATGACCTCAAAGAAGTTGTTCTGTTATCTGGTTTGTGTGCACTTCATAGCACATATCCAAATGAATAACCAAAGGGGGCTGTATTGTACAGGAGTAACCACGTACTGGTGTAACTTACAAAGAGTAGAAAACATGTCTGTAACAATCACTGTTCAATCGTAAGAACTAATCTCAGAAATCCAAACAGGACCCCAGCAACTGAGATATCGAGGTAATGACAGCGAGGATATTCATTGAATGATAGCAACAACACTTCACCTAAGAAATTCAGACAGAAATCTTGAGTGCACAGCGGGTGAAGCATATTGATACAGGTAGCTTTGAGGAGGGAATTGACCTGAATGAACCAATGTATAATAGTAACACGTCCTTAACTCATGTTTTCAAGCAAAGTCCGTGAATGTCTTTGTTTCTAATAAAGTTCCATGGATGGATTTATTAAAGAGGATAGTATCAGCAAGTATTTCTGTATTTTATAATGAAGGAAGGCAATCTGAACTGACGATAACCTTTCGTTCCTTTTTAACGATCTCCAATGCATTCCTTAAAATGTTCACTGAAGTCAAAACGGCAAAGAGAATAAAATATTACTACGGAATCCATCCCTGGCCAATCATCCTGAAATGCAATCAATAAGAATATGCTCTGGCTGCAACATTTGCATTTTAATTCAACCGTTCTTGTCCCGAGTACTGAGCATGCTATCATAACATCCATCCAGTCGCATTGAATTGGAAATTCAGTTCCCGTTTTCTTCCCATCCGACTCAACTATACAACAGGACCATTGGCCTCATTTAGCATTAACCCTTCTATTATCCCCCAAACCATAAACGAATAATATCATCCATTTCTTCTCTTTCTTCACTTTTTCCTGTTTCCTGCTTCCTTTCTAACCCCCTCCCCAATTTTCTTCTTTTTTATCTCCTTTATCTCCTTCCTTCTTTCTGCATTTCTTTCTTTCATTCTCTCGATCCTTATATTTCTTTCATTCTTTTTTTCTCATCTTCCCCTCCATTCTTTAGTTTCTTTCTATTTGCACAGACATGTTATCATCTTTATTTGAAGACACTTTCCCACCATTAACCTATTTCACACCCCATCAACTCATTCTTTTACCTCAGGAAGTAATTCCAATGTATGGGAACATTTTATGTAAATACTGTTATTGACATCGGTGCAGACTCTTTGTCCAACTCTGAATCAAGCACCCTGATTGGCTATTTGATTACGATTTTCCTGTTTGTGCTATGATTTGTTTGGATGTTTTTGTTTGTGATTTTATTGCTTTTTTTAAAATTTCTTATCATTGTGTTTTTCAGTGTAAATGGTTATTTGTGTTGATATATCGAAAAACGTGATCTGAAAAAAAAATACAATTCTGTGATTGTTCCAGGATGAGGCAGAAAGATGCCGTGGATGATCCAGTAGTAGAGGGTAATGATAGAAAAAGAGAAACGCGATAACAAATAAAGAGTAAATTTGGCACCAGACATAATGAAGGGTGCGAGCGAAAGAATATAAAATGGTGGATGCAAGAATGAGATAAAAGGTGAAAGGTTTACAGTGGAAGGGAAAAATACCAAAATAGATAAGGAAAAGTAAAGAATATGTACATAAAAAAAGCAGTTAAGAAAAAAAGAGGGTGTGGAGAAAGGGAGTCTTGGAAGGAAGAGAGAGGTAAAAGAGGAAGAAGACAACTATGTGAACCGAGGAGATGAGAAATAGAAGAAGACGAGAGAATATCAGGATGAAGCTTAGCAAAATATATATAGACTGAAAGTACGTAAACTGAAATATATCTACCACTTTTTATACTGTTTTTTTTTTTAGTTTCAACAGCTATCTTCTTCAAAAAAGTATATGTGCATATGCGTCTATTTGTCTGACTCTCTATATGTACCTACCTACCTATCTTTGTTAAATCAAAGAATTACGTACGCCAAATCAGAGAATGGAGAACATTATCAGATAAACCGACAACAATATCCGGTAACACGAATTTGAAAGGATATATATATATATATATATATATATATATATATATATATATATATATATATATATATATATATATATATATATATATATATATATTGTGTTCTTTAAAAGAATGAAGAAAAAAAAATTGTCCCAATTAGAAAAATGGGGCTGGTAAAAATTAAAAAAAATCAAAAAATCACCAATCTTCTTAGCCGGGGACAGCTACCAACTGAATTTGGTGCTTAAGGGCCCTTTTAAGAACACAAATCATTTCGAATTGACAAAGGAAATTATCATGAACGACTTCCCCTATCCCTGACTGAGCCAGTACCTATGTGAAACGGATAAAATACATGAATGTCTAAGATGTAAATTACTCGATGCTTTTTCAACATTTTTGCAATATCTTGCCGTTGAGTCTATCATAATTTATACCGAATCATGTCAGACTGAACAATGCAATTGTCATTGACTTTTATTCTCCACAAGGACCGAGACTGTAGTGTTGTTGAATCGATTGTTAACTATGTTAAAAATGTGTACTCTATGAAGTGGACCTATGCTCGTTAAAATGTCTCAGGATTTAAACGTTTACTTCGTTTTTCACATGAAAAAAAAAAGAACCGGGTGGTGAATCTGAAAATACATTTTAGATTTGTCAGCATGTCCAGAACCGATGACTGTCACTGACTGACGGACAGAAATACTGACATACTCAAACCATCTATAGTTCCCTCCCTCCTGTATATAACTACAGAGAAGGGGTAAAACTCCAGCTATTTTAACAGGTCATCTTGACAGGTTGTATCGACCTATTGGTCTCATTAAACCAGCTTCCTTGAGGGCAATCGATGAAATCAAACTAGTGGATCTATTTTCCAACTTTATGGTCTTTTTCCTGATAAACTTTGCTGAATAAGGAAAGGCGGTTTTATATACCATCATATTAAGTCAATGGCAATATTGGTTAATTCACACAGAAAGAATTATGGATATATTTTGAATACTACGAATTGATTTTTACAAAGTTCAAAACATGTGTAGGAGATACTTTCATCAGGAAAATTGATACCATTAAGCGGAAGTGTCCATTGTTAGGGAGCAAGGAGCTAACGGAAAAAATACAAACTGTTTATTAAATATATAACCTGATAATAAAATGAATAAGAATAAATATTGTCAATGACAAAAAATATTAGTAGAATAAGTTAGAACTAGGTGAGCAATGAATGATATTATCAATAATAATGATAATAATAAAAATAATAAAAATAATAATAATGATGATGATGATGATGATGATGATGATGATAACGATGATAATGATAATAATAATAATAATAATCAGAAGAAGAAGAAGAAGAAGAAGAAGAAGAAGAAGAAGAAGAAGAAGAAGAAGAAAATGAATAATTCCATGTATGAGAAGGGAATGATACAGTTAACCGATGGTGAAGATAATCTCAATAGATGAACATCATAAAATACCAATCTTCTCTGAGGGGGGGGGGGCAGCAGCTGACATACCTCAGTGCCCTAGCATTTTTCCAATCAGGAAGGTACGACAACTCATAAAATGATTAGGTGCATTGTCATGGACGAAGTTTGTTTTCACTGACTAAGCTTGAAGAAATGGGGAACCAATGAATATCAATGTTTATTTAAGAAGATATTTCCCTTTTCTAGGTAATTACATCTACATTGCTTCAAAGCTTTTACAAAAGTCTCTGATCTAAATAAGAAGAAAGTGATGAGTAACAAAGATAATGATAATTTGAAAAAGTTGAGGACGACTGAAGGTTTACAATCATCCTACCAAAGGCAATACTACGATAATCTAATGAGAACAAAAGTCACCAATTGTCTTTGACCGGCCTTCTTGTCGATTGGCCGGAGTGGATTTATGATCAGAAGGATACAATTAATATATATATAGATGTATAAGATTAGTCTAGGAAGTATAAGACCATTTTATATCAACGGAAATCATAGCTTTTCGAAAACAGTTGATCAAAAATAATACTTATTAAATATTTTGAGTTGATTGTTTCTGATAGTCATCAGCAATGGATGTCATTTTCGAAGCTACAAGAAAACAGCAGTATTTTAACAGATGTAGGTATATGGCTGTATCTGTGACGCCAATCACCATAAAGCCAAAACTACCAACACGTCATGGACCGACGTTGCAGGGCAAGACTTTTCTCTATTTGCCTGATACTCACAACAGAAGACCTTGGGAAATGATTATCCTTGGGTTGGAAGAAGCAATACTCAATTAATATCTCATCACACACAAATGCAATTACTTGATTAACATTATTCTTCGTGTTTCATCCTGATTTTCCGTTAGCACGAGTGAAAGCTGATCTCAATTAACAACTTTTAGCTGATCTCTCACAATTCTTTAGTTTAATCAATCTCATTCAATTCTGACACGATGAATATATTCAGTGACAATTTATCGGTCAGCCTGAAGAGTAAGATGGCTTACAATTGCAATGTTTCGGCCCTGAAACTCAGACCATTGAAGGACCTACCCACTCATCAAGTCAACGACCGGGGTATTTAATGATTCATTTACATCGGTTTTTCATCCAGTTGGAATATTGATACTTGGTTACAGATGATACATCCTTTATTTGAAACTTTCCACTATTGATTTTGCTGAAAGTATGTTCATTATTCAGATGAAAGCGAATGGCTTTTTGCGTGTTGTACATTTAAGTTTAAAACAGTCGACTGAATGACCGATTTTAGATCTCAATTAATATGAGTGTTCAGTGTTCACTCCTTTCAGCTCAGTGATTCGAGGAAGACAAAATTGACAGAATTTGTGATCGGTGTAGAGGACTATTGAGATATTTGACACACCATTCATTCTAATTGTATACTTATTTATTTACGAATACTTATTGACATGGTCAGTGCCTGAATGAATAATTCACAGTGTCTGATTTATTATCTGGTGAGCACTAGAATGAATCGATCAATTTATATCAACTTTTTTTCGAATCATACACCTCTGACACGAATACATATTTTCCAGCAATGATATTTCGTTTCTAGTGAATGCTCATTGTTTTGATAGCGAGCACAAATCAGCAAAAAAAAAAAATTATCCTCGGGGTCATCGATGCCATTAGACTTTGCTGGAAAAAAAACTAACCCCCGCCCCCGAAAATAGAGATGAATGAATATTCTATCCTGAAATCTATTCTATGATGACACAGTAAGGCATAAATTGAACATGTATGGTATGGTTCATTGAAATATGTACGTACAATAGGCCATATTTAGTCAAAACTAATCGTAGTAAACTTTAATGAATTAAATAAAGAGTATGCTGTATGTTAACGTATGAAATGAATGAATTAGGTATACAAACAGTCTAATGGTGAGTTGATATGATCCTCCGGTCGTTTTGAAAGGCATGCAGTAAGGGACTAAGCGATTGGTTAATTACATGGAATACTGTTTGACAAGTAATAGTCAATACCCTTTCAATACAAAAGATGGAGTGACGTTGGCCACTTGTCTGAATTTGCTTCCAAACCTTAATTATGCATTACCTTATCAATGAGTATTACTTACTTTGTACATGTAAAGATATATGAGTTTTAGAATTGTCTGTTACCCTTTCATTTTTCTCTTCCTCTCTCTCCCTTCCTTCCTCTCTCTCTCTTTCCATATATATATATATATATATATATATATATATATATATATATATATATATATATATATATATATATATATATATATATATATAATGATATTCCAGATATTAAATTAGATGGATGCTACACAACTTTGTGACCCATTAGATCAACATTTCAGATAAAAAATAATGCAATTCGGTGTGACTGGACGGAACTAGGATTTCTTCTACGCATTGGCAAATAAATGAACCAAACTGCATACAATTCCAACAAAAGAACTGAAAAGTCATTTTCCTTCATCAACACATGGAACTGAGTGAGAGAGTCAGGAAAGACAAACAGGTCATTATTAACTATCTCCATCCCCTGGCCTTTGATAATGGGGAACCTGGCCACTGATCTTTGAATCTTGTCAATGAGAATTATAAGACATTTATACCAACCGTTTATTTATCGATTATCTCAGTCAATGGTTGGTTGAATTACTTTTACTAATTGCATTGGTGGTTTCTGCAAGGTGATTACCGAACTAGGAGGCATTCAGCATCTTAATTAACATGTTTGCTGATTTATCTGTTAAACATCATACAGTATTAAATCTTTAAATGTCATTCTCTTCAAGATTCGAACCATTTTCAATCCACACACAACAACATAGGTATAATATGCATAAATCTCTGTCTCATAAATGGTTGAAACTTACTCTTTTGTCAACTAAGCTATCTGTTGCATATAGAGGATTTTTTCTTTCAGCTTCATTGGCAAATCAAAAGGGAAGAGAAAGAGAATATTCTACTGGGTATTTGCTGAACTATACTTTTTCTCTAGCCGAATGAAAAATACGCTAGACTGATTAAAAAAAGAATGGCAAGCAACACTTATATATATATATATATATATATATATATATATATATATATATATATATATATATGTATATATATATATGTATATATATATATATATATATGTGTGTGTGTGTGTGTATGTGTGTGTGTGTATGTGTATGTATGTATGTGTGTGTGTGTTTATGTATGTGTGTGTGTCTCTGTGTCCGTCTTTAAGTTAGAAGACTACAAGGCATAAATATTCTATGATTATAATATACATTCTATTTGTAGTAACACTTAGAGAAGAGGAGACGGTGCTGATTGAAGCAAGCTCTCTTTTGTATTTTGAATAATACTCCCTCTCAGATTTAACTTTGTATAAAGTGACTCACCTGGTCAATTAGTTTGGAGACTTTGCTGGAAAAAAAGCTAAAATAAAAAAACAAACCCCAAAAACCCCGAAAATAGAGATGGATGAATATTCTATCCTGAAATCTATTCTATGATGACGCAGTAAGGCATAAATTGAACATGTATGGTATGGTTCATTGAAATATGTACGTACAATAGGCCATATTTAGTCAAAACTAATCGTAGTAAACTTTAATGAATCATATAAGGTGTATGCTGTATGTTAACGTTCGAAATGAATTAGACAAAAACAAAAAAAGGTAGCAGTGTATGAAACTTTTATATCACCATATTGAAATAGGTACACAACACCAATGTTTCTTTTCATACGATGAAAATGTGGAGATTACAAAGAAAAATTGTCAAGAAACAAATGTTAATTCTATATAGACTCAGGCCAAGGTTTGAGTCTCAATTTACACTTATGCTTCCTCGTGTGTTAAGATTGTGAGCATTAGTTAAAACAAACTCATCTTTCAATAACCAGTTGTCCTTAAAAGAAGGGTATACAACTGATGCATCTTCTTGTTAGTCACCGATGGAACCGAAGCATTGAAATAAAATAAAAGATTGACAATCAAACTGAGAATCATATAACACGCACTAGAGAATCATGTACAACATCACTTGGATATATCACTAGAAGTCATGGAATATTGCAACAGAACGAGGAATCTTCTAAAAAAAAACTCCATTTCTGGACGCTATTTCATTTTATGTAGAACACAAAGTGTTTGATTTTCAATCATTTATATTTTGGTTAACCTAACGTATCTGCAGGTTTTGAAAGAAGATTGTCATGACATTTGACTAATTTAAAAAAAGAGACAGTAATCATATTTAATGATAAAAGTGATCGAATTGTTTCATGGAAGAAATCTTTAATTTCCAGCTGTATAATAAAAAACTATATTGTTCGTCTTTGTATGAATCTGTGTCGTGTGGAAAGAGTCAGTCGGAAAGAGTGGCAGGGTGTTTGCAGAAATTATTGGTATATGCATGTGATAGCTTTCATTTGAATTAGTTTGGTTTGGAGAAGATACGTTTGGGAAAAGAAGGCATGACCGAGTGTTTTCATGTCCTGATAAATGATTAGACTTTTATCCGTTGGCTTATGTATTGATGTCTTTGTATGAGTGTGTATGTAAGGAAAGGAGTGCCATAAATTAATAAGACAAATTATTCTACGTGCATTATTTTCTTATAATAAGCAGATTAGGATGACTATATAGTGAGCTTATCACGAGCCTTTCCATAGTAATTATGTAAATATCACGTTGGGACAGGTTACATTTATATTTCTCAGAGCTTTTTTCATTCAAGGATATAGCGTCCTCCTAATATGTTTGGGAAATTTATAACACACAACACACACACACACACACACACATATATATATATATATATATATATATATATATATATATATATATATATATATATATATATCCCCCTTGTGGGGGATTCATGGATCATAGACATGTTTTGTTGCCGACTTGACCGCTTCATATTGCTCTTGAACATCGATTGGTCACTACCGACGCCACCAAGATTTTCACACAAAGCAACAGAGTCAGGTTGAGGAAGAAGGGAAGAAAGTACGTGTATGTATATGCAGGTGTTCCTTTCCTGTTTTATAATTAGACCCTATAAGAATGGATATGTGCCGTGTAGTGAGAATGGGATGAAGAAAAGAGATAGATACTTTAACCAAACTGTGTCGACAGAACGGTTTCTATTTTGTAGGGCTTTTAAAAAGCAGTTTTACGTCATTACGGAATAAACAGTAACGCTGAATTTTACGTAGAAATGACAAGAATAGCATATCTATATGAATGTTTATCAAGCTTAGTTCAATTCGACACAAGGCACCACTATGGAGCATCCAGAGAGCATCGAAATCAGCTGAAGGTAAATATTGAGTCATTTTTAAATAATAAAATACTGAAATGAGAGAATGCTCTGAAATTAATATACAACACTTATCTCATTTGAAAAATACGTTCATTGTATTAATGAGCATAGAAGATGATCCTACTCTATTATAATTATTAGGATGCAAATTGCATCAATTTTTAACGCGATTATTTATCAAGCTGAACTGAGACTGGAACAGAGTGTGGATTGAGAGTGCTGCTGTAATAATAGTCACTCCTCATTCATTACCCCTCTTCATCCTTCGATTTTCCCCATCTCTTTCCTCTCTCTTTTATATGTTATTCAGAAATGGATACATGATCCGACGGAATGTTTTGAAATTGTGTTATATTACATAAAAGCACTTATTTGTAATGATCTTCTGTCATCACACAGCCTACACAAGTTAAGAAAGCTCGGCTGCTACAAGAATCAAATCTGCGACTGCCACGGTAGCCGCTTTAACTTGGCGTTTTTCTTACCATTGACCTAGTCAGCAATGGCCTAAGTTGGTATTTTCACTCCAATTTTTCATTTCGTTTTCTAACTGCTCTGTCCGTTTCTTCCAACGTGACAGTTTTGTATTATGAAATAAATACGTGATCCGGCAGAATGATTATGAATTGTCTCTTTAATGGTTTGTTCTAATAACGTTGTCAAGGCCAAGTAATATATCATCCGTGCAATGACGGGTGGGAATTTGAAATTAGGGTTTCTGTGTGATATAATTTAATATAAATACGCATATAAACATGCCATAATCAATACTATAAGTGTATGAAGGGAATAGGAATTGTAAGTAGGAACTGAAAGTAAACATCGATAAACAATAGATTATTAGGTACACGTATGGTACGATTAATAGAAATTAAATAACCAGCTTATACCCAGTGTCTCTTACCAGACAAAGCCAAAAGCTTCGAGTAATTGTCAAAACAGGGAAGGGAAGCTGACACAAACATTAACAAAGAAACATCCAAACAATAAACAAGAAAAAATGTTTAATCCGATTGGGAAAGAGAAAAAAGAGCTAAAAAAGAATTTGGGGAGTCATACAACAAACATGATAGCCTTTCGACACGAAAAAACAAAAAAATAAATTGTAGTTAATTCCCCCGCCCCCAATGTCAAATTGCCAAATACATAGAACATGGAAATTTCTAAAGCCTTATGTCGTAGTTTTTTTGTTTATGTTCAACCATGTCCATCCTAGACATGGATATTTCAACAACAATTCGGGATTATTTGCAATAGAAATAATCTATAATTTACAGAATTTTGCTCTGCCGTAAGCATTTAGTAGTTATATCCCTTCATAAAAGACAGTAATACAGATATCGATGTATTGTATCATGTGTATTTATGATCAATACAAGGACTATAATGAATCGAGTCCAAATTGCTGGTTACATTTAATCTTCTCTATTTGTCAATTTGAAAGGTTTATAAATAGAGCCCACAGTGAGGATCTAACTCACAGCATTTTCAAATAACCAATGAACACAGAAAGATTGTTACCACACAACAATAAACTCTTCAGGAAAATACCGGCATACTACCCATTTCTCTTCGGCTGGTGACTAAGATGTATACATGTCGGCAGTTGAGTGACGTCAACAATACTTGATTAGAGGAGAACTCACTTTAGTAGGTTAAGTTAAAGCTGTTGTGATTGACAAGATGTGGAGAATGGGAGTTAGAGTTAAAGTAGTCGGATGTTTTTATTATGATTATTTTGGTCGGATTTTCAGATGAATATTTTATACTGGTAGGCTAAGATGGTTTACCGTACTGGCATGCTGGCGTGCATAAAAAAATAAACGTTTCAAAATCCCCTGGAGGATAAATGGAGGCATTATGGATTGATAAAAATCTACGTTATACGCACACACACACACACACATATATATATATTTATATATATATATATATATATATATATATATATATAAGGAAAGTGTAATTAGGAAAGTACGAACGTTTTTTTCGCTGAGGGAAAAAAGTATCGGTCTTGAACGCTATTTCTCAGATATCCACTATTTACGGTTGAACAAAGAAGTGAATCTCCTGCTAGCAAACATATAAATGGAAAACAGACATTCCTGCCGGCCAGGCAGGCTAATTATAGCATTCCATGCTATCGTACATAAAAATATAAACCATTCAAAACTCAAGATTCAGAGACACATTTCCGGTAGATATGGATCGAAGTTTTGTATGTTGGGAAATGCATGAATATATTCTCGGCAGGTATGTTGATTATGAAGGAGATCCGAGATAGGGCTGTGAAAATCGTTAAGAAACCTTGCCATCGTCAGGATCCATTCAAGCAATAGTGAATGGGGTGTCTGATTAGGAATGATTTCGATTGCTTTACTCTCAACATGGCGTCATTTTGAATACAAAGAGGAAAGTAAGTGTAACGCCCTAATCAGGCCCTAATGGTAGGATGGATGAATCAACATTTGGCTAAACTTCTCCCCCATAAGTATTTCATTTTAGCCATATAATCATTTGGAAGCGGTCAAGTTGACCTAAAGTTATCATCGTGCAGTGAATAAGAATATCAATTCTATCACATGACCATGGTTGAATAGTACGCCTGAATACCAGACTAACAATCGACTAGTTTACCGGCGTACTTGTAGGCTTGTCCTTCTTAACTGGTCTTTAAACGTGACTCGTTCTGTTAAGTGTGGGATACGCATGATTCAAATAAAATATTACAAAACAAAGCACTGGAGCTACACTTCGATCTCATTCATAATGCATAGTTTATCTATTTGCTACTGTAAATGTTACACTGGGTCAAGACAACTGACCGAGTTTTGGCTTTGTTCCTACACGCGCACATGCAGGCACGTTCAAATATTTCCTTATTCTTCCAACTGAAGTTTCGAGAACGTTAGTACGACCTTTTTTTCTGGATAAATCTTGAGCAAACTACACTTAAGATTCTAGAATGAATCCCGAACACTGTCATGAGGTCTCAAAAAACAGATACTGCTCTTTGATCTCAGCCTAGAAGCCAAGAAATTTGGTTTGCAAGCATTCTTGTGTACATTAAACGATAACCGTATTAAATACTCCTCAAAGATTCAGTTAGAGAAAATGCGAACGACTCTTCTTATGTCATGTGTCTACCAGAAATGAGCAGAAGGGTGATGACCCAGTGGTTGCTGCAGACAAATTGGTCACATTCCTGTTTTCAGAAAGGTTTGATAATGCAAAGTCTCCAGTCTTCAGGTTGCCTCACAAAGATTCACTCATAGTTGATAATTTATGCGAGCAAATGGATCAGGTGATCACCTACAGTCATCTGTATCTCAGCTGCAATGCTATGCATATCGCAGGCTTTGACATTTTTTTGTTTCCTCAGAGCGACAATGACCTTTACTGAAGTCACGGGAGTCATACAGCCGTCCTGGTAGGGATCAGCTGCCAATGAAGTAGTGGGGTCATAAGTAACAGTTAAGAAAGATGGGAATTGGCTGAAATTTTTCTTCTCAGTCTAATTCGGTGGAGAAGACGTTACCTGTGCTATTTTTTACAAGAAAACATTTTTTTTGCTTTAGGCCCAACCTCGGTGGTGGCAATGGTACATTTGTTGGAAACTTTGATTGCACGGTCCAAACGTTGTTGATACTTTAACGCTTATTTATTATCTTAAATATTATAATCTCATTAATTTCTCTCAGCAACCGGTTGGTAATGTTGCCTATATCTGCTCTTGTAAACATGGCATTTAGTGACAAATGACTTCCAGCAGCGAGAGATAAGAATTTGGTCATCTGTGTCACTTACTACGCCAGTTGTACCAAGTCAAGTGGTGATTCTACACTATGTAGGATTCAAAACATTTACTGGTCCCACCAAAACACTATCAAAGGGCGCCCAGGACTACAACTTCCCGTCTCAGGCCTTGTCGGACAACAATGCCTCTCTCTTTTATTGAACTTGGATCATCAAAACATGCAGAGTCTTTTTCTATGCACAATGTAATACATGGGGATTACTACTAGTAGTAGTATTAGTAGTAAGATTTGGTGTTGTAGTCGTTGTGGTATTAGTAGAGCTTTCTAAACACATACACAGATATATCCATGATGTCGAAAGTCCAAAAATATAAAGTCGTTGAAAAAGAAACCTCACGTCGGTGAAGAGGAAGGAAATGTTTTTGTAAAGTCTTGATTCAATTATAACTACAGAAGCTCTTGAGACGTTGCCTGTAGAAATAAACATGACTTTAAAATTTCAAAGACTAAGAAAGAAGCGACAAGCACCAATTAGAATGAAGACGTACGGATAGAATATTTCATTTGATAACGTGGGCAGCACTTGAGTCTAGCATCTTTCACATATTCATTTATCTGCTACTTACTAATAGTATAACACAGTTACATTTTTAAGAATTCGTAATAACACACACACCCGACCTATAACACATGAAAGAATTTAACATAAACAACAAGTATCTTGTGAAAGTGAACCCCGACACCGGGAAGCAGATAAACTAATTTCCTGATAGGAAACATACCACGGAGAACTGATGATTCAACAACATACTGGTAAAGAAAGTGTCCACAGAATCCCCTGATAATCTATAACTACGAGTTATTTATCTCCACCGTGTTAAAGAAAAAAATTAGTGACGGAAGAAAAACAAAATTGCCTGAAAGAGCAGAAACATAAACGTGGATGAGTACCAAATCTTTTATTTCATTATATATACAAATGTATATGAATGTAGATGAAAATTACAATTGAAAAGTGGAGAGCGAATCTCAAAAAATAGATTATACATTTCGCTTTTTTAAGATTATTCCATGGTCGTATTTCGATGCCTTTATTATCTGGCACAAACCAAACACCCACAGAGACAGGAAACAATACCTCCCACCCCTGCTTCTCACTGACCAATCTCATTTCAAACCAAATGTTGACCTCATTTACATAGATGCGAACACCTCCCAACTCGCTCCTAATGAACAACAAAACACAAAAATATTCATCCCCTATCCATCAGCACCGAACAGGTAAACAGCAGTTTATTTCTATCTGAAAATAAAATGGCTTGCCCCGGTCGAAATGCATCGAAATACGCCCCTGGAATAACAGAAAGTTTCGAGATGTAACGCCTAACTCTTGAGATTTTCTCTCCACCTTCCAATTTTCAGTCACCCCCCACATATATATATATATATATATATATATATATATATATATATATATATATATATATATATATATATATATATATATATATATATATATATATTACAGAGCTGTATCCTATAGGGAAGCTTTATCTTTGGATTGTGTAGTTAAACTCCTTTTTTTTTTGATTCCACATTAATACCTTTTTGATAATTTTCTTTGCCATTTTCCACCACCTCTTCTTGTCTGTTATCTTAAATGTTCTGAATACAATAGGAATTGAATATATATATATATATATATATATATATATATATGTTTTTTTTATATTCATGTCTCTACATATCCATGCATAGTCTGTTCATATCAAGTAATCAAATTCAAGTTCTGCTGACTGAGGGACCCAATTGAAAGTGCCAAGTGACATATTGTTCATAAAGTATTCAAAATGGATGGGTGCTCTTTGCAAATACTTTGTATGGTCTCCCTTTCCGAATAGCTGTCAGTGCATTCTTCAACTTGAATGATCTGTAAATCCTGCCAGGAATATATTATGCAATGACGATCATTCATTCCATTATTTTCTCTGGTATCTTATCAGTATTCAAAAGAATGAGTTCACACAAATCCAAAGATCTAGTTACACGAAACTACAGTAGAAAAATAAACTCCTGGATTTCAACTCCAAAATCCAAATTTATTTTCTACTCAAAATGTTAAATCGTTTTTCAATAACCGAACGCAATAAATGCTATCTTTTTTTATAGATGATTCAAATTTAGAATTTTACCTGCTTTACAGAGTTACCCCGAAAGGTTCAGGTTGAAAAGTGACTGATTTAGTTTTACTCTATTTCCGTTATTATTTTTAAGATGGAATGGTTCCAAACTGGGAAATTTCAATTCATTCGATTGAGCATTCAGCATTGAGAATCTTCCATTAAAACCTGAATGTACAATGAATGGATTTAGAATTCGTCTTTGCAATGAAAAGGACTTAAAAGACTCGCATATGCACGAATAGCTTGATCTTAGAGGAGATTTATTCGGAATGAATCCGGCCAAATTGAATATCACAGTAACTAGTAAGGTCACCAACATGTATTTTTGGCAAAATTTACTTTACTGCGCATGCGTGAACGTATGCAATCGGAAGAGTTTGTGTACTGTGTTACTGTTGCATGCACAATGATTGCAAGACATCGCGTCTTGTTTAGGGTTTTTTCTGGTAAAACAACACACCACCAAGCTACTACATTCCTGGTTCGGTTCATTGTGATTCATTGCTTCTCCAAACTTGATTTTATTTCGTGGACAAGATTAAAGAAACGTGACAGGGCAGTTTATTGCGAGTGTAACCATGACCAGGAATTACATTATAGCAGTTATTGTGTGTGTGCATGCACGTGTGTGCGTGCACGTGTGTGTGTATGTGTGTGTGCGTGTGTGTGTGTGTGTTTTCTACGTTAAACCAGTTTTTTGATCATCATATGCTTACTTTTTGAGTTCTGTTTTCATGTATAATTTAATATGAAAATAAAAGAATGTTTATAAAAAAACATTATTCTAAGGGAAAAAAATCGAGCTCTTAAACAAACAATATCTTTTTTCCTAAACACTGTCCAATACTTTCAGATTATGATAAATATTTGGTTATCCCCGCGAAAAATTCACGGAAATATTCAAACTCATACTAGATGATTTTTTTCAAAAAAAAGATCAGCTGAATTAGTTCCAATAAGAGAGTACATCATTTTAAATGACAGGCAGGAGACTTTTTATCAGGAAAATTATTATTTCAGGTGGACAAGTCGATTATTACAGACAGAGAAACAGAAACCAGATATACTATTGGCCATATATCGTTGGCTTAACAAATAGCAGTGTTTTGCAATGGGTTTTCGGAAATTCAGACGTTACAGATTCCTCCAGTCTGAAAATGCTGAGAAAAGCTATCCTATTGTAATCAGGACGTCTGAACCAAAATGTGTATCAAATTAGATAATGAATTTTAGTTTGTGATACCTTTTTAGAATTGTGTTTATCGGATTTCTAATTAAAACATACACTTGAGTTTGGCAGCACACAAACTTACTTTCACGCAGTTGTAATAAGGACGTTAACTGTAAGTCAACGTTCAGTAAAAGTGGAATTAATTGGACAAAAACCTTTCTATACCTTATTGACATATGTTCTCAGCTGAAAGAACAGTCTTTTGTTGAGGTTCAATGCTTCAGAACGTGCAAAAATGAATGATTTTCATGGTTATAGGATCCAAAGGGAAACTTAAATGGAAATGGGCTGGACGTGTTGCAAGATTGTCAAACAACCGTTGGACATGACAACCCATCACAAAACTGGGGCCGACTAAATATAAGATGAGCCTGGCGAACTACACGAGTTCAGAGAATATTAGTTTCGAGACTCCCACGATAGAGAGGTTTGGCGGATAGGGGGGAAATCTACTTCCAACGACGGACCCTACAAAGGATTCAGTAGTTGCTAAGTGGTATGAGTGTTCTTTATAGATTTCCCTCTCTATCTGCCAGATATAACGAGGTTGAGATTGCACAAAATCTAAAGCACCTAGTTAGGTAAACCAGTGGTGGAAGCAAGACGAACATACTAACCGTACTGGATACGTTTAAGTCTCCAGATATATGTTTCTGTTTTTGGAAAAGTTTACGCAGTACAAACAGAAAATAGTTGCGGCACACTACTTCGTTGTGGCACACGGTCAGTAAATCATTGATGTAGAGGATTTGGGTGGGGTGTATTTGGAGAGAAATTTTTGGCCATGATTAAATGGCATCAAGGGCCACGTACATTCCATCCAATCAATAAAACATTTCTCGTGATGCTACTAACGATATCAATTTCTGTACCAAGTGTTTCTTAAAGAAATGAACTGCATGGGGTTCCAATGCTTACGTTTTAAACAATTGACAACCAACTTATAAACAACTCTTTAAGCCTCCAAGAAACTTCTGATTCTGTCCCCGTTGAGAAGTTCCACTTAGAATCTTAAAATCTCTAGAATTCAATACAATTGTATTTGGCAAATATCCAAAACTAATGTTTTGTTTTTATATGTTAACTCTACAGATATGTTTACATAATTCCCTGACGAAAGTTACAGGGGATGATTAATTCAAATCAACACTGAATCATGTTGTCGACTTTGGTGGGTATAAGATTCTTATTTGACCATATTGAGGTAAAAAGTTAAATCGATAGAAACATATCCGTCAGCTCAGACCCGACGTTGACTCTTCACTAATGTTCAATACCAGACTCCGAGGAAATGAGTCAGAATAATTCATAGAATAATAACAAAACTACACTTTAGACCACATTGTTAGATAGTCGTAAGTCGTCTAATTTTACATCTTAGTTTAATCATTTGTTGAAGAATTGTTAATTTTCTTTTTTATCTAAAATTTCCTCAATTTCGATTTCAGTTTGTTTTTCAATCAATTCAGCCATTAGTAAACAGTGCATATTGAAGATAAAGTGATTAACTATTCCGATAGTGACGATGCTGGCTTAAGCATTGTAATTGAGTCTGATGATTGGTGCAATGGAATCATTAAAAATTGACATTTTTTTAATTTTAATTAGAGGGATCGATATTCCAACGCCACCACGACAGTTTCAAAAACCAATATCATTTCAAATTGTGTGTCATCATCATTTCTAGAATGGTTTTCGAAGTTATTAGGTTGTCCAAAAAGTAATGTTTTTTTTCAAGTATCAAAGGTCGATAGGATAAAAGGCTGAAAGATAACCGGTTGAAACACCTTCACCAACATTTATCAAAGTGATTTATGATTTCAAAATTAAAATTAAAACCCATAAATAACAACTCCCTAAAATGTCCTGCTGCTGCTGCTACATTGTTCTGCATCTCTTTATTCTTTAATCATTTGTCAAAATGTTTGAAGAAATTAAATTCCGTAGGAGAATAACGTCAAAGGAATTAAATTGATGAAGCAGAACTTCGATTCCATTCCTGAATTGTTCAATTTCGTTAGTGTCGCTTTTGACACATGTTAGCAGAGAACATAAGGCCAATTTCTATTACATTTCATCAGATAATGGGAAACCCATCGTTTTTGTTCTCCCCATTGCAATGGAATTGGATAAAAAGGTTTGATTCGCTTGTCCTCTATTCCTATGAATATACAGACCGACAATTGAGTGTCTGCCTTTATTGCTACTCTAAATGAGTTATCAGAGTATCATTTTTTTGCACTTTTGAGATCTTTTCTCCTCTCTGAAACTAGCGCTGTACCAAGTAAACAGGACTTTATACTCGGCCAAAACCTTGGTTGTTGTGTAATGGAGTTTCAGATGCTTTCTTCTCTAATCTATATTGAAAAATCATAACAAAGGCCCTTTTGTCAGTACCGTTTTTCCAGTACTGTTCCACATCGCGACTCTATAGTAAATAGAATTCCCCTAATGAAACATTATGTAATGCATGGAAATCAACCAGTTTATTTTATTCTCTCTATCAGAGCAGCTCGGAGATATAAGGGTAAAATGATGCTTGCACAATTCTATCATTGCACGAAGAGCGCCTATATTTGATTATTTTTTGCTGAGATTGTAATCGACTGAAATCTTTTTCGAATGGTCGAAATGAAGGTATATTTGTTTACCTTTTCAAAGATTAAAAAATAAGGGGACGCTTTTTTGACTTCAAAGATTTGAAAACTGAACAAAAAACGTTCTACTTTTTAAGCTGTCAGCAGTGGAGGAAGACATTCCCCGCTCCGAAGGGTCGAAACAGCAGGAATATCACCCCCTTTTCCAACAGATCAAAAATGATTTTCACATATTGGGCTGCAAAATTCAATGGAAACCCTTTCCTCTTCTGGGAGCTATTATCTTTCTAATACTTAAATATCTAATCCAGTTTAAACAAGTATTCCAGTTTACATCGTGCACATATATTGAATGTGAGTGAGTGTGAATTATTATTGAGCAGAAGATAAGTAGTATGGATTTAGATCTCAACATTTTCAAATCTTTTTCTGTTGGCAAGAGAGTTTAACTGTGAAAAGATAAGGATCTTATGTTTATGTTTCAGGAACTATCAGATGAGAACGATCTGACAAAAATTCAAGTTCTTTATTTCTACCTTCATTTCTACAATCTGAAAGTCTATATGTAAACATTCACGATATAATCAGCAGTCAAAATTTTGGGAAGCTTTAGACTTGTATTTTCATCACCGAGATAATTTTCATGAGCAGGGTTCATCATCTTTTCCTTACATCACAAATAATGTATTGGTTATGTCTGAAGGTTCCAAGACTTCTCAAATCTCCGATGTCTAAGTGTATTTCTGCAGATACAATTCATGATTCAATCAGCGTGGTATATTTATAACTGTACCGGAAAAAAATCACCATCCACTGGCAAAGTGACCCCTAAATATCTGTCCCCAGATAAATTACTCCTGATAATTGACCAAGGGAGATTTTCCCAGGGGAAAGATTATTTAACTGTCCAAATACATCATGCCTAAATTTAACTCTTGCTATGGAAGAGGGAAATTATCTTTGTAGAATTATTCAAGGAACAGCTGTCCTAGAACCAATCATAAATAGGACAATTCCTAAATGGGGGGCTTTTTGATATCGGATCTGTAGATTATCAAATGAATATTTGAATGCCAGGATCGACCACTGATCATAGTAGCTTGTCAGGGTTTTCTTTCTTTGGCTAGGGACCAAAAAGCCAGCATATTGATTATCTGACATTGTTCTCCCCCAGGACTCTATTTTATGTAACAGTGATCTCATGGAATGCTGCACAAGGCTAAATGACTTTTTCTCTTTCTTTGTTGCCTATAGAATCGATGAAATTAGATTCATGCTTTTCCAAAGGGTATCATTAAAGAGTGCAATCAAATTACTACAGCCGGATATTGAACCCTGATATCATATTCCATTTTTCGTGCCCCTAATAGTTTGGCTATTTCCGTGAGAAATATCCCTTTGTTCATGTCTCTGGGATAACCAGGTTGAAACGTTTCAAGTCAACTCTGAGAGAGTTAGTTTAATGAGAGAGAAGCAAGAGTTGAGAGAGAAACAAAAGTTTGGGAGTTTGGTAGTTTTGTAAATCTTGCCAATATTTGCAGAGACCAGCTCTATTTGCTCAATGCTCAAATATCATCGATTTTAACAGCGCTTCAGACTTTTGGGACCGACTAGAAGGCCAGTTTGTTAGCTATCTGGCATCAGTTTTTCACATTTTAACATCTGATCGTAGTTTGTTGACTCTGACCGAGATATTGAAACAACCCAGGCATGGTCTACATCTTGTTGAAATAATACTAAGTGAAACACAGGGCGTCTCAAAAGTCACTAGACACTTTTATTTTCAAAGCAAGCAAACAGAAGTTTCTGAAGATTGATACACATAAACTAAATGGGTTGAAAATTTTGCTATTCATATTTCATCAAGTTCAAAACAGATAGCACGGATAGCATTTCGTCTTGTTAGCTAACGATTGATACAAGTGATCCTGACAAAAGCAAGCTTTGTGGGATGTTTGCGCAACAATCTCTGATTCTCGTTTCAATTTCATAAAAGTTTCTTGATCTCATCGCATAAACTTTTCTCTTGATTTTTTACAACCGAGCTATCAGTCTCTCTGATTTGAAAAATGGAAGTAAATGTCTCTTGATAGAACGTGTATCATAGTATCCAAATAAAAATCTGAGATACTATAGAATATTTTCTGATTGAATTGCTACCTTACAAATAGAGAACATCTCGAAAAAGAAATGTGATTAAATTACGTGAAAATCCTGAAGAAAATTCCTCTTGGGAAGACTTCTTTAAAGAATGAAAGGTCAAAAAAACTACACTGGGGGGGGGGGGGGGGGAAGATGTCAAATGTTTACAGCTGAAGCAAGTGGGTGTTATATCTATCTATCTATCTATCTATCTATCTATCTATATATATATATATATATACATATATATATATATGTGTGTGTGTGTATATATATATATACGTATATATATATATATACACACACACACTCACACAAACAGATCGATAGAGAGATAGATAGATAGATAGATAGATAGATAGATAGAGAGAGAGAGAGAGAGAGAGAGAGAGAGAGAGAGAGAGAGAGAGAGAGAAATCTATTCAGAACATTCCGTAAGTGGTGAAATGTGTTTTTTTGTGTGTACCCACTTGTTAAATGCCACATCAAGCATCAAACAGAATTGCTAATCTGAAAATATTTTTCTGCTCAAACTTTTACTTTCCTGTATACACTCAAATCGACTGATAGTAGCCTTAACCAATTTCCAACCCGATGTTATATTAATGTTTTGGCTGCTATAGTCATGTTGAGGGCAGATGAAACTAGGATCCAGCTCCAGAGCTGCTTTCATTGCAGTCTACACCAAGAATCCCTCTGCTTCATTTTTCTCACGTACTTTGAGATGGTTTGCAAGACAGATCAGCATACCTTTTGAGCTCATGACAAGATGCTGGATACGGCATGGATCGCCCTTGATCACGACACCGTTTTTAGTGGCTGACAGTTTGTGCTAGCCACAAAAATTACTGTAAATGAATTCAAAAGTCCATATTACTCCAGGAATGATAACAACTTCTATCAAAACTAACAGTGACCTGGGAAACTTCACTGTTTAACGAATAGTAAACGCAGTTAAAAAAGATATTAACTGAATTATCTTCAAAATTTGAGACAGGAAAGATCCCCCAAATCCTAGTTAGTGCAGTTAAGTATGGTTTGTTTCCATAGCTATCTTTTTTACTGACTCAAATCAGCTAGACTTCTCAATTTCCATCAAATTTCTCAAGCCGAAAAATGACTAATTTGGTCACACATTCATTCCTAGTTCTCTTTTGCTTCGGTTTGCAAACCTCAAGCATTAATTCCCCTCCTGTCCTTAATAAATTACCTTATTGGATAATTTTAGTAGAAGGTAATGGTTATGCACTTTCATTATTGTGAAGGCAATAGTAAACTGCGTTAATCAAAAACAGATTATTGTTAAAGAAATCCACTCTTTCTTTTTTTTTTCATATTATCAGAGGCTTTCGTGATATTACTTGTTGCGAATACAAATAAAAAGAGCTTAGAAATAGCATATTGTACACGAAAAGTAGTGTATTTCAGTGAGTTTCAAGGCTTTATTATTGGAGAAGATACAATTGCAATCTCAAACTGATAATCCTGGTGACCATCTCAAATTCGGTATCTCTTTTTTATCATCTGAGAATTTCGTGATTTTAGGGAAATTGATATCTTCCAAGTGAACAGGACTTACTTTTATTCAGTCGGTTCTCAAATATGCCAGGCTCATAAAAACAGTGGCTTTGACGACAGGGAAAGCGTTAGGCTTCAATTTGAACACGAAACAGATCTTATGGTTTTATACAAACCTGTTGTATCTGTGTAATGTTGGACGAAAGGCCGACTGAATAAAAATCGGTCGGGAATTGAAAGCAGAAAAGAGAGACCTACAGTCGGAACATTTTCCTCTGCAGTAAATCAGAAGATGAATTCTAATTTGACTAAGCCAATTTTACATTCAGATTTTTAACCGTTTAAAATGATCCTCATTGGTCCTTGAGTCACGTGTTTGAAATCATCTACTCGCATTGGACTTCTCGTTTATTCCCTCTTCATCAAGTGAACGATTCGTTTTGCATGACTTAGAAGGAAGAGAGGACGTTGAACTTAAACAAAATAGAGAATGAAAAAAAGAGACAAAAACAGACAAGCATATTCCTTAAATAAAAGAATGAAAAAATGAAAGAAATGACGGAAACAGGGAAGGGAAGAATAAAGCAAGCAAGAAAGAAAAATATAGAGAAAAAGAACTGTAACTAGTTTCTTCCGGTTAGAAAGAAAGGTTTTACTCCTGGGCCAACACACAAGCCCTCAAATATCTAGTCCTGTGTTTCTTCTCACTTCGATATTTTTCTTCGTAGTATCGTATGTAAAAACTGACAGCTACGCAGTTAATGTCCGAAATTTATATTTGCCAATTTTCTTCATTGTGGACTCCACGTATCCCCTGAACTTCCACTTGACCGTCGTAGTAGCCATGTCCATTCATTGTTCCATAGGTTCATGAACTCACTCCCCTTCAACCGTTGGGCGTATATGTTTCGGGACCCCTAATCCAGTTGGCTTCACTTTTGTTGGCATGATTTCAAATGTACAGACAGCATTGTTGTTTCCGTTTTATATCCATGCCAACTCAGCCACACGGTGAAGAATGGCAAAGCAGACACTTTGAAATGGTTGAGTGACCCATGTGCGTAAAAACACAACCTAATTACCGACTGGAGGGTCATAAATACCAACGTGAAATATTTGAACCGAACTCCAGATAAGGTATTTTTAACCCATCTCTTTTAAAGAGTTTCTCAGACGATTTAACTTACTTCTCTCTGTTCTGCTGCTCCCAAAACATATCAACCAATTCATTCTACGACCTTCTTAAGTGAAATAATAACGTAACGACTTTTTGGTCTCTTACCGAGGCTTTCTTTCTTCGAATTGTCAAACATTCTTGAAAAAGCAACATTGTATTTAATTGATTCCATTTATCCAGATTCCAGATATCGCAACAAACATTCCTGACAGTACTGATCACCAAATCAGATGAATTTGATTATGGAAAAGTTGATGGTAATAATGGTGTCCTCCTCCTCCTCCTCCTCCTTTTTCTTCTTCTTCTTCTTCTTCTTCTTCTTCTTCTTCTTCTTCTTCTTCATCTTCTTCTTCTTCTTCTTCTTCTTATCTTCTTATCATTATTATTATTATTATCATTATTATTATTATTATTATTATTATTATTATTATGATGCAATCTCACACCAGTTGCCTGGTGGTATCTGCTGGAGTTTGAGTGACAGCAAATTTCCTCAAGTCTCCAGCCCTGCTCTCCTAGTTCTAGTAATACTGCGGTTTGCAGTTTCACACCAGTTGCTCAGTGGTCATTGCTGAAGACTGAGTGACCTCAGATCTTCAGCCAATCATTATTATTATTATTATTATTATTATTATTATTATTATTATTATTATGAAATGAAGCAGTGTCATTTTTTTCTAAACTATAATGTCTTACACTTCAATTTTTGTTGCTTTTCTTCGCCAATATATAGACTGCTATTCTACATTGAGCTTTGCAACAGGAATTAATATTTTCATGAATACTAGCAATTGGTAACTGTCAACCATTACTGGCATAAAACTCTCAACATAGGTTTTGTAAGTGTTTTAACTGATGCCACTGGCTTGCTAGGTATGTATGATGAATTCAGATCGCACCAATGAAGCCAAAAGGCTTAAATTTCTAACGTCTACTCCTTATTATGTCTAGAAAAAAATCTTTTTTTTTAATTCACCCTTTGAAAGTTTTCAGCAGGCGTCCAATTTTCAATGTAGCTTTAAGCAAAATTGATTCTCAATGTGTGTGACGCTTGTTATGTGTTTTGGAATTCAAACTCTTTTGTTCATTGATCATTTATACTTCTAATTTTTCAATTGATCGTCCCTAATGCTGCATATTGCCAAGAAATATTGGGCACATTTATCTCCATTGAGTGATTAAGAGGTTGAGTTTTGTCTACAAAGTCGTAAGGTCTAGCATTGATAATATTTAGATTTTTCCATCTTGGATGAGAATCATACATTTGCTTTCATGCGGATGAGCGAATAAAACTCAATCTGAAATTGATTGACTGCGAACTGATGTTGATAAATAACAAGATTTAGAATTGAAATTCGTCATGAGGATCAAATATTCCGGTTTATCTGAGATTATGTCCTTGAGTTGTGTTATCCCTTTCGACCTTTTACGAGAGTGATTCAGAAAATTAAGTTATCTCCCTTAACCCTTCCCATTTCAATTCTGTGAATTGAGTTATCTCCCTTGACCATTCACTGAGTCGATTCTGTGAATAAACTTCTCCCTTAATCCTTCACAGACCAATTGTGTGAATGGAGGAAACTCCCTTGATCTTTTACCAGATCGATTCTGTGTATAGAATTATCTCCCTTAATCTTTTACAGATCAATTCTATGATTCGAGTTAACTCTTTTGACCTATTACCAGAACCATTCTGCAGATAAAGTTATCTCCTTCAATCCTTCACAGATAATTTAACTCCCCTGACCCTTCACTAAATAAATTCTGTGGATTGAGTTATCTTTTTTGAAACGAACGAATATATCTCTCCCAAATTCATTGGTAGGAGAAAAATGCAGACTCTTAAGGATGATTGACGGAGGGAATGAAAAATGAACCAGTTTCAAAAAAGATACGATGAAGGAAATAGATATGTCAAAATATTTTAGAATTTGGTTCGGATCAACTCTTGAATTATGATTAGCTGTGGTATGAGATAGTGAGGTTTATCATTGAAATGAATCTGATCAATGGGAATTCGTAAGGCTTGGAATAAGATCAAATCCTCCTCTTCGATCTCCTCTCCGTCCTGATACCATGTTTGTTATTTTTTTGAACTGATAGTATCAGTAAAAAAAAAAACAACATTTTTTCCATCACAAAGTCCAAATTTTTAGTCAATACAGAGGAAGCATGGTAAAACTTTCATTGTTGAGTTTGAAAACTATTTTTATTCGTTTCAATTCAGAGCTGATTTTTATATCAACCTGAATCGTGCCATCGAACTACGGCAGTAAGTAGACATTGCAGATTAGAAATTCAAGTTGTGGTAAAAAAAAAAACCCAGGAAAACAAAACTGCTGATGCAAATGCAGATACATGGAAGGAGAGGAGAGATAACAGAGAAAAGGGGAAAAAATAATGAAAGAAAAATTCAAAAGAAAAAGTAACTAAAAGCGTCTGAGAAAGTTTTAAGTGTGGTAACAAACAAAGCTTGCTTTATGATCAATCATGTTATGTGACGGTACGTTCATGTTTAAAAACAAGAGATTTATCACCAACGTAGGCTTTTCTCTTTACGGCGTGTTTAAAGAACGACCACAGAGTACTGCATGACCCCCAGTGACTGGTAACACCTTGCCCAGACATCTGTGTGTCAGTCTTAGCCTTATTTATGCGAAAAACATTAGTAGATGAAAGTAATACTTTAAGTACGATCGGCGATTTGCTAACATACTTTTCTTGGCAAGATGGAGAGTTTTTTGTTTCACAAGGTTTGTTCTTTTTCTCCCCCTCCCTCCCTCTTTCTCTTTTTTCTCTCCATCTATCTCTTCCCCCCTCTCTCTTTCTTCCTAAATTATATATATATATATATATATATATATATATATATATATATATATATATATATATATATATATATATATCTTCTAAAAAGTTTCACAGCTCTAAACACTAAACATTAAAAACTTTTTTCAATAGATTTTTTGTGTTACTTCGGTCACACATTTCCCAATATCTGTCAATGAAATTTATGTAATCATGAAAAGTTTTTTTTTTTTAACTTTGATTCCTTTTATACTTTTTTTTGTATAATGTACATATAGTCTTGTATTGAGACTATCAGCTGTTTACCATAAGTTTTTCGGAGATTTAAAAACAAAACAGGTTTAGTAACATGACACCCCAGTAGGGCTGATTAAACATCACCTCCCTTCATTATATAGTTTTTCAATAGTTGTAGTTTGTCATTTTATGTAAAGTTTCATGTTTATTGTATATAAATTATATCTTACATCACATATTTATTTTTTGAAACAAGGTTTACTTACGAAAGTTACCCTAAAAATGTTTTTTAACGATGAGGGATCAGTAAATATAACCATAGACATAATTAACTTTTAGTGTCATTTTTATTGATATGATTATTAGAAGCATATATTCCTCTCCTTCTATTCAGCTAAAGTTCCCTCTTTATTCCCTTCTTTCTTCCCCTCTTTGATTTTACTCTTGAACTTTTTGCCTTTCTTTCTAACTTTTTCTCCAGATGGTTATCGTCTTGTTCTTTCTTTCTGTCTTTCATTCTTTTTTTTCTTTCCACTTCATTCCTTCAGTTCAAACTCCTTTTCCTCCTTCCTTTCTGCTTTTCTACTATTCTACTCGCCTGACCTCGAGTTTTTTCTACCCACCCTTCCTTTAATTGGTCCTCGTCTTTTTTCCTTTCTCCTTTCCTTCCATTTTAAAAAAGCATCGGCTAGACCTACTTCTCCCTCTTCCCCGTAGTCAATGATAACCTCCCTCAATTTCCATTCATTTCTATTAACATCTATGCAATTTTGGTCATTTGAATTCCTTTTTTTTGTTATCATCATATAACAGCTTCAACCGGAATTTTTGATCCCTAAAGTTCCCTTTTCCTCTCTGATTCTGAACAATTCTCCACCCTATGAGATTATGACGCAATACAATCTTTCCTTTGATAAATCATGTACCCTTCATTAACGACTGTTTTATGTTAAATAGTTTTAAAATTGTTTTTTTTCTATTCAAATGTATTTAATCCTCTTGGGTGATACGGGGATACTAGGGATTTTTTTGTCAATTAGCCGGAGAAGAAACCATTGTAAAAACCAATGTATCTGAATTGGAACTACGACTAGACAGTTTTCTATCAATTTGACATCAATTTGATTCTTTTCGATGCATCATGACTCAACTTTTCTAGACTATTGATTCTCTCAGCAGGAAAATATTTTAAAGAAACAACTTTCTATCGGATTTATGCACCTTATGATTAATAGTCTTTAAAAAACTTTAACAATAGCTAAAACGGTAAATTTCATTCTGGCTCAATAAAGAAATTATGCGTGTGTGCCACCAAATCCTCCATGAAAATTACTGAATAAAGAAAGACAGTCCTTCAAATACTGAAAAACAAAAACAAAACAACCAAACGTAAGTCAAGAGCTGAAAAATTTCTACCGTCTCATCTGAATAGCATTTTTCTTTAACATGTTCGATAGTTTTGAGGACAGATTCTGCTAAATAACGTTTATGATGTCGTTGACAGAGGCTGTCGTTCTAATACAAAGATCTTTTGGGGATTTGATATCCTTTCATTATCTTCATTAGTATCATTAGTAATTGTAGCAGTACTGTCACGCGTAATTCTAGTACTACTACTATGGCTACATCTAATGATATTTAGTATTTAATTGTTTCGTGTATGCCACATAGTTATATCTGCTTTGCTATTTGTTGTTTCTTTTCATCACTTTTTTAGTCGATACCTTTTCGTCTGATGAAGTAACAGTGTGAAATCAGAATATAGACGTAACTTCCACCGGGATTCAAACTTGAATCATTTGTCTCAGGAGCTCATCTCAATATTTAACGCCTTTCAAACCAAAAAGTTTTCTTTGTTACTCTGGGTTCTCTTCCCCGCCCCCTTTTCCCCCCAAATATCGTCACGTATTTGTATTGAAAGAAGCGTAACCCATTTGGAGTTAGTCAGTTGTTACCTATCTGGGGACTATGAAGATATGGCTTTAGAATAACAGATATCTCTTTCGACAAGTATGTGTTTATTTATAGCTAAAAGTTATTAACATTTTCATTATTCTTTAGAGTTAAGTGTTATTCGTCATTTTAAACTTTTTTCTTTTATCTAGCCTCGTCTTAATCATTTGAATCGCTTGTTATCTCAATCTGATCTGCACAGCTTACACAGTGCAGTAAATCGATGCATTGAATCAAGTTGAGAAATAAAAGCCAAACAAAAATGTAATTATAGTAAATTGTGGTCGAAAGAGTTGAACCAATGATCAACAATATTTCCTCAAATGACGATAAATAAGGATGAAGTGATTATTGCTTTAAAGTCACTACTTGAAAAAACCAGAAACTAGAAAGAGATTTGATTGGAGATAAATGAGAGAGAACAAACCAACCATTGATAAAAATCTTAATTTAAAGAACTTTACAAAAAGTTACCAATGACAAAAGACATTTGATAAAGATAAGGATACCAGTCCAAGTAAGTTGATGTTTCGGAATGACAATTCTTCATTCCAAAGAAGCAGACAGCAAACACCTTGTTAGCTATCTTTATCAATTTCAAATCAGTTTTATATGAATGTAACATTTAGTTTCTCATTTCTTTCAAATGTTTGAAATTCTTCTGTTCCCTTGTCATTAATATGCTTCGATTTTTATTTCCCAAAACGTTCCCTCTTTCACAATAATAAACAAAACCTGTAGATTGATCCAAAGATTGGTAAACACCGTTGTAGTTTTCTCGACCGTTCTTTTCGTCATTGTATTCAACCATCGAGTTTGGAGATGGTGATTCTGGTTACACACGGCAGGTATTCCCAAATAAGGGCATGTGCTACGAGTGGAGTATTTTGGAAAGGTCTGAAGCGTCATTAGCTCAGATAAACCATTTTCTTCAACATTAAATAGCTAGATACTTTTGGGGTGGACCTTGTACCTATTTATCGATCATCAAATAAACAATTGTTTTCGATCTAAAACCGACGCTGTTTCTTTCTTTTCATTTCTATGACACTTTGCAAAGTTCCATTCGCGAGAATCTTTTCAAAGTGAAGAGTAGAGAATCGTAAATGTTCAAACGAGGATATACTTCATAGTCTTCCCTTTTGGCCAATGATAAGATACGAAATCCCTTCCGGCAAATGATAAGATACCAAGAATGAAGAAACATGTTCGTGTATTTGTTCAACTTGTTATTGTCCCTGCACTCTAAACAGACATTGTGGCTGACAAAGAAGTATCATCGCAAAGGTCTATTTTCAAAAAGAAGGTGAGGTCCTCCCTTTATAACACTGACTTTGCTACGGAACAGTTATTTAGAACCCAATCTTATTGACTGAATGGAATATCAAAATGATTGTCTGTGGAATATTCAGTATTTGGTTGCAATAGAAATTTTCTCCTTATCTAATTTTATCTTTCCCTCGTACTGCAATGAGTTGTGGAGGAAGTGAAACGGTGATATATGCTCTATTACAGGCCAGGGGATTGCAGCATTCCTGCCATGCACACGATCCAACGCCTGCAAGATCGTCCTCTTGCATTTGTGCTTTAGTCTGTCAGTGTTTTATCTGTCATAGGCTTGCTTAAATCGGTGAATTCTTCATCCCAAAATTATTTCATTGTGCTTGTGAATTCTTGACAATCGTCATCTTCGTTGAACTATCCTTCGAGGTTGAAGATGATCGTCTACGTCACACAAAAATCCTGTGTGTGTGATTAATTTCTACTTGTTGTTGCACTCAAACGAGTATACGATACTTTACAAATTGACCAAATGGTTTCAATGGCAAGGAAACCGAGACAATTGGAGCTGATTTTGGATCCCTTCTATAAGATGTTGAAAACATTCTGTTCTCATTGCTTCAAAAGGAATGTCATTTATTCCCCTGAAGACCGTTTTTGTCTGATTCTATATAAATATAGATATATATAAGCAGAGATTTCAATTACATCCGTTAAAAACGTTGTTTCCTTAAGAATTAAAAAATATGTCCATTTTCATTGATTGCCAGATCCAAACTCTTCGCTGCCTTTGAAAACTTAAATGTCTCATTTATTTTTTCTTTGAAAAAACTCCAAAGGAAATGAAAAAAAGTACAAGAGGTAATTGAGAAAAAAATAATGATAGCAATAAGAAGAAAATGAAGAAAAAGAAGGAGATGAGGAAAAAAAGAAAGGAAGTAAAAAGGAAGCCCATGGTCATGTAAAGGACTACGCCCATCCATCTTACCAACAGTCCCCACACCACAATCATTTATAAGGGTTGTGATACAATGAAATATACAAAACAAGTCTTCTTAAAAAAAAAATGATGATTTTTTTTCGTCGTCCAAGTAAAGAAACAAAAGAATCCACTTCTCTTTTGTATATCACAAAACAAGACCTTTAGAAAATCTTCAATTTTTAATCAGTTCTTAACTTTGAACTTATATTGATGAGCCAAAACATTACGACCGACTGCCTGATAATGTGTCAGTTACCCCTAGGACCACTAACATGCCTTCACTTGCATCAACTGTACTTGGTCGTTAAATTTCTCCTGTTAAGAGGAACTCCTTGCACTGCAAAATTTCACTTAGTGAAGTTTTGGGCTGAGCGAACTTATTGACCAAAAATATCTCATGAGTGCACAATACGATTGTTTTCTGCAGAAACTGTTGGCCGAGGCAATACAGTGAAATATTTTTGATGTCCCTGAAACCATTCCTGCACTCCTCCTGCAGTGTGACGGTTAAATTTGCCTTTGCCAGCATAAAAAAACTGTTCCAAAAGTATTTAAAAAAAATTCTTTTGGTTTGAAAAATGTGCAGTGGTGATTTTACGTAATTTTTTGTGTCTCGTCCGTCTTCTTAGCGCTAATCGAATCATGAATATTTCTTATCTCTCTTCTTGGAACACTTTCTTTCGTTTTCACTAAGCAAAGGATTTTGCCGTATTGCTTCTTTGATCTTTCAGTTCTATTCAGAACAGCCTTGGCAAAATCTCCCGTGATAATAGACGATATATTAACAAGTATCACCTTCAATTTTCTGAATAGTCTGCTCGAAAAAATAAGAACAACATCTGTGTGAATAAATCATATTATACTGTTATTCATAAATTGTACATTGCTTAAATATCTATTTACTTAAATCGGACTGTTTGTTTGATGCTCGGAGACATGCTCTCTTCATGATGTCTATGTATAACTCGCAAGGGGATATAATGACTGCTGTGTTGAGGAGAAAAGCCGGGAGCGATGATTTTTAAAAAATTTTTCGTTTATATAGTTTTTTGTTTTCTTATGACAAAGGTATTCAAATCATTTCGTTAAATGCAAGGAAATATGTAAAACTAAGGCAACCAATGCAATATTCTAGACGTAAAAATAAGATCTATCGAGTCAATTAAAGGGGTTGAAATTTAGTGTATCCTCATTTTGGATCAGAAATCAATTTAAGACCAAAAAGTCTGAACCATGTCACTTGGACTTCATCATCATCATCATCATCATCAGTCTTTTAGCGTCCGTCGTTGGACATAGACCTTCCCAAGGATTTGCCACACTTCTCTATCATGGGCGTCACGGAGCCAGTACTTCCTGAACTTGTCTAGCTCGTCTCTCCATCTAACATTTTGCCGGCTTCGGTTGCGCATGTGGTCTAGGGGGATCCATGTTGTGAGTCGTGATGTCCATCAATTGTCTGCCATTCTTGCAACATGGCCAGTGCACCGCCATTTAAGATTTTTTATGGATTCTATGATGTCTCTGACTCTTGTCTTTTCCCGGATGTACTGTGCTGTTTTGTGGTCTCTCCATCTCCTCTAATTCTCATCAGATTCTACAGATATTCGGTTAGGAAAATAAAAACAATGCTCGACAAAAAACAAAAATACATCCATAAAACTTTACAGATGAATAAGGGAAAATAAATGGACCCCCCCCCCTTAACGTTGTTCAAAAAATAAACAATCGGCTGATATTCCTCCAGGTATTCACCTTTTTTTTCAAAGTCTCAGTTTGCAATGTACTGACCATATTGAATCGGGAAGGGGTTTTTTGTGTACTAGAAATTAACGGAGAAGCAGAGAAACCGGGAAAAGTTACGGAAAGAAAGATATACAGTAAAGATAAAATTATGTACTGTCCCAGTATGTTTACTCTGTTATATCGATTCCCTTATATTATTATTGAATATAAAATATATTTTCTAAACCCCCTTCTCTTGCATTGGCGTTGGAATAAGTGGGCGACATACGCAGTCATCAGTTTTCTTTGATTCTATTGATTTATGCATATTAGATCAGGAGAACAACATAAAACGGAGAAAACTTCGATTGCTTATTTTATTTGCTGTACCTGTGCAATGATTGTCTGATCTACCTGTCTTTAAATTCCCAGATCTAAATACTATTACCATTTTACCGAATGGTGCCTAGAGTACGCCCAAATGGTACCAATAGGTATTAGGTACGTGACAGATTTTAACAGTTAGCAAGATGGTAGGTATGAACAAAAACAAGGTGCAGAAAAAAACAGTTTCTCATTTCCTGTGAAAAAAGTTAAGGTGATTACATTTATGATATAGACTTTTGAAAGTTATTAAGAGTAATTGACAGTTAACTGTTGTATATCAGACCGTCCATGTCAGACGACTCAACATAAAAACGTCGACGGAAGATCGGCATTTGTTGATGTCAATCTCTCTCTGCTGTCTAGGTCTATCGAAGATGCAGTTAGAAGGCAGAAAAGGAGGAGCAACAAATCGAACGAAGGTAACAAATCTGCTGCTGATAATTTGAGTCTGCTGCTGATGTCCGGTGTCTGCTGCTGATGTCTGTTGTCTGCTGCTGATAGCTTGAGCCTGTTGGGGATACCTGATGGCAAAAGTTAATACTTCATGGCTTCTGTTGATAAGTGATGGCTGCTGCTGATATATGACCGTACATGAGATGTCTGCTGCTATAATTTGACCGAACCCTATTTTTCATTATTATACATATATACATACACTGTGGCTGTGAGCTTGTGCAATGACGGTGGCCAAGAATGGCGGACTAAGGTTCGGTATTGCTGAGTTGTAGATGCTGAGGATTCCTCTCATGACCTTAAAAATAACTTGGCCCAGTTTGTTTGTTTTTTGGGGGGGGGGCTTGGAGCAGCGCCGTCCAACAGCACGAAAAGGGACGAATAGGGCTTGCTCTGACGCTTTTTTTTCCCTTGTCAATTTCTTTTTTGGAATCATTGAAAATTGAAAGATCCCTTGTCGCACAAATATTTTATTTTTCATTAAGAATCTGTTATGGATTCTTTCAATATATTTCGATTTCATATTTCAGAAAAAATAGATGACAATTCTATATAACTTCTGTAATTTTTTTCGTGTTTCAGTTTTGAATCTATGTATTTAGGGTCTCAAAATATTCACATTCCATATTGCAAAAATATCAAACCCGACCTTACGTAGATTTTTTGGAAAAATGAGTTAATTAATCAATCATTTGATTGTAGGATTGTTATTCGGCTGGTTTTAATTAAAGCTCCTTTGACTGTTACCTCTGCTAACAGAGGAAGGTATCTATTCACCCGTGTTTACATTTTAGACTGTTTGTTTTTTGTTCATTCATTTGCCCCCAAATTCTCAAATCACTTTGATTGCATCATCTGCAAAGGTGGACCAAGTTTAAAAAAACAACTGATGGAATTTTGAACGGGTTAAAGAAATTTTTGTGATTTCTATAGCAAAGATTGAGTGGACAAAGTTAGCCTTTTCGGTTGTAATAACATAGTAAAGACGTCATCATGATGACTTCTTCATAAATAAATATGATCAACCGTCTTTTGTCTTTCAAACGTAATGATAATTTATTGATGAATGCTCCTGTTTTCGATCTGACTGAGATAGTCAATTGTCATGTTTCAACAGGGAGATTTGACCACGTCCTGTACAGACAGTCTGTGTCTATTACTGAAGTGGTACTATCACTCACAATTGTGAGATCTCAAACCTCCAAATGATAGGTGGATGGTGAAGGAGTGGCAGGAACGTATATCAGTACGTATGGACATAATCTCCGGAAATGCTTTTGTATAATTGATTCCATTTTCCAGTTTTTTTAGTCATACATATCTTTTAATGTGACCTCAGACAATAGTGTTTGTGAGTAATAACAATCCAACTATTCTTAGAAATAAGAGACTTTCAATTGCGTTTCCGAAATTTCGATATTAGTTTTCAAAC